>OX637576.1:23437618-23777653 GCA_951800085.1 Comarum palustre | reverse complement strand
GAGCAAATTCGAGTCGCGGGAGAGTGTTTGAGAGGGTTGGAGGGGTTTCTTACCTGAGTATTTATCTAAAGAACAGTAACAGTCATAACCACCACCATCATCACAGAGAAGATGATGATTACTATGACGATGAGGGGACTATGAAGCTTGTGCAAATTGGAGCTGAGAGGACCAAGAACGTTTTGATTCTGATGAGTGACACAGGCGGCGGTCACAGAGCTTCAGCGGTGGCGATCAAGGATGCGTTTCGTTTGGAGTTTGGAGATGAGTACAGGGTATGGTTCTGAATTGGGTTTTGAATTTCACATATGGATTTTGTTTGCTTTTATGAGATTTTGGTGATTGATGTAATGGTTTTGGTTCCAAAGTTTTGAACTTTTGAGAGCTGAAATCTTGTAGCTTGACTTTTTGGGTGTATGATATAGTGATTTTGGTTCAAAGTTTTGAGCTTTCTATGCATAATAGCTATAAAGACTGAATCTGTGTTCTTGTGTTTTCTGGGAAATTCAATTGGACATTTGATTGTTATATGTGGTCGTAATAAAAACCATGCTCAAAGCAACATTTGAACTGAATTACAGAAATGCAGTAAGCTGCCAAGCTCCACTCGAGTCTCAAAAGCTCAAATGAGCAATCCAGGCATTGCAACCATTGCTCATATAAGAAATCTGCAATTTTAACATTTCAACTATTTCAAGTCATTCAACTGATTCAAGTATTCAACACGGCAACAGATCAACAATACTTCAACTGTTTAACATGATTAAAAGAAGAAGAACAAACAAAATAGAGATTTAAAGTTTCAAACTCAAAGGACTCAAGTCACTCAACAATCAAAGCATGAAAATTTGCAGCAATTTCAAAAAATTGAATTCGTCCAGAAAGCCAATGGTTAGCAAACAAACGGTTATGTGACAGAAATTTGTCATTTGTCTGTTTTAGATGGGCTTCATCGTGACTATGTTGGCAAACAAACGGTTGTGTGACAGAAATTTGCATCCAGTCTTTTCTTGATAACGAAATGAAAATTTAAATATTATATTAATAATTTTTAAAATATAAATATTACTATGTCTATAGAAATTCTCAAACATCAATTAAAAATTGAAAAGTTGGACCACGACAGGCAAATTTCGAGCCTTCTTTTTTTTATATAATTTCCATTAGTCAAATCTTTATACATTTATTTTTCATTTTCGTTAGGGCGTGATCGTAAGGGATGACGTTCATACCTGTAGTACCCTCTGTCTTATTGACTGAGAACGTTAGTCATAATCTTAGGCCCTCATATATTTCGAGGAATCCAGAGACTGAAAACTGTGCCAAGTAACGCCGAGTTGTTTCTTTTCTCAAAGACTACAAAGCCGGAGCTCTCGCTGTGATCATAGCTTTGGGTAAGTAAACTGTTCTCTTTCTGTATTCTGTTATTGTCGAAGTCATTAGTATCTGAAAGACCCTTGTGTCTCTGGTCGTATTTCATGACGTGCAGCCTTGTTTTTGTGTGGTTTTGATACTCTTTCACCATTTAAGACACAATTGGTGTGCTCCAATGTCAATAAGTCACACATAGCAATCACTTTAGTTGTTCAGAATTTTGAGACTGATTTAATGTTTGTATTGCAAGGTCTTCTGTGATTAAGCTCATCCGTCAGTTTGAGATGGAATGCCCTAATCATTCATAACTTTATCTTGTGTTTATAGGTTTAAATCGATAACAATGAGTGAAAAGGGGAATTGCATTGGATATGCTGCAAGGGATCCATCTGGGGTTCTATCCCATTATGAGTTTAGCCGCAGGTCTGTTTTCGAATCATTTTTTCTCTCTAAATGTTATGTGCAATTTTTCATTAATTTTCATGACAGATAGAAGAGAAAGCCTCTTTCTTGTAGCATTACTTGTTAAATCTATAGATCAATTTTTGGTTGAAGGTAACGCAGTTGAGGCTGTTGAGCTGTGATGACAATACGACTTCTAGTTAGGATTAAGAACATACGGATCTCTCATTGTTAGGCCTTTGCATCGGTTTCAGAATGTTGAGTTTCTAGAGTTGAGTTGCATCTAGTTGGTGATCATGTTGACATTGTAATTACTCAATCTATCTTCAGGGATCTTGGAACCGACGATGTTTCCATAAGAATTACTCATTGCGGAGTGTGTTACGCTGATGTGATTTGGACCAGAAATAAGCATGGAGACTCAAAGTACCCTTTAGTTCCAGGGTATGTAGACTGATTGTATCATAGATAAGTATGTAGATACGTATTTTAACTATTTTTCACTTTATAACTATTTGCTTTTTGTTTGAAATACAGACACGAGATTGCTGGTATTGTAAAAGAGGTTGGTTCAAATGTTCAGCGCTTCAAAGTTGGTGACCATGTTGGAGTGGGAACCTATGTCAACTCCTGCAGAGATTGTGAGTATTGCAATGATGGACTTGAAGTTCAGTGTGTAAAGGGACCAGTTTTCACTTTTAATGGTGTTGATGCTGATGGTACAATTACGAAGGGGGGATACTCCAGTCATATAGTTGTTCATGATAGGTATGAAGTTTATTGTTTTTGAATGTTGCCATCCTTTGGTATAGTTGTACTAGTACATAACCAGATATAAATGGTTTATTGAAGTTTTGCTTCTTGTAATATAATTCCAACTCCTATCACAGGTACTGCTACAAGATACCTGATAACTATCCATTGGCTTCAGCAGCACCTTTGCTCTGTGCTGGAATTACTGTTTATGCTCCTATGATGCGCCATAAAATGAACCAACCTGGTAAATCTCTAGGAGTGATTGGGCTTGGTGGTCTTGGTCACATGGCAGTGAAGTTTGGAAAGGCATTTGGTTTGAGTGTAACAGTATTCAGCACAAGCATATCCAAGAAAGAGGAAGCCTTAAGTCAGCTTGGTGCAGATAAATTTGTGCTCTCATCTGACCAAGAGCAGATGAAGGCAAGCAACATATGTTTTCTCGTCACTTGCTTTTATCTGACCAAAAGAAATTGTGAAATTGGTGATCTATGCTTTGCTATGGTATTTATTAATCAATTTTCGTCGTAAAGCAACTTGTGTTGTTACCTGCCCACAAGAAATAGTGAAAATCGGTGATCCATAGTTCCATACTAGTATGGTGTTCATTTATTTATCAATTTTTGGCCTTTTTCTATGCAGGGCTTGGTGAAGTCACTTGACTTTATAGTTGACACAGCATCTGGTGATCACCAATTTGATCCATACATGCAATTGTTGAAGACTGGTGGGATTCTGGTCTTGGTGGGATTCCCTAGTGAAGTCAAATTTAGTCCTGCAAGCCTTAATCGAGGTACTTCGGCATTTTCAAATGATGAAATTATAGTTTTCATGTGTTCAACTCTTTTGGGTGCAAGTATAATGACTTTTATTCATCAACCTTTGGGCAGGTATGAGAACCGTTTCTGGAAGTCTAACAGGTGGATCAAAGGATACACAAGAAATGATAGATTTTTGTGCTACTCATGGAATCCACCCAATGATTGAAGTAATTCCAATTCAATATGCAAATGAAGCTATTGAGAGGCTTACAAAAAGAGATGTGAAATACCGATTTGTGATTGACATTGAAAACTCCCTGAAATGATACCATGGAAGAGAAACAGAAGTTCTCCTCTTGATTTGTTATCAAGATAGAACTTACATTGTGTCTTTTGTGTTTAGGGTGTGAGAATACCATTTGTGGAACTTTTTATTGGAATTGATCTTTTGCATAATGTGTAATGGTATTAGAGATTGTCAATAAAGCATCAATTTCATATGGGATTGATTTTCTGAATCATGCTAATCGGTTAACCTTTCATCTTCATCAACTACTGTTCTTAGGTTAGGACTATGCAGTTTCTGTAGTTACAGGATTTGTAACTTTAACATCGTTCACAGTAATGGCTACCACCTTATCATCATTAAGTACTCCTTTTTCATTATCTGTGACTGCAGCAACAAATCCATCTTTCTTCTTTCCCCATAGAAAAGAGTAAAGGCCAACGATGATGAGAAAAGCTCCGATCAAGCTGCAAATAACCCAACTTTAGATTGTTCATGACATTTTACTAAAAATTGTGAAGTAGCAGAAGAACAGAATAGTGCACCTGCCGACGTGGAATCTCTCTGCAAAAGCAAATGCAGAGAACAGTGCGACTATAATGACTTGCAGGGGACTAAACATAGCTGTAAACACCGGTCCCTTGTAGCTGATGCACCATGTTTGCAGGTAATAGACTAAGGCTGAGCTCACAACTCCCTATTACAAAAGCAAGAATCGTATGTAAACAAATGGAATGGACTATATAGTACTGGCCAATTGTGATGCAGATCAAAATATGAACAAAAGATAAACAGGTACAAAGAAAACACTCACACTGTAGACAATGGTTAAAAGTTGCACATTTGTATCAAGTCTCCATGAAGCTGGATCTTTTGCAAAAAAGAAAGCAACAATGGAAGATTGCACTGAGGCAAAAAAGCATATCAGGGTGGTAAGTGACAATGGAGCAGGGTAGACTCTGGAGACCACAGCCTGTGAGCCAAATAAACAACAAGGACATGTTGAAAAACCACTTAATTCACTATATAGAGATGTAAAATTAAATCAAGGATTTAATCACCTGCAGAATCAGCCATGAACACCATACTATCTGACTAATCAGAATAAGAGCAGAACCCTTGATCCAGTTGTCGTGACCATGCTTCATTTCAGTGCTATATATACTGAGCAGTGGCCTCTCAACAAAACCCTTGAAAAGGTATCCTTTCCAGAAAGTGAACATTAGAGAACCACAGATGCAAAGAAGTGTGCCAACTACCTTTGCTTGACCTCTGACACTTTTAATATTCAAATTCTCCATCCTGAAAAGAGCAAGTAGATGATCACCTTCTTATTAGGCCTAAAAATTTCATTTGGATATACTTGCATGCATGGTTAACTCCTTATGTTGTTTTGAACATGCATAAGCAAAAAATCAACACTGTAGAAATCTGCAAAAGATTATTTCATAAAAATAAGAACCAAGGAAAGGTGGATTTACACGATGTGTGTAGAGACTATACCGAAGTACAACTGCCATTAGAAACGTCAAACTTGGGACTATGTTACTCAAGGCGCAAGCAACTGTGGGGGAGGTGTATGCTAAACCAGTGTAGTACACATTGAGATGGATGGTAGTCCCAAATAATGTCAGCACGAAAACTTTTGCTGCAATTGAAAATGTGAGTGAAGGTCTTTGCTTCCTGGTTTGAAAAATTCATTCTAGTATTAGTTTTCTCGTAGTATACATAAACAACAATATGAGTATGAAAAGATGCAAGAATATATAGCTGACCTCTCAAGAAAATAAGCAAATGGTGCTAACAAAAACATGGCCATAACATGCCTATAAACCACAAATACAACTGGCTTGAGACCTTCCTCAAGAGAAAGTTTAACGAGGACGCTTGATCCACCATAGGCTAACTGAACCAGTATCATTACCAAGTAGTACTTGCATCCCTCCATGTTGAATACGAATTGTTCTAGTTCAATCTGCTATAACATTAGTAACAAGTTTCAAGTAGTTGGTTTTTATACTAGTGCAGGATCAACCAGAACCACACAATCTAAGTACCACTGTTTTCAGTTAGAAAAAAAGTTTGAAAAACAATTAACTAAATAGCTAGTGGAATTCACATGCAACGATTATGCTTACGAAGGATGGCAATCAAAAGGGATGACTGAAACAGAATAGAGAAACACTTGGATTGTAGAACTCTTTTAGATTAAATTTTAGGGAATTTTCCTTTTAGTGCACATTGAGGTGCTGTCCAGATTTTGGTAGAGATGCACTTCAACTTCACGTCATCATTTTCAACCACATTGAGGATACTGATAAGGAGGTGAATTCGATTGTCGGGTTTTAGCCTGTTGTTTTGTTAGGTTCAGGTTTTGGTATGTGATATCTGCACTAACAGCAGGTGAACTTCATTTTGGGTTTTGATATAGCTGCTTTATATGTAGTTTCTGGTCTGCATGCCTTCAATATATTTTAGCAAGTTCTTCAGTTGGGTATGAATTGAAATTCCTTGTTCTACACATACACATATCGTATATCAGCTAGTAATGTGAACAAGGTTTTCCCTGAATCTCTGTAATAACAGGAGCTCAAGAGCTTTAGAGATTCAAGATAGTGATGATGTTGTGTACGTATTATGTAGACGCATGTAAGCTTCTTTTGCTGTGCATGATGGGATCAGACGTATGGATGCTTACTGTGTTATTTAAAGCTAATTATTTCTCAGCATCATATTGTTTTGTATAGACTTTTGGCACTCGCTACTTAAGCCATGATAAACTAATTAGTGGATATGGTAATCACCAGATGAAAAATATGTGATTTCCACTATCACAAAAGAAGGTTGCTTGTATCAGTCTGCCACCTCAAGCTGAACATACACCAGCTTAATAGTTAGTGAGGTGTGACGATGTTTTTAATCAGCTCTAATTGGATAAGAACTATTGTAGCTTCTCATGGATAATGAGTAATGCCCACTTTTGTTGTAGTGAAAGAAAAAGATTGAAGAAAAATCATTAACCAATAAGCTCTGGCGATATTAAATCTTTAATTCGATAGAATCAGAATATTCAAGATGGATACCAATTGCACAATCAAAAGCCGTATGCTTATAGAACCACATCGGCTTAGAATTAAAATGTACTAACCAAAAGATGGCCAATTTCTGAAAACATGAATCAGTCCTCTTCAGCTATGATGGAAAAGTGGTTCCAATTTTATATGAAAATGAAGCAATTTAAAGGCCAATGAAAAGCTATCTAGAATACCAGGGAGAGCAGTATTTCGATCTCTTCTTAATGTGTGTTATCAAGTTTACAAGTTTATATGGAGTGCTCGATCAGGATGGTAAGAGTTTCTGTAATTTAATTTGGATTTGATCAACAACATAATTTGTATACCAGATATGTGAATCATGCTAAAACAAAACTTTCTTTTACATAAAACTGTTCTTTTGACTGTCCTTTCTCTAGTTTCAGGCTTCATCACTGTATCGGACGTTCACGGATATGCCACCATTAACCACTCCTTTTCCATTCTGGTTCAGATCAGCAATAGCATTATCTTTGTTCTTTCCCCATAGCACATAGTAAAGGCCAACGATGACGAGAAATGCTCCAATCAAGCTGAAAATAATTTTAGTTTTAGATTATTTATGACAAGCACAGAAAGTAGTATATCAAGCTTACAAACAAGTGAAACAACTCTGAAGTAGTATCAAGATGGAACAAGAAGAAAGTAATTTACCTGCCTAAGTGAAGTCTTTCTGAGAAAGCAATTGCCGAGAAGATTGCCACTATAATAACTTGTAGGGGACTAAACATAGCTGCGAAAACTGGCCCCTTATGTCTGATGCACCATGTTTGCAGGTTATAAACTAATGCCGAAACCACAACTCCCTAATACAAAAGGATCAGATGAGCAGAAATAAAGGAAATATATAGTAGTGACAAAATTGAGCCTCACTTCTCTTACCGTTTGATTGAAAAACTAGAATCCCACATTTAAACAATAGTGAATCCAACTACTGAAAGGTTCAGATCTACATTTGAGCATTCCATACATATGATAAACTGATACAAAAGAGGATACACTCACACTATAGACCATGGTTAAAAGTTTCAAATCCCACTCTAGTCTCCATGAAGCTTGATCTCTTGAAAAGAACAAGGCAACAAAGGAAGATTGCAATGATGCGAAAAAACATATTAAGGTGGTTAGTGACAGTGGAGCAGGGTAGACTTTTGAGACCACAGCCTGCAGTGAGCAAGATAACCATATGGTCAAGTTAATTGATCTATTATTATCTATCCACTAAATTTTGATGTAAATAGAGATGTCATTTGAAATCGAAGATTCAATCACCTGGAGAATTAGCCATAAACTCCATGATACGTGACTAGTGAGAATGAGAATGAGAGCCGAACCCTTGATAAGTGGTTTCTCAACAAAAGCTTGGATTAGGTACCCTTCTTTCCAGAAAGTAAAAGTAAGAGAACCAACAACTCAGACGAGTGTACCAAACACCTTTGCCTTACCTCTCCGACTTTTAATCATCAACTTCTCCATCCTGTATAACAGCAAGTAAAACTATGAACAGGAGAAGTAAAGCTATGTTGCATCATAGTTCAATGATATTACATTTCTGATATAGTGTAAAGCCGAAAAGATGTGCAAAAGATTATTTCATAGACAAGCATCTAAAAAAAGTGGTTATACTCAATAAGAGTAGAGAATAGACCGAAGAAGAACCGCCATTACAAATGTCAAGCTTGGGACTACATTACCCAAGGCGCAAGCAACTGTTGGGGGATGTTTGATAAACCGGCATAGTACACATTGAGATGGATGGTGATCCCAAATAATGCAAGAAAAAATATTTTTGAAGCTACTGAAATTGACAGTTCAGGTCTGCTTCCTGCTTTGGAAATCCTTAACATTGATTAGTTTTTGTGGTTCCTCAGTACCACTAAACCAACATTCTGAAAATGTGCAAGAACATTCAGCTTACCTCTCAATCACATAAGCAAATGGTGCTAACAAAAGCATGGCTAAAACATGCCTATAAACCACAGAGACAACAGGATCAAGGCCTTGCAATAGAGAAAATTTTATGAGGATGCTCGATACACCAAAGGATAGCTGAGAAACTACCATTGCCAAGTAGTAACTCCATCCCTCCATTGATCTACTTGCTTGGTTAACGATGATCACTGAAAATGGTGATAATTCAAAATGATCACCTTACTTCAAGTTTATAGTACTGAAGGATCAAGCCGAACCATTCCATCTAAGTAATACTCTTTATAGTTAAAACTAAAGTGGGTAAGAAAAAAGAACTAAATTAGCTACCGGAATTCTTTTTTTTGGTCTGGACTTCATAATCAGTTTACCAATGACGCAGTTATGCTTAATGTTCCTTAGAGAAACAGAAATGAATTCACCTGTACTCAAATAGGTTCCTGAATGAAACAGACTTTAACTTGTACGAATGGTGCAATTCTTTTGGAACAAACTCTGGGGCATTTTCATGTGCACAGTGCTTTCGTCATGTGGTTTTGTCCAGGTTTTGGTACAAAGAAAAAGAATGCAGAACAAAATAAATAACTACAATACTGATGTCATTTTGAATCCTGCAGAAAGAAGTCAAAGAGCAGAAATTGACCAACGTTATGCAAATGAGGAATATACTAAAACCATAAAAAATCCAAGTCCAAGATTTCTAATTAAAATTCCTTGGTGTAACAATTTTCTAAACATAACAGTTGTTCTTATGAACACGTCCCTTCTCTAGTTACAGGATTTATCACTGGAATATCAATTACAGAAATTGCGAGCACTTTATCATTGTTAAGTTCTCCTTTTCCATTCTGTGCAGATACAGCAACAAGATCATCTTGTTTCTTTCCCCATAGCACACAGTATGCGCCAACTACAAGTCTACAATGAGAAATGCCCGATCAAGCTGCAAATAGTTCCATCAATTTATGAGATTTGATTAACAAAAAATGTAAAAGGTAGCAACCTGGACTCAAAGATAGTGCTTATGTTCTTCAGTTTACCTGCCAATGTAAAGCCGTTCTACAAAAGCAACTGCCGAGAACATTGCCACTATAATGACTTGTAGGGGACTAAACATAGCAGCAAAAACTGGTCCCTTGTAACTTATACACCATGCTTGCAGGTAATAGACTAATGCCGACAACACAACTCCCTATTACAGAATTAAGGAGCCAAGGACCAAATGAATATAGTTTAGTTAGAAGTATGATAGCCATGGTGATGATTGGGACATGCTATTAAGTATTATCTGAGTTCTCTTATATGCTTGCCATGATTGTTAAGTTGAGAGCTCAGAATCCATATTGAAGCAACAATCCAATAACTGGTCTTCAGATCGACGTTTGGATGGATATACAAGATAAACATGCATGTATGGAGAGAAATACTCACACAGTAGATGATGGTTAAAAGCTGCAGGTTCCACTCAAGTCTCCAGGAAGCTGGATTTCTTGCAAAGCACAAGGCAAGAAAAGAAGATTGCAACGATGCGAAAAAGCATATGATAGTGGTAAGCGACAATGGCACAGGGTAGACTTTGGAGATCATAGCCTGTGAACATGATAACCATAAGGGCAAGTTCAATTAAACCTTTGATTCATTTTATGTTATATCTAGGATTTAATCACCTGGAGAATTAGCCAAGAACACCATGCTATGTGACTAGTCAGAATAAGAGCAGAACCCTTGATCTGGTTTTGCTTACCATGCCTCAACTGGGTGTTAAATGCACAGCTATCAGGGGCCTATCAACAAAACCCTTGATTTCTGGTACTTTTCTCCAGAAAGTGAAAATAAGAGAACCACCAATGCAGAGAAGAGTACCAACCACCTTTGCTTGGCTTCTGGTACTTTTCATTTTCAACTTCTCCATCCTGAATAAGAGCATGCAAGTCTGTGAACAGGCATAAAAGCCTGTTCTCCTAAATCACTGCTATCTAAAGAACTCTGTTCTGTGATCGTTTATTATGGCATTTTCTTATTATTCATCACAAATCCTTCCTAATCACAAAACGCCTACAGGAAGTGGTTCCAAAAATAAGAACATAATTACAAATCCTTCTTTTAACGTTCAATTTCTCCATCCTGAATAAGGAGCAATGAAGTCTGTGAACAGGCAAAAGAGCCAGTTCTCTAATACACTGCTATTAATAAAGAATTCCGTTCTGTGATCACTTAAGGCTTATACTCTCAGTCTATTATCTATTCGACACAAATCCTACCCAATTACAACACTACAAATCCAAGACGCCTAGAGGGAGTGGTTTTGAAAATAAGAACATAGATTTGCAATGGGTAGTTTGCAGGTTAAGGGCCTAGAAATTGAAGGGAAAGTGGCTACATGACGATAGGAGTAGAGATCAGAAATATACCGAAGAACAGCCAATAGAAACGTCAAACTTGGGATTACATTACTCAGGGCACAAACAGATGTCGGGGATATGTATGCTAAACCAGCATAAGTACACATTGAGATGGATAGTAGTCCCAAACAATGCAAGAACAAAAACTTTTGCAGCTATTGAAATTGAGAGGGAAGGTCTCTGCTTCTTGATTGGCAAATTCGTTAGGGAGTAAGGTTCTTTGTTCTTTAATACCAGAAACAGAGTCTGAAAGACGGCAAGGATATAGAGCTTACCTCTCAAGAACACAAGCAAATGGTCCTAACAAAGCATGGCGAAAACATGCCTATAAATCACAAAGACAATCGGAATGAGACCTTCGGCAAGAGAAAATTTTAAAAGGAAATTTGATCCGCCATATGCTAGCTGAACCACTACCATCGCCAAGTAGTAACTCCATCCCTCCATGGATATATTCAAATGGTTACAACACCTCCAAGTTTCAAACTTTCAAATGGGTTTTTTGCAGTAGCAAAGGATCACCACAAGTTAAACTTTGGAAAGAAAGAGTTAACCAACTAATCAGCTAGTGGAATTCTAACTCAGATCAGCCATTACTCTAAAATCTAGAATTAAATTTTGATTAGTGGACATGTTTTAGTATGAGGGGCCCTCCAGGTTTGATAAGATCCAATTGAGAAATAATAATAATAATAATAATAATAATAATAATAATAATAATTCAGTAGCAACTCACAAGCTCAAGTTTATCAAAATCTTTGCTAACATAAAATCTAGCAATCCATAAGCAAAGCCCCAAAATTTCTGATCAACATTCCACACTCCCTTAACATAAAAGAAATCAATAGATGCTCGAAATTTAAAGGAAAATATAGTAATACTGACTGGACTAATCGGAGCTTTCTTCTTCATTCGTCTCCGGTGGCAATGGTGCTCCTCTCGCTGACGTAAATCCCATCCAGAAACTTCCTAATGTCCTTGTTCTTCACATGGCAATTCTGATTGATCAAGGCCGCCGATCTCGAAACCAGCTCGATATCATTCCCGTCCAAAACCAGCTCATCCTTCACCTTCTCCGAGCGCGTGATCATCGAGATCCGCAACTTCCTCGGCGAGAAGCGCGTCAAGAAGGTGGATATGCTCGACGGCGTTGTTGGAACTAGGGATGGAGGCGTTGATAGGAAAGCGAGCGTAGACGAATCGCATCTTGTAGCGGTAGCCTTTGGTGACGCCGGTGATGAGGTTGCCGACGTGGCTGAGGGCGGTGCGGATGGCGGCGCTGGTCTTGCGTGTGCCGAACCAGGCCTCGATTTTGAGCTTCCTTTGACCGGTGAACAAGTCGGTGATGAGCTCGAAGTCGAGGTTGAGGTGCTAAGTTGCGGACGAGCTTGCCGCGGGGACCTTCGACTTCGATGACCTTGGCCTTCACCTTGACGGTGACGCCGTCCGGGATGTCCATGGTCTCCGAGGACAGAATCGTCTTCATTTTTCACTCGTTTCCCCGTCTCTCACACTTCGCAGGCCTTCCACAAAACCCTAACCCTAGGAAAGGCTGCACTATATATAATGGAGCCTGACGGGTTTTCTGGTTGGGCCCAAATATACTACTTTGGAAACCAATTTACATCTAATGGTTAAAATCAAAACTATCCAATTTAATTCTCGTCTCGAATGTACCTAGACATGGCCGAGTATGAGTTATTTGGGTGACATTTTGAGGTTAATGTTACACAATCCTCTTGGTAAAATTCATGGCACGCGGATTTTTAAATCTTTCACGCAACACATTTAAAAACTAGAATTTACTTTTCACATGAACGAGTAATTTGAGACTGACTCTAAAACATATCTAGTTACCGAGTTTAGCCCACTCAGGCATTTAGACCAGTAGAGGGGGGAACAAAAAATAAATGAAAATACTAAACCACAGGCTGACCAAAAAGCTTGAGAGGCTATACCACAAGCCTAAATTCTATACAAATCCAAAATCAATCGCCCCCAACCCTTGGCCAGAAACAAACGACGTTTCCTCAAACCAAACTCAACATCCTGTCAGCAATCTGGGGCAGCATCCACATCCCAGTCGTCTTCGTCTTTCAGATTGTACTCACTGAAGTGATCGACCATGAACGTCCACTCTTCCTTCTTAGGGTCGTAGGAGACAAATTTGGCACCTTGTTCCTCAGCCTTCTTCTTCAGCATCTCCTTGTATTTCTCAACTTTTGGTCCTTCTGTGTACTGAGTGCCAGTCTTCTTCTCGATGCATTTAATGTTGAGAAGTGTTACCTCAGCAGGTTTATTAAGGCCTTGCCCAACAGGAGGCTTCTTATTCTCATCACGGTACACAATTACCTCCTTATTGTTAAACTGCACCAGAGCCTCAAGATCAAGGCACCTTACATCTGTCTCCCCCAAGAACTTTATGCTACCATAACCATGTCGCCCAACCACAAAGTCCTTCACATGACGGCAGAACCCTGGCTCTGCCCTTTCCTTTGCCGCGAGTTCTTGGATTCTAGGCTCTGTGTAGTAATCAGAGCGTCGAAGCTTTGGCATTTGTGCCTCAATGTCAGCACCATGCTCATATACAATAGCAGCCTCACCAGCTCTGTGCCCACTTAGTGTATATGAGTCCCCTTTCCCAAGGGTGTGATCATGTACTCCAATAGGTTTCTGATTAGCTTTGACATGATTTAAATGCTCCTTGACAGCACCATTTTCTTGCAGAGTTTCTGGTTTTGAAAAAAAAAACACAAGTTAGAACAGAATCACAAAGAGCATCGGCCCAAATCATACTTCTTTTGTTTCAATTACAAAATACATGAACGCTAGCTATAGCAAACATGTGCTCACCGTCTTTATCCTCAGAGTTGGATCTCACAAAGAATGGTGCTCCTGAATTCTCTCCTGAAACACATTCATGTCAGAAAAGTCAGTAATGACCAAAAAATCCAAAACTCAATTGGCAACTAATGGCATTACATACTGGTTGTAAGTGAGTCTAAGAGGGAAAATAAATACATGCAAATATAAAATCCAAGACAAGTAGTGAAGTATACCATTCTCATAAATTGTAGTTGTATTCTTCAGTGCTGTTGTTTTCTCAACATTTGCTCTTAGAGGCCACTGTTCTCGTGGACGAATGACAAGTGCTCTTGGGTTTTCCCTGGGATGGAAAACAACATCACCCTTAGGTGTGGTGGGTGTTTCTTCATCATCACTAAAAAAAGCCTGCAAGAGATGAAAGCATACAGGTGTAAGCTGAGATAGGAAACATACACAAAGAGTTTTGCTTGAGCATCATCCTAACCTTTGGGTTATCATTTTTAGGATTGTATTTTCTTGCAGGTAATCTGATCCGGCGTTGTGACAGGTGTCGAGGAGTCAAGATGGATGTCACCCTAACAGGAGCAGGTTTATCCACAACCTGGCAGAAAAACAAGTGTCACATTCATGATTGTTAGTTCCCATAATAACTTGCTAATATTAAAAACTTCATCTTACAGGCATGCTTGAAATTCCATATTGAATCGAGGGTGCAGTTCCCCCACGACCAATTGACATCTGAGGCATTGCGGGGAGTGTTCCAAACGGATTTGTAGCAGGTACTGGTTGTTGCACACCCGCAAAGCCTTGAGCCATAGACCTGTAAAAGACAACATAACTCAATAATGTCCATCCAAAAAGAAGGTCGCAAGCAACTGGGATAAAGATAGATGAAATTATGAAGAATTAACAGATCAGATCTGAAAATGTCCGAGGTAACATGGTTCCTTTTTTAGAAATTGAAATTAAACTCAATCAAATTTTGTCTGAACATTTGGAGTTATCAATTAGAAATTTGATTCAACCTATAACTCATGTAATTTAATTTATGTGAAAGGAAAACAGTAGCCATGGTTTCTTTTAAATTGCCCGCTTTCAGTTCAAAGTGGATACACCAAGAACCAAATAACACATTAATAACTACAACAGAAGGGAATCATGACATACGGTTGTCCAAAGTTGCTCTGACCAGAAATGCCTGCTAAACCACCAAAGCCCGTATTGCCTACAAAGACAAAAGCACCAATAGACAAGGTCAGGCAATCAACTAAATAAAACAAAAGAGACTTCTAAAGTTTAATAAAAAATGATCCTACCAAAAGTACAAGTTACCTGGCTGTTGTTGACCAAAAGGGCTGGTGTTGGTGAAGCCAAAAGGACTAGTCTGAGTAGGCTGAGGTGTTTGGAAATTAGATAAAGCAGGCTACAGAAGAAAAAAAAGAGTAAACACAACAGCATCACATACTTAGATAAATACATCTGAATGAACGATGGAAAATAAAAATACATTGCTCAAAACATAGTGTACAGCCTGTCAGATCCCTTGGTCATGAGAGAGAGGGAGAGAATACTTACAGCTGGTTGAGTATTACCAAGTGGGTTACTTGTAGTCCCCAATGAACTGCTCTGCAAACCTGAAGTATTACCGAACAAGTTTGAACCAAAGGGAGACGAATTCTGCCCAAATGCGGCAGTGCCTGTTTGACCAAATGGTGTCTGCGGGTTTGAAGGAGTGGGGAAATTGAAGGGAGTGGATGATGTGGCCGCGTTAGAGAATGAGAAGGACGACCCTGAGCTAAAAGGCGATGGAGACGATGTTTGGCCAAATGGTGGGGCAGATTGGCCAAATGGTGGGGCAGATGATGCAGGTGTAAACAAATTGCTTTGAGTTGATGAACTAAATGGCGAAGAAGAACTAAATGGAGAAGATGTATTAAACGGTGAAGACGAACTAAATGGTGAAGATGAAGTGACACCAAAACCAGTAGAAGGGAAGGATGAGGTTTTTGGAGCAAATAAACTAGGTGAAGATGAAGTATTAAAAGGATTTGAAGAAGTTTGACCAAATGGTGTTGTAGGATTAGGATTTAAAGGATTTGTCTGTACAGTTGACGTGCCAAAGCCACCCCCACCAGCAGGAGACGGTCCACCTGAAAGTTCACTTTTTAAGTTAAATTACAATCTTATAGAAACAGTACAAATGGTCAGTGCTGACAATTCCTATAACCATTTAGAATATAATCCTTAAAATTACCTTTATCTCCTAATTGGTAATCCTCCCATCTCAATTCCTCGTGGCTTTTTTCTTTATAGGCTGCCATTGCTGAAATTGACTCTAATTTCCCCAATCCATTACTATCTGGTTCAGATGTGCCTGTGTAAGGAGTTGCTCTACTTCCACCCCTTTGGGCCCCAAAAGTTGACTGTCCAAAGGCATTGTTTCCAAGTGTTGGTGTTGTTGACTGAACCCCTGCATCGCCATTGTAAGAATACATTATTGCAACAATAAACCATGATATGCTGACCTATTCCACGAAATCTAAACACAATTTCTTAATAAAATGTTGAATGCCTCATTAAGATCTCAGATACTCACCAAATGAAGAACTCTGCCCTCCGAAAGGAGATGAAGCACCAAATGGGGTGCTACCAAAGGTTGAACTTGATTGGCCAAATGCAGGAGTACTTGATGAAAAGCCAAATCCTGTGCTTGATTGGCCAAAGGCAGGAGCACTTGTTGTAGTACCAAAAGCTGAGCTAGATTGACCAAAAGCCGGGGTGCTTTGAGCCATCCCAAACGCTCCCCCAGTTCCAAACAGGTTGGAACTTGTTGTCCCGAATGCAGATCCTGTGCTTCCAAATGCAGGACTTGGTGTTGAGCCAAAGGCAGGAGTACTTGGAGCACCAAAGGCCGGAGTACTTGTACCACCAAAAGGTGAAGGGCTTGTGGCCCCAAAGGCTGGAGTGGCTTGGCCACCAAAAGCAGGGTTGGTGGTGGTACCGAAGGCTGGTGTATTTGTTGAACCAAAGGGTGTGGTGTTTGTTGAGCCAAAGGGTTGTGTAGTATTAGTCCCAAATGCAGGCTGGCTTCCACCAAATGGTGAAGATGTGTTACCAAACATATTGCTTCCAAATGCTGGTTGTGATGGTTGAGCTGTGCTCCCAAATAGATTTGTTTGAGCAGGACTCGACCCGAATGCTCCAAAAGCAGGCTTCTGACCAAAAACAGACGTACTGGGTGCTCCACCAAATGGACTTGTTTGAGTAGTTGACGCACCAAATGGACTTGTTTGAGTAGTTGACGCACCAAATGCTGGAGTAGAAGCTGCTCCAAATGGAGAACTTTGCTGTCCAAAAGCTGGCGAGGATGAAGCTCCAAAAGGTGAGGACTGAGTTTGACCAAATACGCCAGTTGAAGTTCCCCCGAACAATGAACTCCCTGTTTGGGCACCAAATGTGTTGGTGCTACCAAAGGGCTGGGGAGCAAAAGGATTGTTACTTGTGTTGCTGCTTTGTCCGAACACCGATTGGGACCCAAACGGGCTGTTAGATGACTGCCCGAAAGCTGCAAAACAAAACTCCATCAATTAACAAAGACAAAAACAAAGCAGTATAAACACTTCACGAGACTGAAATCCAAAACAATCATGATCCACAAATTGTGTATGACTGATTGCAATCCGGAAAACTCATACATGATCAATACAACAACAGCAGAAACAATTCATCAATGCAATAATTAAAAATTACAGAATGCAGGTCCTATAAGGCAACAGAATCTGACTCGATGAAGAAAAACAATGAAAAGATAGAGAGAAGATACTTACGGCTGGTAGAACCAAACATCTTATCTCCCAGCGATTCTGTATCTACGAAATCAGCTACAACTCGTCGATCTCAACCTGAAAATACAATCACACCGCAGATTTAGCACAAACTGAACACGGCCATTGAAATTTAAACCAAAAAAGCTCTAACAATTTCACACAAGCAAAAATAACGACAGGTAACAACAACAGGCTCAGAAACTATCCTCGTAATCCGATCACATACTAATCGGCGAGCGGTGGTAGTAATCGTTAGATCAGATAAAAAGGCGAAGGAAGAAAGAAGAAACTAGGGTTTCGGAGATGTTTATACCTGAAAGAGGAGATGGAGCGGCGGCGGTGGCGATCTGAGGTGTGCGGAGGTTGTGAGATCGGAGAAGGGGCGGAGGGTTTGTGAGATTGAGAGAGAGGAGAAGGAACCTCTCGGAGAGTTGAGAATGTTTTGTGAAATTGGAGAAGGGCAAAAAGGTTTAATAGTATTAAGTTTGAGGATGAGTGACGGCCTGGTTGCGTGAAAACTAAGCAGAGAGTGGCACAGGGCGTCAATTTCACGGGGCATTTAATTTAGGTGGTAATTCGGACAAACCGATCTAACAAAAATGACCGAGTTGCTTTTGCTCTTTTTTTCTTTCAAAAACGTTATTTATTTATTTATTTTTATTTTTTTGGATTATTGGAGCAATGGGTACTATAAAGAAATTAAATGATCTTTATCTGGTCGTTGGAAATTAAATACCGATTGTGTTATGTTTTTTCTCATAGCATATATTCTAAGTTATTTACAAATTTTGAAAGTTATACGTGTTATTTTCTTTTAAAAACTATAATATAACAAATAAAAAACTATTTTTAATAAGACTTAACGTGGTTTTAAAAACACAAAATTGTTACATATAAGATAACGCAAGTATCCAGTGCAATCTTATATGAGGCAAATTATGAATCTACATTAATGTCATCTATTTGTAGATACACAATCGTGAAATTGAAGGATATGTATGTGAAATCGAAGTCAAAAGCTGTAATCATATTTATTTAATTTTCTTGTATGTAATCACATTATTAGTTCGACCTGTCTAAAAAGCTAAAATGAAAAGTTGAAAACAAACAATTTTTTCCGAAGTATCTAAGGTAACGGAGTAAACAAACAGTATTAAACTTTTGACCTATAGATTTACCATGATTCAGTACACTGTAAGCTTAAATGGCAATCACATTCACTATTCATTTACCATGATTTCCTACTGTCATTTATTCTGAAATGTACGACACTACCAAGCTCTCTGTTAGTCTCTTGTCTTGTAGATAACCCAATACGAGCAACAGGATTCCTATGTCACATCTCTAACTCAATGGAAATTGTTCTGCAAAGGACAATCCAGTGTCAGCACAAAACTGACTGCCTTATAAAGGAAGAGCAAAGATATCAACAGCATCAGCCTCACCATTGATCATCATTCTTGCAGCCCAAGGATCAGCAGAAGACCCAATCATCCATATCCATATCTTTGTCCGACTCCTTGTCTACAAACTGGTAGAATAACAAAGTAAATACCACTGTTACAATCATTTCCTTTTCGTCAGTGAGAAACATCAAGCAGTAATGGAAGCCTCGGAATAAAGAGTGCACGCGAGTTTAACAGAGTTTAAGGCTTCACTCGCATAATGCTGATGTTTTATTATAGTAACAAACCAATGAAAGATCTTATATAGGTATGCTGGAAAGAAACAGATACTTACAGTGAAAGGAGTACTGAATATGTTTTGACCAAAGTGAGTGGATGTCTGCCCAAAAGTACCACCTGTCTGTGGTATTGAAGGTAGGAAACTATGTAGGCCAGAATTATATGTTGATGGTGGAGATGAAAATGGAATTGCAGATGTGACCTGTGAGCTAAAAGGAGAGGGCATGTGTGAAAAGACTGATGAAGACGGAGATGAAGGTGCAAATAGATTGGTTGGAGTATAAAACCCACTGGAAGGGGTATTGAACGTATTTGTTTGACCGAAGGAAGTTTGAGTTGGCCAAATGGAAGTAGATGCTTGTCCAAAAGAACTACCTGTCTGAGAAATAGAAGATGAGGGGGTGAATTTAAAAGTGGAATTAGATGATAGAGCTGGAAATGTGAATGAAGATGTTGTTGTACTGATAGAGGTGCCAAATGTGAATGGAGAATAAGTTTGGCCAAAAACAGATGGAGACGATGATGGAAGTGTAAAAGGATTGGCTGTAGAAGAAGGCCAAAAAGGTGGAGATGATGAACTGAATGGTGAAGATGAAATTCCGAAGCCAGTAGTGGGAAATGGAGTCTGTGGAGAAAATATACTAGATGAAGTTGAGGCAATAAAAGGCCTTGAAGATGTTTGAGCAAATACTGATGCAGGATTCAAAGGGCCTGACTGTGTGGTAGAGGTGCCAAACCCACTCCCACTAGCAGGAGTCATTCCACCTGAAAGTTGAAATATAACACATCAAGCTTAGTAATTCCATCAATACTGAGAAGTGCGGAGATTCTTTTAACACAACATTACCTTTATCCCCCAAGAGATAATCCTCATGGCGTAATTCTTCATGGCTTTTATTTATAAAAACTGGCATAGCCGATATTGACATCAATTTCACCACTGTTGCACTATTACAATTTCCCAAAGAATCTGGTGCAAGTGTTTCTGTGTATGTAGCCACTCTACTTCCCCCACGCTGACTCCCAAAAGCTGAATTCCAAAAGCCAGTGCTCTCAGATGTTGGCATTGTTGCTTGAGCTCCTGCATCACAACTTAGAAGAATATATAATACAGCAACAACAAAACAAAGCAACTAACTAGTCCTTCACCACCAGAAACAGTGGTCCAATTTATATTTTCACAATGTGCAATCACGTGTGTACTAAATGAAAGCTCACCAGATGGAAAACACTGCAATGGAGAAGATGAGGCACAAATTGGAATGCCACCGAATGTGGAATTTGACTGGCCAAGAGCATGAGGGGAAGGAAAGCTGAAAGATGGAGCTGAGGAACTAAAACCAGGTGCACTTGATGTAGGAGTAGCTAAAGAGAAACTAAACGCCTGTGTTCTTGAATCCCAAAATGCAGGACTCCTTGTTGAGCCAAAGACCGGAGTACTTGTACCACCAAAGCCCTGAGAGCCTATCGCACCAAATGCTAGGGTGCTAGTATTACCAAATGCAGACTGACTTACACAAATCGGCGTGGAGATACCAAACATATTGCTCCCAAATGCTTGCTGTGATTGTTGAGTCATGCTTCTACAAGGACTTGTCTGAGAAGGATTAGACCAAAATGCTCCCAAATTAGGCTTCTGATCAAAATTAGAACCCGGTGGGTGAGGCCCTCCGAAAGCAGGACCAGAAGTTGCTCCAAAACCAGACATTGTAGTTCCAAAAGCCAGTGAGGATGAAGCACCAAAAGACCCAAACGAGCCACCAGATGACTGCCCAAAAGCTGAAGCAATTTCCACAAAATGACATCATATTTCACAGAGAGCAAAGGGAACCAAAGCAGTAGAAACACATCATTACACCCAAAAAAGAAAAGAACATCATAATACACCTACAAACTGGCAGTAAATTCATGTCATCCTCGTCTCACAACAAAACAAACAAATTGTACATAACCAGTCACAATCCTATATGCACCTTCAAAATAGAATAATCACCATAATCCCAAATTAACCGTCCCGTGTTCATAAATCCGAATACTCCAAGCAAAACATATAATTTTCCCTTAAAAATACCGTATCTAAAATCAATTCAAAAATGAAAGGAAAAAAGAACACAAGCAGTCATATATAGAAATGAATTGAAAATAACCGAATGTTAAGCTGAGGCAACCAAATCAGACTAAACGATCATGTAAAACCGCTAGAGATAAGAAAGCTTTTTGTTATGCGTAAATCAGTAAATGTGTGAAGTCAAAGCCCAACTACACACGTTGACAGGGCCCATAGTTTGTCAGTTCTGAAGTTTTGGAGCTTTTAGTATTTTTTTTTGAGGAATTTGGTAATGGTATGTTAAAACTTAACATACTGCTGATTCTTCTCTCCACTACCACACTGACGAACTGGTAAAATATGAATTTTAAAATGGCTTGTAATTATTGAAATACCGGGTTTTGTTTGGGATCATCTGAATGTTGGGTTTGATTGTATAAATTTATATGATTTTGTTTATTTTATTCTCATTTAGGTATTGAATGTCAACCATGGAATCAGGAGGTAAATTCTTTAGTTTTATTTTTCTTTTTGTGGATAATGAATTTTGTTATGTTTTAACAAAAAAATGAAAAATGATTGCGGTTTCGAGTTATGTAAGTACTAGAAGTAGTGTTAAAATATCATTGTATGAGAGGAGAGAGTACAAATTAATATGAAGTGACCTGAATGTTTTTGTAATCTGCTACAGTAAATAAAGGGATCGGAGTGTTTCTCAACACTGTATATGCAAGTCATCTAAGAATTAAGAGGCTCTGGTTCATTCTAAAAGATGAACAAAACAAAGGCTGCAGCTGTAATGATCCTTAGGAAGAGTAAGTTCTTGGTGCAGTGCATGACAAGACTGCTAGGAAATAAGAATCCCAAAAACCCATGATAAATAAGAAAAAAAAGAACAAGGTTAAGGAAAAGCAATCTTAACAAGTATAAGAATGTGATCAATGCTAAAACTTTAATGTTGCAGACTTGTATATCCAATAAATCGATCGATCACTAATGATCTGCAATGGGATTGAAGACATGACCAATGAACATCACTGCTCCAGATATTTCTTCTCTGATCAGGAAAAGGAACGGGTGATCTGCGACAAAGTCTATTGGAGGAGGATCTTCCTCCCAGGAATCTGAAAAAGTAAAAGCAACAGTAACAGCTGCAGCTACTGTGCCTTCTTCATTTACTTCAATGCAGGATTTATGGAGTATGCTAGAAATGCATAGCCCCACAGATGACTCCACCATCTCTGACAAACTTCCAGGGCAGAATGGCAAGTCTAGTCCTAAAGTTTGCAGAACCTCCTTGACCTCAGAGCCAGCAGAGAACTTAAACTTGGGGATTCGAAACCTGCCAACTTCAACTTCGCTGTGGGGAAGATAACGATCCACAAATCCAGACTCTGAACAAATTCTCTCAACCAAAGCTGGGAGGCCATTTGTTGCATTTGGAAGATACACATACATGGAGAAACACCGAGTTTGATCTTCACCTTGATCGTAAGGAAGCTTCAAGACTTTGAAACTGTCAAACGCACTTATGTATTGTCTATTCTGGCTGGTCATGAAGGGTGCCTTTACTGACCTCCTTCCATCGATAAGGTGGAAATCATATGTTCTTGTTCGTGACTTGTCGAACTTTATAGTCCAATCTCCTTTAAAATATAATGCATTCGCAAGTATGAGCTTTGTTGTGTTGTCAATTGACATAGGGGAAAGAACCTCTTTGATAAGGCCTTTAGTCACCTTCTCAAACCTTGAATTCACTTCACATCGGACTTCCTCAGGCTTGGTAAAATCAACTCGACTTAATCCGCCTTGTAGACATTGTCCACAACCTATTTGAAAGAAGCCTTGAAACTAAGAGACTTGTCTAGCCAAGCACAATTTGTTAAAGATAAGCAAGGCCCTCCCTTTGAGGATCCATCAGCAAAGACATGATGGACAAGATTGAAAGCGATGTCATTGAGTTCCTCAGTGGAGTTTGCCCTGAGGAAATTGAGAATCTGGTCCTGGTTGGGGCATCTAGTTGAACCAGCTGCAATCAGGCTAAGAACTAGGTGGATGGACAGCGGCGAGTACACAAAATTGTTGTCATTGCCTACATCCAAAAGTGATTGCTTTGTGATTCCGAGTGTGATATCGTTCTGGTTTTTAATGGATTCTCTGGCATCATGGTCCAGTGGATGTGCAGGAAGAGGAGTTAGAACCAGATATGATCTTGTAGAATGTAGGGGTTGTACATCTGTAGCCAATTCACAGTCATGAGCACCAATCATCTATTAAACACGGTTCAAAGGTCCATGCCAATTGAGAAACATGAACATATACTAATATACAAGTTAAATTACCTGGCGGTTTTAGATCCAATTAACGTTGAAAAGGGATGGAAAGATCGCAGACTTTGGGATAGGAGAAAGCTTACGAGTATATAAACTGAAACCAGCATACTTTGATTTCTTATGCTTCTCAGCATGCTGATCAAGTGACCAGTACTGATGGCTGCGTCTACGTCGATATAGAGATCAAGCTGATTAAACAAGCAAAAGCTTTACAAAAATATTCACAAAAAATCCAGATGCAACTTATATTGAACTTAACAAAGCCATTGATTTCGAATCCTAACCTAAGTATACTAGGATTTTGAATATGAAGGAAGAGAGATTGGTTTAGGTTTCACCCGTCTGGATAGAATCAATACCGATTTATTTCTTCTCCTATTTTATTTGTATCTGATTCATAATTATTATTATTTTTTCTAAGTGAACATATCGACCTAAGGAAGAGGGAGGGATGGGATTTCATGATTTGTATGCTCATAATTTGGCCTTACTGGCTAAACAAGGATGGAGGATGGTACAGAATCCGACCTCTTTGATCAGTAGGTTATTCAAAGCTCGATACTTCCCCTCTGATTTTTGGAATGCTCTTCCTCCGGTTAGACCTTCTGCTTGCTGGACGAGTATTTTAGAGGCAAGAAATTTGTTAGTAAGTGGTACTCGGTGGAAAATTGGTGATGGGATTACGGTAGATGCTTGGAAAGATCCTTGGCTGCCCCGTCCTTGTCATTTTAGGCCTCTTAGAGTATGTCGAACAACTTCTCTATTTTCTTGATTTTCTCTATTTTAAAGAATATTAAGCTATTTTTCAGTCCAACAATTTTCCTAACTCATTCTTTAATATATAGAAAAGAGATGAAAAACAATGGTTCATTCTCCAAATTTGCAACAATGCATTCCTTCATCAAAATTAAATTCTTTACATGTTCCAACAAGAAAAATGTAAAATATAGAATATTTTTAATTGAGTATTGTATTTTAATAGTAAAAATATATATTTTTAGTTATAACTAATAATGATATAGCATATTTTATTGTTGTAATAAATGTCGAAATCTTCAAAATGGAGAAGTTATTGGAGTTGAGGATAATATTTTTAGAGATTTTGAGTTTTGCTTCCCCATTAATAGACGCAATTCTTGATTATCGAGAGTTGTAGATTTTATTTCTGATAACCGGTCTTGGGTTTTGCATCTCTTATAGAAGCACTTTGAGGTGATGGATATTGAGTTGATATTGTCTATTCCTTTGTTACATCGTAATTGTCAGGATAAGTTGATAGGGCACTACGATGATATGGGCAGGTTTTCTACTATGACATTAGTAGAGGAAAAGTCTTATGCGATAAAATCATTTCGTCGCATAAAAGGGTTTTTTCATCACATGAGTATTGAAATGACGAAAAATTAGTTGTATAAGATTCGTCGCATTAGATTTATGCAACGAAAAAATCGTTGCATAAGATTCATCGCATGAGTACCCCTTCAGGGATGAAATTTTTTTCGTCGCATATGTTTATGTGACGAAAACAAAGTCGTCGCATAAACTTATGCGACGACAATTTTCATTGCATGGACTTATGTGACGAAAAATATTTTTTCATTTAAGAGTTTTAGTAAATAAAAAAATAATTTAATTTTCATTTTTGTGATAATTTAAATTAAATTTTTTTACCGGATCGAGGTGGTGGTACAATGGTAGTGGCGAAGGAGGTGGTGGTACGGTGGTTGTGGTGGCGGAGGAAGAAGAAGAAGAAGTGCATGGAGGTGGTGGTGAAGTGGAGGGGTGGTGGTGGTGAATAAGTAGAAAGAAGAAGAAAAAAAGGAAGGAAGAAGAAGGGGGGAAAACTTTTGGCGGAAGGATTCAAAATTCAAAATTTTTACCAGAACTGATGCGACAAAATTAACAAATTTCGTCGCACAGGTGTGAACTAATTAATGCAACAAAATTTTGAATATTTCGTCGCATGAGTCTGGACCAAGGGAAATTTTTGAAGGAAAAATTTAAAACTGATGCGACAAAATTTTCAAAATTTCTTCGCATGAGTATAAACTGATCGTATAAGTCAGCATTAGGGGGAAAATTTTAGCAAAAAAATTCAACTGATGCAATGAAATTTAAAATATTTCGTCACATGTGCGCATGAACTGATGCGACGAAATTTTTTATTTCGTCGCATGAGTCAGCACTATGCGACAAAATGTGTTTCGTCGCATCAGTTCATGTTCATGCTACGAAAATTGTTTTCATTACATCAGTGTGAACTCATGCGACGAAAAAAAATAATATTTTCGTCACATGAGCCTTTATTCTACTAATGTGAGTGTTTATCACCTTGCACGTCGGTTACTTCATCATGATACATGTTTTTCCTCCACTGTGACTTCGGTTCAGTTTTGGAAAGATATTTGGTTTGCTAAAGTTCCCAGTAAGGTTAAGGATCATACCTGGAAGACTTGTTCCTCTATATTGCCAACCGTTTCTTCTCTTCGGTCCAAGAGAGTGTTTGTTCCGAATGGTTGTCTTCTGTGCAATAATGAAGATGAGTCAATTGCTCATATCAGTCGGGATTGTCAATTTGTAAACGAGGTGATCAAATCTTTCCGTACTTTGATTCCGGTCTATGTTGAAGTGGTTCCTAATATGTCTGTGGCTGATTGGTTGTTTAGTTGTGCGCGGAAATTGTCAAAGGAGAATTCTCCCTGTTGCTGATCACCTTGTGGATGATTTGAAAAGAAAGAAACCAAAGAGTTTGGCATGATAAGAGGTGCTCTCCCCTTCAGCTGTTCTTCCAGGTTAGGAGCTATAAAGTCATGCCAGTCTCGGTTAGTAAGAAGGTTGCAGTGCATCGGGGTGCTAGGGCTTGGTCTCCACCACCTGTTGGGTGGCTGAAGATTAATCTAGATATGCATCGTTTGATTCTGTTACTCACTGTGGAGGGTTGGGTGTGGTTATTAGAGACTCTGAGTCGACTATTGTTGGTGGAGCATGTTATCGAATGGAACATATCTCATCTCTAGTTGTTATGGAAGCAATGTCGGGGAGAGCAGTTTGTGAGTAGGCAGTTGAGAACCAGTTAGGGCCAGTGTTACTGGAATCAGACTGTTTACAGTTAGTTCGGGCCTCCAAGGAGGGTGCTGAGGACGAGTCGGATTTGGTGGTGTTGTCGAGGACATAATGTGTGTTTGTCAATGCTTCTTGGCTCTCACTTCGTTCATGCATTTAGGGAGACCAATATTTTGGCCCACAAGATAGCTAAGTTCGCTATTAGTTTAGGTTTCTCAGGACGATGATATGGCAGTACTTTCTATGTCTATAGCACGTGTGAGCGCTTAGCGATAACGGACATTAATGTCGGGACGGCTGATACCACTTGTCACGGACATAGTCATTCGACCACCACATGTAGTCCATGTGGCGTCAGAGGCGTCTTGAGCCAGTGTATAATCTTTCCATCTTGAATAAAATGTTATCCTCCTGTTTCAAAAAAAAGCTAGGTGAACATGTCAAGAATATTTGTGTTTGCAAATTTATCTTTAGAATAATATTGCTTGAGCTTACCACTAAATTTTAAAATGCGTCTAATTAAACTAAGGAGATATCTAGAATCTACCTAAGGGGTCAATTAGCCGAGGTGTATAGGGCAGGTGTCTGGTGGTGACACGATTTGACAGAGTCCATGTCTCGTTAGCTAAAATAGAGGGTTAAATACGGGAATGTGTTTATGGTCTCCGTAAGGGTGTGTGAGTTAAGATAAATACAAGAAGATCTACGTATTTGGAAGGCCTCCAGCCTAGAGCTTCACATTGAGCAAAACCTCAAGGGCTTGAATAACCCTTTTGTCTTTCAATAAAGGTCGAGATTTGTAGGGTTCTTATGAATCTGCTGCATCATGTTGCCGACTTCGGGCTCCACACAACAGCTTCATCTTCTTGCCAAAACATGGGGCTGAACGGGGAACGAAGAGACGAGCTGATGCCGTCGCTAGCGCCGCTGTGTGGTGAGGCGCACTGGAAATCTGGCAGAGGGAGAGGAAGAAAGATTGAGAAGAAACACAGAGAAACCGAAAAAAAAAAGAGTTTAGCTACTTATATATTTGGAAAAAATCCTCATGTACTAACTATGGTCTATTGCATTTTTGGTACCTGAACTTTAAAAACTACCATTGTTTCCGGGTAAACTCGTGGTCCCTTTAGCGGGTGGCACGGCTCCAGAAATAGCGAACTTCCATGTACTCCGAGTTTTCCTGTGCAAAGAACAAACACGTCAAAGAGGCGTCCCCGGGTTTACCGAGGGAAGCCACTCCGATGCTTAAGTTAGACACTGTCAGCTAAGCATAAAACTCGGGAATATTCAAGAAGTTTCATCGTACCTTTATGGGGAGGCATGTGCCGGTATTTATAGTAGCATTGAAGGCAGCATTCCTGTCCCTTTCCAATGTGGGAGTAGTTTCCCTTGCTTTACTTAGCTTTATGGCGAATTGGGCCCAGACAAAGGGCCCAGAGTGGCTTCACATTTAATTGTAACCCGGTAAAGGTGAAATATTAGGTTCCATCTATAAACAAGTCCCCCAAGTCCTCAGTCAAGGGGTACGCTTGGGTGGGGACTTAAAATCGTTTCTTTACCGGGTTACAAAGGTAGCAACCAAACCCGGGGTACCCAGTCCCCCAAGTCCGTACGCAAGCGTAACCCGCAGACATTCTTTACGTTGAGAATTCAAAACGACGTCTCCGGGTTGTAGTGGGGGGAAACTGAAAAGTTTTTCGGTTTTGTGAAGCGGCATGCGTGACACGTGTCGTTTCCCTCGAGAAACTGAAATGTCCCCTCAGTGCACGCCTCTAACTGTATAAATAGGGGTTGAAGGTGACAGTTTTGTCTCACCTCCAAACCCGATAACTTTTTCGTGCTTTTTGCTGTCGCTTTCTTTTGTCGCTGTTTCTTTTGATTCTCAATCTCAAATCGATCTCAAAAACCCCTTCAAACACTCAAAATTAAGGTACTGTGTCTTCTTCCCTCCTTTTTGATCGTTTTGGGACGATTTGTGTACTGTTTCTGGGTTCCCAGGAAGGTTTTCTGGGTCTCTGCGTCTGGGAATTTAGCTTCGTGACGCCGGGTTACCTGGGTTTTGTTGACGCCCCCGTGTTTTCTTGTTTTGCAGATGGCCAACGAAACAATGGACACTCACGTCCCCGAGTTTGCCTCCGTAACCTTCACTGATGGGACCGCTCTTGACCCTCTCGGGTACTCATTGACAGCGGAGGAGATCGTGGAGCTAAGGAGCAACTGGAAGATCCCCGAGTCTGTAGAAATTCGGCCTTTAGAACCCGAGGACCAGTTCTTCGCTCCCGGCGATGGGTGGACGCTGTGCCACGAGTATCAGCTACGCTGCGGCCTGTCACTCCCGCTGAAGGTAGAGGTGCAGTACCTCTTGGCTGCGAGCAACTTCGCAATCGGGCAAGTTGGACCGAACATGTGGAGGCAGCTACTCGGGTTGTGCGTTATGTACAAGGTGCTGAAGCAGCAGATGCTAACCTATCATGAGTTACACGCCATGTACCGGGCCGAGTACTCCCGGAAGGCGGGTTTCAGTGGGACCATCCAACTGAAGTCCAAAGCGGTTTTCAAGAAGATCGTCGAGGATCTGCCAACCTCCGTGAGCCGGACCTGGAGGGAGAGAAGTTTCTTGATAAGAAACTTTCAAGACCCGGGATACGCGTTTCAAGTACCGGGTGACTTCCAGCCACTGATGAGTGAGTCCTTCTCTCTCCGGATTCTTCTTTCTTTTCTCTATCCCGGGTTACAATTATGTTGTTTTTGTTGCAGATGTCCCCGACATTCCTCTGGAGCCGGTGATGGAGAAGAGGATCCGGAGGATGCTGTGGGCTTTTCGGGGGCAAGACGACCGGAGTTCATACCGGCTTTGTAGGCTGTATGTGTACAGCAGGTGCCGGTTGATGGAGCTCCCAGGTTTGTCTCGTGTTCCTTCAACTTTTGTTGTTAAATGCTTCTTGTGTAACGGGCTATATGTGTTTCTGCAGCTCTTCTTCCAATGGAGTTTACGAAGCGGAAGAACCCGGGAATATACGACGGGTTTGAAGATAAGGCTGTTTGGGCCGGGATCCGGACACAAGCAACGGATGGTCAATTATACGACATCGACCTGACCTCAAAAGCGGCTTTCCTGCGCCCAGACGCCGAGCAAGGGGATCTTCAGCGGTTCCATGTTGATCCCCTACACTACAACGAGGTCCCCGGGTACTTGGCTGAGGTTCTTGGACCAGAGGTTTATCAGGAGGAGGAAATTGAAGGGAATCCCTCTGAGGCGGGTGAAAACCCGGTATTTGAAGAACCGGTGGCTCAATTTACCTTCGCCGATGAAGAGACTGAAGAACCGGTGATGAGCGCGGTGCCCTCATTTGTGCTCCCGGGTGGAGAGGAGTTGACTGAAGATGAGGCTGACGACGGGGGTGAAGAAGTTGTCGGTTTCGAAGGGGTGGCGAGTGAGAACCCTGAGGGGAGTGATGGGAGCGACGAAGTGCACGAAGTGGAACCCGTCCCCTCCCACAAACGCACCCGGGAGGCATCCAGCTCGGCAAGGTCCGAGAGGAAGAAGAGGAGGAAGGAGAGGAAAGAAAGGAGGGAGAGAAAGCAGCACCGGGACACTAATGAGATAATGGAGGAATTGGCGAGCGGGGGAATGGCGGACGTGGCCATCCAGAGGATGGTAGCGGACTTGAAGAATTGCGCCGCCGACTCTTATGTCCTGGAGCATCAGGACCCGTTGATCGTAGTCCGGAGGACGCAGGAGAAACTGATGCGAGTTAGTGTTTCCTTGGTGACTTGTGTTGGGGGTTTCTTTTTTTTTCTTTGATACTAACCCGCTGAATTGTTTTTTGTAGGCGGTCAGGATGTCATACTTGGCAACCGATCGGCTAATCAACGAAGGCATCCCCGAGAGAGAGAGAGTGCTCAGGGACGACCTCCGGGCGGCCCGGGATCAAGTGACGGCGAGCGAGGAATGCCTGGCTCGGGTCCGGGAAGAGGCAAGTTCATCAGCCATTGCGTCGTGTGCGGAGTTGGCCAAGGCAGAAGAAAAAATAGCAGACTTGGTGGCCAAGAACTCGGAGTACGAGAGAGTCATCGAGGGTCACCGGGAGGACCGGTGTGCTCAAGATGCTGCTATTGCTCAGCTTACCCAACAGAATCAAGCGCTGCAGCAGCAAGTGACTTCTCTGGAGCAGCAGAAAGGAGCGTTGGTGCAGGCTGTTTCCCGGGCCAGGAACTCTGCTGTCTCCGAGTTTCTAGCGAGTCCAGAGTTTGAGCTGAAGCTGCGGTCGGCGAGGGCTGAGGCTCGTGCCGAAATTGTTAGCGCCGGGATTCGCCAAGGGTGGCTCGACAAAGCCGGGTATGATGGTCACCAAGGTCATGTTAGACCCGACGAGGCTGCAGGCACCTCCGGGTCGACTCCTGCCATGGCCGCAAACCCTAGGGCTCCTGCAAACCCGGCTCGGAGTCCCCCAGTTCATTCTTCAGCAGCCCGGAGAGGTACTTCCCGTGGTGGGATTGTCGGTGGTCCTCAAAACCGGCCACCGCTCCGTAGGGGACAGTTTATCATACGGCCCCGGGGAGGACGTGGCGGCTCGAGCACTGGCGGTGGTAGCGGGTCTGCAGCTCCCTGAGCTGGAGCCTAAGTATTTGTCTTTGCTTTTGTAGTGTAGTCTGTTTTGTAGCGGTTTACTGCTCTTGTAATTGACCTCTTTGAAGTAATCAAGCTTTTCCTTCGCTCTTGTGAAATAACACGGTAACCTGATGCATAGTATAAAAATTTACACAATGCCGGTTTGACATGTAAATAAATATAGTGCCGCTAAGGCTTTAGGGGTCCGTTAGGACTTCCAAGGACCGCTGGTTTTTACGGGGGGAATACCATTCTATAACACGGTATTTCTTCCTGTAAAATAACACGTTAATCTGATGCACAATATACAAGTGTTGACATTTTATACATAATGCCGATTTGGCGTATAAATAAAAATAGTGCCGCTAGGGCTTTACGGGTTCATAAGGACTTTCAACCCGATGCATAACCTGCAAGTGGTGACAAAATTTGCACATATAATGCCGGCTTGGCATGTAAATAAAAATGGTGCCGCTAGGGCTTTACGGGTCCGTAAGGACCTCCATGGGCCGCTAAGGCTTTTCCGGGGGGGTGTCATTCTATAACACTCGTTCCCTGTAAAATAACAAGTTGAGTTGATGCATATCTCGCAAGTGTAGATAAAATTTACACATAGTGCCGGTCTGACATGTTATCGTCATAAAATGACAATAGGCCCGGTAGGGCTGTACTGGTCTGTTAGGGCTTCCTGTCAAATAACACGGTAATGTGATGCATAATATACAAAAAATTACGCATATTGCCGGTTTGGCATGTTTAATGTGATTAAATAAAAATAGGACCGCTAAGGTATACTTGTCCGTTAAGACTTCCATGGGCCGCTAAGGCCTTGCGCGAAAATGTCTTTCTATAACACGGGTTTTTTCCCTGTAAAATAACACGTTAAACTGATGCATAATTTGCAAGTGTTAACAAAATATACACATAGTGCCGGCTCGGCATGTGAATAAAATAGGGCCGCTAAGGCTTTACGTGTTCATAAGGACTTTCAAGGACCGCTAGGGCTTTACGGGTCCGTTAGGACTTCCAACCCGATGCATAACCTGCAAGTGTTGACAAAATTCACATATAGTGCCGGGTTGGCATGTTAACATTATAAAGTGAAGATAGGGCCGGTAAGGCTTTACGGGTCCGTTAGGACTTCCAAGGGCTTCCTGCCAAATAACACGGTAATCTGATGCAAAATATGCAAATGTGATAAAATTTACACATATAATGCCGGTTTGGCATGTAAGTAAAAATAGTGCCGCTAGGGCTGTATGGGTCCGTTAAGACTTTCAAAGACTGAAATAAGGCCGTGAAAGGCTTGCAATATTTCAAGTTATGGAGATTACCAGAGATTATCAGAGATTTATCGGAGCTTGCCGAGTTTTGGCCATGAAATAAGACCGTGAAAGGCTTGCAATATTTCATGTCAAATGGAGATTATCGGAGATTATCGGAGATTTATCGGAGCTTGACAAGTTTTGACCATGAAATAAGGCCGTGAAAGGCTTGCAATATTTCATGTCAAATGGAGATTATCGGAGATTTATCGGAGCTTGACAAGTTTTGACCATGAAATAAGGCCGTGAAAGGCTTGCAATATTTCATGTCAAATGGAGATTATCGGAGATTATCGGAGATTTATCGGAGCTTGACAAGTTTTGACCATGAAATAAGGCCGTGAAAGGCTTGCAATATTTCATGTCAAATGGAGATTATCGGAGATTATCGGAGATTTATCGGAGCTTGACAAGTTTTGACCATGAAATAAGGCCGTGAAAGGCTTGCAATATTTCATGTCAAATGGAGATTATCGGAGATTATCGGAGATTTATCGGAGCTTGCCGAGTTTTGACACTGAAATAAGGCCGTGAAAGGCTTGCAATATTTCATGTCAAATGGAGATCGCCTGCATTCACTCAACAAACTGATTGATAAACCTAACCCGGTAGGGTTTTATGTGGGCCTGAAAAGGCTCTATATATAACATCAAAATATAATAAATTTGAACATTTGCAGATAACTCGGTACCTACTTGGGATGTACGCACTGTCAAAATTACCTTAGCAAGGGTTTCCATAACCCGGAGGTTTCCCTACTGGGTTTATTACCTTAGCAAGTCTGACTGGCGTCCATTTGGTAAGCGTGAGATCTTGAGTTCAGCTCTCAACGAGAGCACCAATTGTTTCCGGGTAAACTCGTGGTCCCTTTAGCGGGTGGCACGGCTCCAGAAATAGCGAACTTCCCTGTACTCCGAGTTTTCCTGTGCAAAGAACAAACACGTCAAAGAGGCGTCCCCGGGTTTACCGAGGGAAGCCACTCCGATGCTTAAGTTAGACACTGTCAGCTAAGCATAAAACTCGGGAATATTCAAGAAGTTTCATCGTACCTTTATGGGGAGGCATGTGCCGGTATTTATAGTAGCATTGAAGGCAGCATTCATGTCCCTTTCCAATGTGGGAGTAGTTTCCCTTGCTTTACTTAGCTTTATGGCGAATTGGGCCCAGACAAAGGGCCCAGAGTGGCTTCACATTTAATTGTAACCCGGTAAAGGTGAAATATTAGGTTCCACCTATAAACAACCATGTTGGTACCTAAACTATACCAACTTTTTCTCATATAGTACTTCCGTCCAAACCTACGTTACATGGAGTATTTTATAGGGGTACAATGGTCATAACAACCAGTCCAACTAGCCAAGTCACATAACACTTATACATTCAGCTTTCTCACTTATTTCCCTCCCAACAGAACTCAAAATCTCCCTGTAAAAATTCACAAAACCTAAAAATCTGTCATTGCTTTGATCTGAGGCTAAGACGATTAATTTTATCTTTAAGTTTATATTGATAATTTTAACGTCTTCCCGTATGAATAAATTTAGAAATGATTCCTGAAACATAATTTATAAATTCTTGAATGGAAATAAAAAAAACTGAAATTAATTTCAGGAACCATTTCTAAATTTATTCATACGGAAAGGCGTTAAAATTGTCAATATAAACTTAAAGATAAAATTAATCGTCTTAGCCTCAGATTAAAGCAATGACAGATTTTTGGGTTTTGTGAATTTTTACCAGGAGATTTTGAGTTCTGTTGGGAGGGAAATGAGTGAGAAAGCTGAATGCATAGATGTTATGTGACTTGGCTAGCTGGACTGGTTGTTATGATCATTGTATCCTTGCAAAATACTCCATGTAGACAAACTTAACATGGGTTTGGACGGAAGTACCATATGAGGACAAATTTATATAATTTAGATACTAATATGGTAGTTTTTAAAGTTCAGGTATCAAAAAATAAAATAGATCATAGTTCAGATATATTTTTCCCTATATAATTTAGAGAATACCACCTATATTTTACATTTTTACTAGAACAACTCAGGGGTACTCGTATAACCGTTTTGACCCTATCTCTTAACGAATCACTTGTAAACGACGTCTTCACGTGTCACCACCAGGACCAAACGGCAGCCTGAGTAATTGACCCCGTGGGTAGACCACATAATTACCCCATAATTAAATCCAAAACTTTCAATTTTGTCATCTCATACGTCTACATTTTGTGAGATTCAAAAATATAAGATGATTAAGTACAAAATACGAGGTTTAAGAGTCACCACCGAGAGACATGAAATGCTTAAAAACTCGATCCAGTTGTTAATGACTAATGATACAATCCTTAAAAAATTTAATCGCAATTCTTCAAGAATTTGCTGTTCCCAAACGTGGTGCTCCTGATCTGCATTTTAACCATTTATTGTAACTGAAGTGTCACTCATTCACTGGGGATTAATCACATATACATAATGGGGTTCAATTTCCCCAATTAGACCCCCGGTGAATTCCCTTCCACAGTTTACCTATTAGCATGGTAACTTTCATGTTGAAATTTACCCAGAGTTATATATCCTCCTGACTGTACTACTTGCAAGTTAAACGGTAAATCCAATGATCTCATAGGAAAAGGGGGAGTTACAGCGGTAACTCCAATGGAGTTGATTCTTTTCTCCAACAGTAAATCTATCATGGTTCTTGCTTTCTCCAAAAAATTGCCAATATATTTTACTGTATTACTATACGTTTGGTACGGGATTCTGGGGTTTTCCCCTTAGTCTATATACAAAAACTTGTTCGTATGCAATTACATCATTTAATTGTGCACATAGAAATATATTGATGACCATGTCTGGTTTTTTTATATTGTAATCTTTCGTTACAAACAACACCGCCTGCAAGGATGGAATGGTGACGTTTTTGTCCATTTCCCTCTTGTCAATTTGCTACACTGGAATATTTTTCTGCACTATAAATCAACCAATACTTCCTACTACCTCTACGTTTTCAAATCAAGCTACCATGGGAGGATTGGGAGCTGCTCGAGCTCATCAAAACGACGGCGTCCGCGGCCGGAGGAAATCATCGTCGAGAGGGCACCATAGGTTTGTGGGAGTGAGGCAGAGGCCATCGGGAAGATGGGTGGCGGAGATCAAAGACTCGTTGCAAAAGGTCAGGCTTTGGCTCGGGACTTTCGACACTGCTGAGGATGCTGCTAGGGCTTACGATGAGGCCGCACGGACGTTGCGTGGCCCTAAGGCCCGCACCAACTTCGAACTGACTACGTCAAGTGATGGTGCGGGCGTGGAAAATGTCGAACCGTTTTCGTTTGAGACGGATTGTGACAATGGAGCTGAAGCTGATGGGTTGCTTGGTGCGCTCAAGGCTAAGTTGCTTGATGGCAACGGACTTGGTCGGGTGCATGAGAGCATATACACCCTTTCTTCTCCATCAATCCATCAATCCATCAATTTAATTGCTTCCATCAATTACTATTCACTACAAATTGCTTTTCTGATCCAGTTTTTATGCACCGGTGCAACTCCGTCACAGAGGCAATCACTATTCATCAATTAAGTTTTTAACTTTTAAAATTTTGTATATGATAATCAACCAATAGTGAAGTGACATGTGACATTTTCCATATTTCCTTATCACCGAAATAATGGTATAGATTTTCGATAGGATTTTGGACCAACCAAAATTTGACACGTATATGCTTCTCAACTAAATAATGTCGTTGGATTTCGATAGGATTTTTGATAAGATTTTCGACGAACCAAAAATCGACATGTGTCTGTTTGTCGGTCAAATAATGTCATTGGATTTTCGAAAATATTTTCGACGAATGACGGTTTGACACGTGTAACTGATCTTCAAACTCTATGATCCGAAATTGACCAACAATAATCAATTGGGCATTGTATTTTAATTCGTTAATGTAATTTATTTTGCATTGTATTTTAATTTGGTATTCTAATTTTATTTTGCATTGTATTTTAATTTGAAAATTAGAATGAATTAGAAAATAAAATTCTTTCATATATAATAACTTGAAATTGAGGAACATAAAATAACATAAAAATATTACAACAACATAATATCACTCTTCATCAAAGTGAACATAATAACCATCACTTGTGCTACTACTCTCATTCATTTTTCTCATGATATCCGCTTTCCTCTTTGTGTGCCACATCAACTTTCCCGGGGTCATAACACTCCTATCCATTGTCATAATTCTTGTTTCTTCTTCCAACTCCGCAACCGTATCACGTCGGGCCAACCTTGCTTCCTTTTGCTTTTCAAGTTCTAAGCCCTCCCTAGCCAACCGAAGGTTCTCCTCATCTCTTCTCATGCTAGCCTCCATAAATGTTTTTTGATTACATTGCATATTATGAAAGACCGCCAAAGACATCTCTTCTTTCTCCGTCATACCTTTTTTTCCTTTCTTCCTTGCTTCCTTTGCCGCCTTTACTCCCATAGGTCTAACCGGACTCAATGGACGAGGTATCTCTTGGTTTGGTGGCGGAGTTGTGTATCCTTCTTCATCATCCAAGTTAATATGCTCATCCGCGTCGGTATGCTCATCCGTTTCATGGACCACGGGGGATGGAAAATTTCGCTCAAACGGAGAAGAAGTGCTACTCCCAACAATCACGAAATGAGGATGATTTTTTACCGCTTCATAACATTCCTTGTAAGTAAATTCCTTTTTAAAATCTTTGTAAAATAATGATTGAGCTGTCGGCCACTTTTTTTTTTAATTTTTTTAATCGGCGCGTGCAATGCACGCGCCAGCTTTAAAAAAAAAAAAAAGGGCGGACGCCACATGCGTGGGTCCCACCTCAGCTGCCTCCATCACAGAGGCAGGCGCCTCGTGCTTGCCGGCCTGCAGCTCTGCTGCTCTCCGCGTGGGTCCCACCGGTTTCTCTCCCTCCATTTGCTGCCGCTGCATCTTCTTCCTCCATCGATCCAGCACTCCAGCTGCCGAATTGGGGTGATGGATCGATCCGCTGCATCTGCTCTGAGAAGATTGATCCGTGTCCTCCCGTTGTGCCACGTGGCGGTGGGGTTGGATTTACAAACCCTCCTCCTATTCAGCAGGGTTCATATATAGCAGGGTCGTCAAAACAGAAAAGTGTTGCTCAAAATGAGTGTATGCAACTTCTCTCTCACAAAAATGGTGAACTTCGGTTTGATGTCCGAGATCAGACAGAGGCGACTGCGTTGAACCCGGGAATGGTGTGCACTACTGAATCTCCGGCGTATGAAGTGGCATGGTCAAACACACTGCCTGTGTCTACATGGCCTGTATCGACTGATCATCATCAGTCAATAGTGAATATGTCATATAGAGATGAGTGTCCGATGGAGTTACCAACAACGAGTAGGGATCATGGTAAAGTGACCGTGACGACACAGCAAATGTCACAGATTGAAGGAGCCATGGGAGGTGGTGCTTGGCCTGCAGAGCAGCAGTACATGCAGTTCGACAACAATTGGGCAGCAGCTGCTGCTAATGGCACTTGGGAATCCCTAGGCCTCTTCTATCAGCCTTCTGTTTCTGGAGCGATATGATCTAAACTAAATTAGTGAAGTGCTACTTATACTTGGTCTCCTCTTTGCTATTCTTTCTAGGTTCTTTTATCATTTAACCTTAGCTCATTCTTTACTATGTGCTCCCGAATAAGCTATAAATCCCATTGTTAATTTGTGTGCTCCAGCAGCGAATGATCATAAGAAAATAGTTTGCTTATGATCGATACATGTACATGTAATGTTTATATGTTCCTGTCAAATTCAAACATCTAAATAGTACTCCTAGTTGCAAGAAATGTTCTTTACCATGAGGTTAGCTAGCTTAATCTGCTTACAGGAAGAGAGGAATACTCGTTAGAGAAAGCAAGAACAAATAGGTCCTCACTCCTCAATAGTCTAACAAAGGAAGATCGGCAAGGGATTATTTTCGCTATTTCTCCAGAATCAACTAGTAAAAATGCATTGCAAACTTGTAACCAGAAAAGGGAATGACAATATCATGATTCATGAATCAGCAGTGGAAAAGCTACTTTCAGAGGTGTACCCAAGTCACATTCATTCGCAACTGTAGGCATGAATTAACAAAAACATCTATAATCCCTGCCTACTGGTCATTCATATCTATCAAAGAAACTAAGGTGTATGAGAAATGAGTTTATGACTTGTAGGAATTGTTAGCACAGAACTTGTTTCTTCTATACGCGCGCCAATGGTAGTTCTGGCAGCCCCTAATTTATTTGCAAGGTGTCTGTCAAATCTTCATCATAAAAAATAAACACTGCCTCGCAACAGGAAACGTGAAAAGATATAGAATGTTACCAGAGACATCATCCTCATTTAACAAATACAAAACAAAAACTTGAGAAAACAACAGATGCAACTATAATTTAACCAAATGACGCCACCAGACGACTTTGAACACAGCTGAAGTATTCCTGGCGGGGTTGCAAATTTGGAGAGGAACAGTTAACATATATATATATATATATATATATATATATATATAATATAGATCATGTTAGGTTTCTAAGTGGAGATCAATCACCAAGTTGCCACAAAGCCTGCAGTCAAGGACTAAATTAAGGAGAAGATGCTTAAAACTGGAGATGAAGTTTCTGGAGTGCAATTTCGCCTGTAGTATAGTAAGCTTTAGATAATGTGCATACACTTAAGGTAGGTTAAATCCGTATTGCAAAAAGATCGAGGGAATTTAAAGAAATCATTTAAGCAGAACCTCTGTCATGTAGCGATTTGTTTAAAAAAACAAGAACCTGTATCCTCATATTAGTTTCTTGGAGATGTAGCAAAAGAATAACTGTTCAATTCAAAAACAACCTTAGGAACACTTAAATAACCTAATAGGACTAACTTAGCCAGAACATATAAGAGATCACTCTGCAATGGGATCGAGGACCTGCCCGACAAACATCACTGCTCCAGTTGCTTCTTCTCGGATCAGAAAAAGGAATGGATGATCTGCCACAAAGTCTATCTTCTCAATCACAGGAGGACCACAACTAAAACTGTCACTAACGGCAGCAGTAGCAGCAGCTTCTGTGCCTTCTTCATTAACTTCATGAAGGCCTTCTGGATTATCAAGTCAACAACTGGTGTATCACCAACCACCGTCTCTGACAAACATGGCAACTTCAGTCCTAAAGTTGTCAACACTTTCAAAACTTCAAAGCCAAAAGTGATCTTAAACTTCGGGATTAAAAATTTGTCAACTTCAACTATTCTGCAAGGAAGATAGCGGTCTAAAAACCCAGCCTCTGAACTAACTCTCTCAACCAAAGATGGCAGCCCATTACTTGCATTTGGAAGAAACATGTACATGGAGAAGCGCCGATCGTGATCCTCACCTTGTTTGTATGGAAGCTTTAAGACTTTGAAACCGTCAAAGACACTTATAAACTGATCATTCCAACTGGTCATGAAGGGTGCCTTGACCGACTTCCCACTGAGAAGGTGAAAATCAAACATTTGTGTTCACGATTCAGTAAACTTCTGATCCCAAGCTCCCTTGAAGTACAAAGCATTTGCAAGAATGATCCTTGTGGTGCAGTCAACTGTTCCACGTGGAAGAAGATCTTTGATAAGGCCTCTGGCCACCTTCTCCACCCATGAGTTAACTTCGCATCGCGCTTCCTCATATTTGGTCCTAAAATCTACTTGCTTTAGAACTGCCTTGTACGCATTGTCCAATAACTCTTTGAAGGGAGCCTTGACTGGGAGAGATGTTTCAACCCAAACACCCTTGGCAAATGACAAGCTAGGGCCGCCACTTGGGGTTCCATCGGCAAAGACCAGAGGGACAAGATTCGAGGCGAGCTCATTTAGCTGCTCGGTGGACGTGGACTTGAGGAACTTGAGCATCTCATCGTGGCCGGGGTGACCCTTTGTTGACCCAGCTGCTATCAGGCTAAGAACCACATGTATGGACAGAGGAGAGTACGCCATGTTCTTGTTCTTGCCTTCAGTTAAAAGCAGTTCTTTTGTGATTCTCAGTGCGACATCAGATTGCTTGTTAACAGATTCTATGAGATCCCTCCAAGCTTCCAAAATTCCCAAAATTCCATCTTGAACTGATGGTGAATGAGCAGTATGGCCAAATGGCATGTGTGGCAGATGAAACGGATTTGTAGCAGGGCATACACGACCAAGCCTGTAAAAGAGAACATGGCACCATAGTTGTTTCTTCAGTCCAAAGGTTAATTGGAAATTCTCAGTGGAAAAATATACAGAAGAAAACTCTTATATGACACGCGGACACTAACAATGTACAAAGTAAAAAAACTTACAAACCTAAGCCGACAAAATGCATGTGTTAGTATAAGTGACTGGGAAGAGATATGAAACATTTAGAACTGTACTGCATACCAGAACTGTACTGCATACCAGTGTAACTAATAAATTTCTATAATAAGCACCTTTACTTATTGTTCATGTAACCTGAAAGCAACTTCGTTTCTTCTAGACTTGGACCCAGTTAGAACAACAGTAAACATGATATGCACATAAAACACAAGTATTAACAAGAAATATGGCATACCCTGGCCCAGAGTTATTCTGCAATCTTTCGAACAATGAAGAACCAAAGCCACCTCTGTTCCCTACAAAGGAAAACACATGCATGCAATAAGTAAAGTTAGAACCATGAACTGTCCTAGAATTCAATGACTGAAGGAACATAAACATACTAAAAACATAATCTTACCTGGTTGTGTTTGATCAAAACTATTGATTCTGTTGAAGATAGAAGTACTAGTTTGAAATGGCTGAGAAGCTTGGAAAGGCACAACGAAGGGCTACACATGGGAAGAGATATTAGGAACAAAAATATATATCACCAGTATATAAGTTTAGAAAATAAAGCTTGGGACAAGCCAGCAGCACGATAGCATATTAATAAACTTTAGAACAAAGTGTAAGGCCCCAATAACGTAATGCCTGTGTATTTTACATAATATATATACACACACACACTTACAGATGGAAATGGAGTGTCCAGATGTAGAAGTTGAAGTAGTGCCAGGAATTGGAGCTATGGTGACAGTAGTGGAGCCCGAACTGGGGGCTATAGAGATATTAGTTGCAGAATTTGGGGTTATTGTGATGCTTGTGCCAGAACTTGAATTTATGGTAATAGTTCCCAAAGTTAAGCTACTAGGAGTGGCAAAACCAGGCTGACTTGATCCACCACTACTCAATGATGGTTCAGTTATGGTGCTAGTAGTACTGGAATCTGTTTCAGCCTGTGGATTATTACCCAGTTGGTTGCTAGTAGTGCCCAATGAACTATTAATACAACATGAAGATGTTTGAGCAAATGGTGTTGCGGGATTAGGATTCAAAGAATTTGTATGTACAGTTGACATGCCCAAGCCACCCCCACCAGCAGGAGACGGACCGCCTGAAAGTTTAATTTTAAGTAAAATTACAATCTTATACGATGGTAAAGGTGGTCGATGCTGCCAATTCCTACAACTATTAAAACATAATCTTGAGAAATACTTTAATCCCCTAATTTGTAATCCTCCCATCTCAATTCCTCATGATTTTTTTCTTTATAGGCTCTCATTGCTGATATTGACTCAAATTTCTCCATTCCATTACTATCTGGTTCAGCTGTGCCTGTGTAAGGAGTCTCTACTTCCACTCTGTTGAACCCCAGAAGGTGACTGTCCCAAGACAGTGTTTCGAAGTGTTGGTGTTGTTGACTGAGCCCCTGCATCACCACCGTACGAAGACAGTATTGTTACAATAAACCATGAAATAATTCCAAGACCTTTAAGCACAATATCTTTTTCAAATTGTTAAATGACTCATTAATATCTCAGATACTCACCAGATGAAGAACTGGATTGGCCAAATGCAGGAGCACTTGTGGTACCAAAAGCTGAGCTAGATTGACCAAAGGCCGGTGAAGCCACCTCAAATGCTCCCCCAGTTCCAGATCCTGTGCTTCCAAATGCAGGAATTGGTGTGGAGATAAAGGCGGGAGTACTTGAAGCGCCAAAGGCTGGAGTACTTGTACCACCAAAAGGAGAAGCGCTTGAACCAAAGCCTGAGATATTTGTTGAACCAAAGGCCGGGGTAGTATTAATGCCAAATACAGGCTGACTTTCACCGAATGGTGAAGAGGTGGTACCAAACATATTGCTTCCAAATGCTGGTGGTAACGGTTGAGATGTGCTTCCAAATAGACTTGTTTGAGAAGGACTCGACCCAAATGCTCCAGAAGCAGGCATCTGACCAAAAAGAGATGTACTGGATGCTCCACCAAAAGGACTCGCTTGAGTAGACGATGCACCAAATGCGAGACCAGAAGATACACCGATTGCGGGACTAGAAGATACACCAGATGCTGGACTAGAAGATGCACCAAAACTAAAATATCCACCAGAACTAGAAGATGCACCAAATGCTGGACTCTGCTGTCCAAAAGCGAGGTGAAGCACCAAAAGCTGTTTATTGGTTTGACCAAATGCACAATAAAGAGAGAGAAAGAGAGGTATCACACAATACAAGCTAGTTAGCTAAACTCAGTCATGTTCATCTTAAAGCAGACAAATACCCAGGTAAATGTCCTACATGAATTTTTAAAATTAATCAATCCACTACTCCTAAAAGAAAACAACCTCCAAGTTTAGATAACCAATAAGTCAATTCAAAGAAGATGCATAATACAAAGAGCTGCCACATACAACTAGGAAACTGAAATTCCTACCATTAAACACACTTGCCTGACAACAAAGAGAGCGATATACAGGACGAGAAAATATATATTAAACCAACTTTTTCAGACAAAGCATTATGGAACCAGGAAAATAAGAAAGAAAATGCAAAATTACAATCCGAAATATACAACACCACAATGAACAATTGAGGCCACAAAACATGACTACAGAAACTTAAAAAACTTACAGTAAGGATTATGATCAATTATCGTTTCTTTCGATTCTGCGGCGTGAAACCTTCGATGTAAAGCTGTAACTGAAATATGAACACAAAGAACTATTAAACGCAAACAAAAATTACGGCAAACTCCGCCGGACAAATCACCGATAAATACACAGTAAAACCACTAAAATCGAAATCGATCAAGGTTCAGATCGCGATTAAACACAGTATAGAGCTAAAATTGAAACCGATCAAGGTTCGATTGCGATCACGAGTAAACGAAATTGCGATCACAACTGAGGTTCGAACCAAGGACTTCCTATTTTTAGAAGAATCCTTGTAGGATCTGTCTCATTTACAGCCGAGCATGCTTCCGCTAGACCAAACTCATTGGATATTTAACCCGTTTATTTGGCTTCTTATAATCATATATGTATATAGCAGAATCTAAAATCACTAATACGGTCAGTATTTTCCTCAAATATCTGATTATTTACGGATAAGTTTCCATCCATATATGCACAATTCCAGCTGTATACGGTAGTTTCCGGCCATATTACCACGTAGCCGGTGCCTTGTAGGTTAAAAATTTGTTCTCAGGTACATAAGTATACGGCTTTATACAGTAATACGTACTGATACTTTTATTTTTGAATACATAAACTATCTGAAATTATACTAAAGTTCTAGTTAGATTTTAGTATCTATATAGTATTCCTGGGTTGCAAGAACTTTCATGTTCCATACCATGGAATAAAGAAAGGGAGAATAACACATTTCAGAGACAGCAAGAAAGGATTAACTTTGGAAAGGAAGATCAGCAACTGGCATTTTTCATTGTTTCTCCATTACCTGACTCAACTAAAGCGTAAAAATGAATGCAGACTTGTAACTAGAAAAGGGTATGATGATTCATGAATTAGCAGTCAAAAACCTACTCTTAGAGAGGTAGAGGTACCATAGCATAAGCTATTCATAAGGGATCATTCAGTATTGGTAACCTGAAAACACCTGCTACTCATTCATTCATGCATGCTTGAATTTGTAAATACCAAGTGAAGCTTGAAATTTCTACCATCATATATGAAAGTCGCATACTCGATCAAATTATACACAACATTATAAAGACCTGTTGAGATTTTAAAAACTTGATCCCTTTACATCTGAACCAAAAACACCTAATATATATGCTTTATTTAGGACATTGACAATAACAAGCTACTTTTCTTCCTTCCTGCAGTCCACACACGAGATATGCTACTTTAGCCTGAGACTTCATCAAAATGGTACCTCCATGATCACATGTCTAGTAAAAGACAAACAAGGAACCTGCTGTGTAAAACAAGAACATGTAACTCTATAAGCACAAAATTTACATCGGAACATGATTCATAGTATACTGATTAACTTCACCTATATAGCATACAGTGAAGATGATTGACCATACAGAAGGTGCTAATTAACAGTGTAGTAATAAGGTACAACCCTCGGGTAATCAAGCACGTTTGTCAAAGGATTCTAAAGACTGAGAAACTAACCTTTCATAAAAACTAAAATGTCTGCACTTGGAACTTATATTCACCCAGCTTAACAAATCGAAACTCTACAATTAGGATATATGCATAAATATTCCCATTACGATGAAAATGAGTGAAATCTGATGAAATAACAGGACATTTCATATCAAATTTGATCTACTTCATCCCAAAGTTCACTAAGAACTATGATATGCACTAGCAAAGCCAAATATAACTACAGTAAACATGATATGCACAAAAAGCTAATTGTCATAGGACATATGGCATACAACTGTCCAGAGTCGTTATTCTAAAAAATACTAGAGAATTTAATAATCAAATCCCCTTGGGTCGCAACAAAGTCTATACAGAACCGATTAATACAGTCAGCAACATCAACTGATAAACAAACCACTATCTAAATTCTAAACGGATATATACCAAAGACGCTACCACCTGTGTTTGTTAGATTGCCGTGTAAGGGGGGACTACTAGATTGAACAGGCTCAGACACTTGTGAACTCATGAACCCAGAGGGCTGCACAAGAAAACATATAGAATTATAACCAGGTTTCAAGGTGGAGATAAGATTTCAAAGAAACATCACTGAAGTTTAAGACCTTAATGATGAATGTTCCATCATAAACTCAAAATACTTACATTTGGAGATGAAGTTTGGCCAAATGATGAAGGTGCAAAAGTATTGGAATTCCCAAAATTTGCACTAAATGGACTTGAAGGTGGTGGAGGACCAAATGCACTTGAAGATGCTGGAGGACCAAATATACTTGGAGATGGTTTGGCATCAAATGGACTTGAAGATGGCTGGGCACGAAATGGACTTGGAGATGGTTGGCCACCAAATGGACTAGGTGACGGTTGTGCACCAAATGGATTTGAAGATGGTTGAGCAAATGGACTTGGTTGAGAAAATAGACTTGTAGACCTTTCAGCACGTGGAGATGAAGTTGAGGTATTAAAAGTTCTTGAATGAGAAAATGGACATGGACATCCAAACAGACAGAAGGAAGCAGGTTTTTCTTTCTGAAGAAATGACTGTGCTGTATGTTTTAAGCTCCCACCAGGAGGTACCGCTCCACCTGAAGTTGATTTTAAAAAATGCACAGAACATAGAAATATCACCATTGCTTCAAAAGGAAGAAGTTAATAGCTGAAGCTGAAAAGGTATACCTGTATCCCCCAGTTGATAATCTTCCCATCTCAGTTCCTCGTGACAATTATGCTCATGAATTTTCATTGCTGATATTGAATGCATTTTGATAGGAGAGGCAGCACAAGTACTATCTGCATCAATAGATACTGTGTAAGGAACCACTCTACTTCCTCGCCCAGAAGATGATTGCCTGGAGGCATTGTTCCCAACTGTTGTTGACTGAGCTCCTACATCAGAACATATAGAAATATAATACAATCAGGTCTTCCTTTGACCCTTAAACAGTTGCCCAATTCTTTTGTTCTTTTGTCAATGCAAACCACTCATATACAAATTAAAAAAAAGGTTACTCACCAAATGGAGAACTCTGTGTTCCAATAGGAGATGAAGCACCAATTTTACTGCTGGAAAGGGACGAAGTTGATTGAAAAATAGCAGGAGTCATGGATGTTGGAAAGCAAAAACCTCCTTGGGTGGTTGCACAAGCAGTGGATGTTGGAAAGCCAAAACCGCCTTGGGTGGTAGCAGGAGAAGTCGATGTTGATGGAAAGCCAAAACCGCCTTGGGTGGTAGCAGGAGAAGTCGATGTTGTTGGAAAGCCAAAACCGCCTTGGGTGGTAGCAGGAGCAGTGGATGTTGTTGGAAAGCCAAAACCACCTTGGGTGCTTGCAGGAGCAGTGGATGTTGTTGGAAAGCCAAAACCGCCTAGGGTGGTAGCAGGAGCAGTGGATGTTGGAAAGCCAAAACCGCCTTGGGTGGTAGCAGGAGAAGTCGATGTTGTTGGAAAGCCAAAACCACCTTGGGTGCTTGCAGGAGCAGTGGATGTTGTTGGAAAGCCAAAACCGCCTTGGGTGGTAGCAGGAGCAGTAGATGTTGTTGGAAAGCCAAAACCGCCTTGGGTGGTAGCAGGAGCAGTGGATGTTGGAAAGCCAAAACCGCCTTGGGTGGTAGCAGGAGAAGTCGATGTTTTTGGAAAGCCAAAACCGCCTTGTGTGGTAGCAGGAGCAGTGGATGTTGTTGGAAAGCCAAAACCACCTTGGGTGCTTGCAGGAGCAGTGGATGTTGTTGGAAAGCCAAAACCACCTTGGGTGGTAGCAGGAGCAGTAGATGTTGTTGGAAAGCCAAAACCGCCTTGGGTGCTTGCAGGAGCAGTGGATGTTGGAAAGAAAGAGGATGGAGTACTTGCACCAACAATGCCTGGGGTGCTCGTTGCACCAGAAGTTGGGTTGCTGGTTATGGTGATACTAGTTCCCGAAGCTGGGGCTATGGTGACAGTAGAGCCAACAGATGGGGCTATGGTGATACCATTACCAACAGATGTAGTGCTAGCAGTGCCAACATTTATGGTTATGGTTATGGCGTTAGTGCCACCGGTTGGAGCACTAGAAGTGCCTACACCTGGGGTTATGGTAACAGTAGTGCCGAAAGTTGGGGTACTACTAGTGCCAACAACCGGGGAACCTGTATTGGCCAAAGTGATGGTACAATTAGTCCCGGAAGCTGAAGCACCAGCAGTGTTGAAACCCGGGGCGCCAAAAACATTGGTAAAGTCAAAATCCGGTTTACTAGCAGTGCCAGAAGTAGAGTTTTTAGTGGCAAAAGCCGGGAAAATGGTAGCGTCAAAAGGCGGGTTTTTGATTCTGAAGGGACTCCATCCAAAGCCTGGTTTGGTTTCAGGACACGGCTTTGGAGGATCAAAAGCTGTTGCATAAGAGAGAGAGTCATGAATTCATAACCAGTAAGCTGAATTCCAGACATATTCATCTTGCAACACAAATAAACAAATTGCACACAGGTCATGATCAATCCTAATAATCATAAAATAAACCCACAACCAAGCAATTTCATTGTACCCAAAAACGAACCCAACAAGACAATGCCTTAAAGAACCGTAAACAACCATCAGTAATACAACAGATTCATGACAATGTAAATGCTTACAGTGAGGGGCTTGACCAAATCCAAATCCGAAAGAAGACATCGTATTGTATAGCTCAAAACCAGTGATGGGCCATCGAAATCAACCTGTACACAACATAAATTTAACATAAACGAAACAAAATTACATGAACATATGAATTGAATTTGACAAAGCATATATCATCAAACGAAACCAAGAAAATCATACAGTAATTGAGATGGTACGAGGAATGCAGTAACAGAAATCGCGAAATATGAGGTGAATTACAGGATTAAAAGGCAGTTAAGGGTGTGATGAACAGATAAAGATAAACTGAACAGTATTTAGGGTTTGGGGAATACCTGAAATTGCGAGGTGGGGATTACGTGGATGAAAGCTGAGAGAAGAAGTAGGGGCCATCGATGTCCTAGTATGTATATATACGTGTGTGTTGCGTTGAAACTAAGCCCGAACCGCGGAAACTCTGCGTCGATTTGCAGTCCTAATTTAAGTCGGTCTATTTTTATTTTTCCTCTCTTCCTTTCGATTTTTTCCTCTTTTATATTGACATATAAGTTAGGCACGTCCTAAACTAACAGAAGAGGGTTTCGATCAGCAGTATACCTAGTCCGACGGCCTGCCCTAGCGGCGGCGGCGGTGACGGACGGGCGCTAGTGGACCGTGTGACCGAGAATGGGTGGGCTTCGAGTTGGAGGAAAGCTACTGCAGCGGCTTCATCGGTTGGATTATGCAGAGGTATAGGAGTTGGGGACGAGCAACGAGGGTTGGTATAAGGGGTTTTGTGGTGATGTCGAGTTGGTGGTGTCGACAATGAGATTTGGTGGACTCAGATCAGATTGGTTTTCTCCGATCTGGTTTGGGCAGAGCAGATTTCTCTATGGCGCATGTTCCCATTTCCTTGGTTGGATTGGATCCGAGTCCAACAACATTGTTGGTCGGCATGATGAGGGCAGCGGGGTGGAAGACCAGCCTGTAGGTGCCCGACGCAATGGAAACGCCGCGCACGGCGGGACAGCAGCGAGTGAAGTGACGCTAGCAGCTTTCCTTCGAAGCTTGGGACTTTTACGGTAGTTTATTATTTGGTTGCCCTTTTTGTTTTGAATTATTTTTTAGTTTTTGGATATGATCATCAATTCTTAAATAAGTTTTTACTCTTTTAAGGTTGTTGGAAGTATGTCATCGATTTTGATAGAGCGTTGATTTTGGGTAGCTGGTTCGTTAGTACAAGAACTTAGAATTTTGTCGGCCACTGGTCGAACATATTAGTCAATGTTGAGATTGCAGGGAGGGGATCCTAGGGCTGCGTACATGTCCTAGTAATTGCTTCATATATTAGTCAAGTTAACTCAATCGGTTATTCATTTCGACGTTCATTGGATTTATTGACATGTCAGTCTCTTATTTTTAGAATGAGGATATGGGGGTGTATTGGTGTTGAATTTCTAACAACTTTTTTAAGTGATGGATTTTGAAAGAGTTTGTATATTTGATTGATTTCTAAAGACTTTTTGATAGATTTTATAATACTTTTAAAAACTTTTATAGTATTCCATAATATTCATATACTTTCTCGGATTGTTATAAATATTTTTCTAATATTTTTACAGATTTAAGTTGATTCTGTGTAGTAATCGGCCCAGGCCCAACACAAAAAAAGCGAAAAATAGCACAAAAGGTAATTATTTATTTGAAGAGCAGATCCAGTTGCTGTGTATCAAACTTGAATCCTCATTCTCTTCCTCTTCTTCAACTTGATTCCTCATTCTCCGATCAATCAACGAAGGAGATCAAACTTGAATCCTCTACGAGCAGCTGGAGTTTCCAGGCAAGTTCACAATCAAATCTGTCGAAGCTCCTGATCAAGGCTTCGTGATTGGCTACCGCGATAGGGTTATTGACTCACTCCCAGGTACAGAAAAATCTATCATTTCGTCGTTGATTTGATTCAAGATGAATTCCTGTCATACGTATCCAAAAGAAACAAAAGCAACAATACCCTTGTCTATAATTTCTGCGTTTTTTTCTTCATATTTTCGGTAGAAGATGAAATAGGAAATCTTTGTACTTTAGGTTATAAATGGTTGAAGACTGATATGTTTGTGCTATTGCCCAGATTGTTGATGTGGCAAATTTGATGGCAACTAATGATTAGCTGGACGAGCTTGATAGTTACATTCATCAAACTGTAAGTAAGTCTCCTTCCTCTTGTTTTTTTGCACCTTATTTGAATGTTTCTTCTTTTCATCTGTATGTATATATGTATGGTAAAATGCCAGTGTTAAACAGATCGTACACAAAACTGGGAGACTGAGTTACATGAGAAACATGCATTTTCTTTGCTCTAGAGTTGGTTATTTGTGATAGGCACTTGTGTGAATAGTCAAATTTCTCAAGATACTTCATATGATAACAGACATTTGATTTATGAATCTGATTGGTTTTCTCGAGCTCTTCCGAGCTCCCTCGCCTGCTCCACTGTTCCCGCCCGACTCCGGCCGCCCCACATCGGCGTACCACCCCTAAAACGCTCCCCTCCTTCTCCTCTACCTAGCCCAGTCCATGGATTAACTTGTCGTCCACTGTCAAGAGAGATCAGACGAGGAGGAGTGACTGTTTTGGCCGGATTCCGGCGTTCCAGGCGACGAGGCGGCGCGTGGATGGTATATGTTTCTTCTTCTCTCTTCTTCCTCTTCTTGTCCATACCCTTAAACCTTTAAATTGAGGCCCAACTCGAAAACCCCTTCTCACTGTGTATTGTTTTTGGGTTTCGAGACTTGTCTCCGACGAGAGGTTCATGGACACAGGCGAGTTTCTGAAACAGGGACGAGCCTCGAGGCAGTGGGTTGGAGCTTCTGCAACAAGGATAGAGGTCTGGATTTGGGGTGGGGGTCGACGGAGGATAAGCTTCAAAATCCTTCAGTGTTTTGTTACTGTAGTTGTTGTTGCTCGGCTGTTGTTGTTGCTTGGTGGTTGAATGGGAGGAGGAAGGGGTAGGACTGCCGGAAATGACTGGGATCGGCCGGCAGTCCGATCGGGGGCAGTCCTAGGTTAAAAAGGGGTAAATCCTTGGGTTTTTGCAGCGGTATATTTGGTATATTTACCATTTACCGTAGGTGTAAAAGGACAATACTGTCCCTGACAGTTTAGAGAAATTACAAGACTGCCACTAAGGTTGTAATTCCTAAAATACCCCTAGTCGTTTGATTTAATTACAGGACTGCCATTGGGATTGAAATCCTAGAAATGTCCTTGGCAGATTTATGAAATTACAAGAATGCCACTAAGACCAAAAAGACAATACTGCCCCTGACAGTTTAACATATTTATCAAACTACCATTGATGTGGATTTGACTACATTGCCCTTGACAGTTTAAGATAATTATTACAAGGGCACCCTCCAGTTGATATTACAGTTATGCCCTGGAGGATTTGTTATTTACGTGGTTGCATTTGCGTTATATTTTATGTGTGATTGTTGTATTTGAAAGTGGTGATCGTTCGGGTTAATCCCAATAGATAGTTGATCGGTAATTACCTCAGCGGAGAGATTAAATTTTAGGTATGCATTAGGCGTTTGCTACCCTTTTTATTAGATCGACTGTTAATTAGAAAAGCGGGATTTGTCCGGTTAGGACGTTAGTAACAAGAGCTACGTGTGGCTTGATCCTTGAGGACAGGATACGTAGGCAGTCTGATCGGGATTCAGGTGCAGTCACAAATATTATTAGAACCCCTAGGTTCTCTAAATGGTTGGTTTGAGATCCAAATGCGGGAATCGGGATAACCTCTGGTTATGAGGTCTATTCCGGTACCGTTTGGACTGTTTGAATTTGGTTTGGAAAGAGGGTTATCCTTTCTCAAGAGGGATTTCGAGTAAATCTCTCTTGAGATGTGTCCCGCACGTCCTAACCCAGTTGTAGGAAGGTAAACTTGGGTCGGGACGTGACAATAACTGTCACCCGATCAATATAAATTAACACACACACACAAAGTTCATAAGTTACCCTCATACCTTAGAATGCACCTTCTGGTAGCTATCTGATGTCCAATTTGATTCCTCAACTTTGATATTGAATATGCATTGACATCCTACAAGTTAAAAAAAATATAATAATATACTTTTGATCAATTCCTCGTCACTTTCGCTTTCGTAACAGTTTATATCAATAACCATATCATAACTCTTTCTAATTCCAAAAAGAATAAAAATCAGATCACTGAAGTTATTCAAATCAATTCTCATTCCATAAGAAAGATAACAAAATAGACCTTAGTTCTTGAAAATTATTCAAATAAGTCTGCAATTATTTTTCCATTAGACCACATTCATGTCGTCTATAAATCCAAAAACCAAACATCAAACAAAAGCAAACAATATGATTGATCCCCGATAACAAGACTTATTGCAAAGTTTTGAAGGCAATCCACTTAAATCGCTCCTCTGGGGTCATACTCAGAAAAATTTCCTTCAATGCTTTTGTATTAAGCCACTCGAAAGCCAAAAAACGTGTATCATCATTCAGGCCTGGAGTTTCCTTAATAGCGTTCCAGCATTCTGCATCCTTTGATTATCTTTTCTCTATTAGGCTATACATTTTGTTGAAGTCAGTGGCAATGGAACCAATGCCAACAGATAGTCTCTTAATAACATCAGCCTCAGAAATATCATCACTTCAGTTAGTTTTTTCAAACTCATTTCTGTTGCGTCTCCTAGTTGCACTACTTCCAGTATTCTTCAAGGTGTCATCAGAAACTGCTACACTTTTTCCCTTAGAAGCTAAGGATGATGGTGCTAGTGGTGGATGATCTTGGGAAGACGTTTCACTCCCTGCCAGTGTGAAAGGCATCAACATCTATGTTATAGACCAGGTCATTCAAAGCACCTTTTTCACTTTCTTTACCTAAGTATGAGGTTTCATCAGTATCATCCCCCAGACTGATTGAATTCCTTCCTGTGTCAATTCCATTTCCCACTGCAATTTTTCAGATCCTCATAGTCTATGAAAGTCTGATTGCGAAGCTTTCTTTGCCTTGGGTTTGGCTAGAAAAAGTAAAAGATAATGAATAATGTTTACAAAGTACATCAAATAATGTAATGGACATAAAGAAAATTTTCTCACCTTAAAGTAATCTTCCCATACTTCATCAGTAGCAGTGATTTTCTTCATGATGGGATCCCACCCAAAGCCAGAGCTGTGACGCATAAGCTCACTATACAGAGTAAATTGTTGCTTAAACCATTTCACCATATGAGTGTAATGCTTATAAGTTTCCTCACATCCTAGTTTTTTTATTGAAAGGTGGAAGTATTTTGCTCTCAACAGTTTTTTTATCTATCAAACCACTTTGAGGATCGCGCCAACCACATTTGGCAGCGTCAACCAAGACTTGCAGCAACTCATTACTTTCTTCATTGGTCCATTTGTCATAATTTCCCGCATCTTTTCCCTCTTCTTTCGCGCTTTGCCCTTTTCTTGTTGCGTGGGTGCCATTGACAATGCTATAAGGAATCATGTGTGGTTATGAATGCAATATACTTCTATTTTGTATATAGATATCTTTATTATCATTTAACTGATCAATATATTTCTTCCTGACAGAATTTTTTTTATTTTCATTTCAGGAGCTCAATTATTGCTATACGTTTTGGAAATTGACTGAAAAAAGTACGAAGAAAGTTTGCATTCGGCAGAGAGAAGATGGTTCTTTTAACTATAGTACAATCATATGTTTCATATCATAGTGATAATATATATATAATTGATCAAGCTATCAAGAATATGTTACATCTGAATAGATCGAACTATCAAGAAACTGTATATATATATATATATATATATATCATATCAAAGCGTGGATCAACTAGTGAAACAAAGCCACATGTTTATCTATATATCAAGAACATAAACAATTGAGGTATCTAGGTGGGAGTCAATTCTTTTACAATCATTTTTTGATTAGTTAACATGATATGTCGATCTAGGATTATGGTCTGGTTCAAAATAATATGGGCACATATTATAGCAATAGATTCAAGAACAAAGAAAATGATAAAAATAATTACAAAATCATGATCAAATCGATGAATTTTCAAGGAGATAGAGAGAGCGGAAAACCTTAGAAAGAAGGTTTTAAATACCAGAATGTAGAGATGCTTTGCAAAAAGAATCCACTCGAATTCGGGGGTGTGGAGGTCGGATTTAGAGGTGTTGCTATTTATAGTGACGGCTTCATAATCCACCAAAATCAAATCCTATACAATCCGTAGGGTTTTTGAATACCCTCACACTAGTTTGGATTTAAGAAAAGTTTTTGTTAAATACCCTGTGATTGTTAGGGATTTGAAATCTTAACTTTAAAATCCTGATCGAATACCCCAATATTTTTATAAACTCTTTAAAAGTTGTAATAAATCTTCATTGAATACCCACAAACTTCACAAATCTTAAAAAATCTTTAAAAACTTTGAAATCAAAACTCAATACACCCCTCTAAGTAGTTTAAAGCTAGAGTTATTTACTAATAGTTGTAATTCTTTGTTGGATATTGTGATTGTTTACAGCTTATTGAATAAAGTTTCGCTTAATAAAAAAAGTTATGCACGTCCTATATACAAAATTTTTTGAAAGCTGCACATATATTGAACTGAAAAATAATAAAAAATAAATCTTTAATCACTGGTGTCAAGTTAATGTCCATTTTTATTACCAAAAAAAATGTTAATGTCCATTTTTGTATCATTCAAAGAAGTTTTTCAACTTCTTTGTTGATATAAACGAGACTTCATTTATCATTGTCAAATAGAGCTTCTTGATTTTGTTTTTGGTATTTTCCTGAAAGGAATGTTCATAGTTTGTCTAATTATTAATTTTATGTAAGAGTGATCGGATTTCACTTTTAGTATACCTCGTCCCTCTTGTATCACTTATTTAACAAGAAAATATTTTCATGATTATTAAAAGAGGAGTTCTAGTTGCATCTTCAAATTTGTTATGTATATCTCCCTTATTTTTTACAATTTTGTTTGACTTTTTTTAACTCAACAAAAAGATATATAAGTACAGATTTTGTATATAAATTATCGGAGTATCTTCAATACACGGTCGTGTATTTACACGACATAGGTGAACGGTTGAGATTAGATGATGTAATATTGATATATGGGTGATCAAACATATGACTTGTTATGAATGACTAAGATTGTACCGTGTATATACACATCATGCATACAAGAATTTCTCATAAATTATAGCCTTGGACAAAAATTCAAAGACTTCGTAAAAATTAAAGAATAACTGTGTTCCTCCTAAAAGGCCACATTCTCCGGTACAGATCGATACCGGTTAATTGTGTTTTGACAAAAATTCTATCAAACATCCCAACAGCTACTATGGAGTCCTTTGTTGCTGCTTTAGAGGCTCGGAGCATTTGGGATCATTGGTCTCCGATTTTGTAACTCTTGGCCTACAAATGTGAAAACTGAATTCCAGTTAGTATATAGAAGAATCACTAGTGCATTATGGCTCTTAACCGACGGAACAATTTCGTCTGCTCTGTTAAGAGTATTTTTTCCGTCTCCTAAAAACTTAGCCGACAGAAATTTCATCGACTAAGATCCGTCGGCTAAGACTCGTCAGTGAAAATCCTAGCCGACAGAAAAATTTATTCCTTCGACTAAGATACAACTTAGTCGACAGAAATTTCGTCTGCTAAGGTCTATCTACTAGGAACTTAACCGACACAATTATTTCGTCGGTTAAGAGTTCCTAGTAGACGAAAATATTTTAAAATAAAAATAAATTAATAATCATCTTAGCCGACAAAATATTTAATATTTATCGGCTAAGTAATTCTTAGCCGACGAAATTCAAAATACTCCGTCGACTAAGAATTACTTAGGAGACGGAAATTTCATCAGTTAAGATCTTAGCCGACGGAATTATTTTAAAATAAAAAGCTCTTAGCCGATGAAATATTCCGTCGATAAACCTAAAATCATCACCACCCACCACCACACAGCATCACTAAAAATCATCACCACACCATCAACAAAAATCACCACCACACGCAACCACCAAAAATCATCACCACAACCACACACCTTCACACATCATCACCACTCATCACCACACACCATCATCACCCATCACCACACACCACCATCACACACCATCACCAAAAACCACAACCACACACTGTCACCACCCACCACCACACACCATCCCCACACACCACATACCACAACCACAATTTGGAGAAGAGAAGAGAGGAGAGGGAGAGAAGAGGAGAGGAGAGAAGAGAAGAGAGAGGAGAGAAGAGAAGATTTAAAGAAGAAATTTTGAAATTTTTAGATCCTAGCCGACAGAATGCAATCATTTCGTCGGCTAAGTGATGAATAATTTTTCTAAAATTTTTGTTTAACATTTTGCGAGGGAAAATTGTTCTGAATTTGTTTTTGCCCTTAGCCAACAGAATTAAATAATTTTGTAGGCTAAGTGATATCTTAGGAGACGGAATTAAATAATTTTGTCGGCTAAGAGGTAAAAAATTATTTTTTAAAACTTAGGCGACATTATAATTCTGATGATCAAACTTAACAAACGAAAATATGATCGTCTGATATGATCATTATAGTAAAACATAAATATGGTAAAAATTCAACTTGATCCGAAAATGTTAGGGCTCGATCCGGACGGTGAATCATGTAAGTCCAACCCCTAAAAGCACATAAACGGTTATTTGACCGTCTAAATTATGTATTTTGACCGGACCTTCAACTGAAAATAGTTTCAAATCGATAAGACGCAACCAGCGGTATACAAATTTACTGAAAATAACCCCCGAAGATAGGGCTACTCATAGGGAGAAAGAATGGTAAATTGCGTTGACCGCAACTATCGGCACCGAGACTTTGCCGAAATCACGTGATTTTTCAACCGTAGACGTATTTGACCATTCCGGTAATATCTTATTTCACAACTTTTTTGTGTTTGAAGGTTCTACATCGAGTTTGTTTTTGAAACGGAACATTTACTTAAAACTTAGTAAACAAGTTATACACTATTAGCAGGCATGCTATGATTATGATGATCAAACTCGACAAACGAAAATCTGACCGTCCGATATGATCATTATAGTAAAACATGGATATGGTAAAAATTCAATTTGATCCGACAATGTTAAGGGCTCGATTCGGAATGTCAATCTCATAAGTCTAACCCCTAAACGCACAGAAACAGTCATTTGACCGTCTAAATTACGTATTTTGGTCGGACCTCCAACTGAAAATAGTTTCAAATCGATGAGACGTAACCAGTGGTTTAAATATTTACTGAAAAATAACCCCCGAAGATAGGGCTACCCATAGGGGAAAAAATGGTAAACTATGTTGACCTCAACTATCGACACCGAAACTTTGGCGGAATTAAGTGATTTTCCAAACGTAGAGTTATTTCACCATTCCGGTCATATTTTATTTCATGATTTTTTTTGCGTTTGAAGGTTCTACGTAGAGTTTGTTTTTGAAACGGAACATTTACTTAAAACTTAGTAAACAAGTTATACAACATTAGTAGACTTGTTATGATTATGATGATCAAATTTGACAAACGAAAATCTGACCATCTGATATGATCATTATAGTAAAACATGGATATGGTAAAAAAATTCAACTTGATCCGACAATGTTAAGGATCTACATTTTAGTATATTATTATATCATGTCCTACTTAATAGATATATTATAAATAAGAATCGATCATAATGAGAAATGATATAATAATATACCTAAAAAGAATAAAAAATTTATTCATAGAACAAGAACGTGCACCTTACAATTAGATATTTTACGAGTACGTAAAGAGCCTCAAAAACATCTATGAATGCTTTTTGAAAGAAAACACCTACTAAGGAGAACATGACATGAATCCAAACTTTTTTACAAAATCGAATATATGTAGTTTGGTACTGAATATATATAAACATTGAAACCAACAATATAAATTTATAGCAATGAAAAAATTATGGATGAAATAGTTTAATCTAGGATTAAGGAAATAATATAATTTATCTTTTTTCTACATCAGAAGGGTAAATTAGACATATTAAAAAACAAAAAAAAATAGTAATAAGTTATTTTGAGTGTAAAATAAAAGAATACATGCAATATTAATAGAGACTTTTATCTAATTTCCTCTTAGTTTAAAGGGAGACAACCCATCAAATCAACAACTCTGTGAACTAGGACTTGTGGCCTGTAGAAACCCAACTATTATCTTGATTCTAGCCGATTTTCATATATATGAGAGCAGTAAATTTCTCGTTATCCCAAGGTATTCTACCTGGTAAGCCCGCATGCATCCGACATTTAGGCCTTGTGATGACCCATATTCTCTAGATGCTGATATTTTTAGAGCAAACCAACAACTTTTCTATTTTATTGGTATTTTTAATTTTGAAGAATTTTATGTTGTTTGTAGGTCCAACAGCTTTTCCATCTCATTTCTTAAAATGAAGATGAAGGAAAAAAAGAAGCACCTCAATCTTCCTCAAATTTAAGGAAAAGTCTTCATTCTCCAAATATTAATGTTCCATATGTTCCAAGAAAAAAAAATAAAGATATATAATATTTAAATGAGTATGTTATTATTATAATATATATATATATATATATATATATATATTTTTTGTTATAATTATTAATAATGAAGTTTATTTTATTGTTATAATAAATAGTCAACTCTCTAAAATAGAAAAACTGTTGGAGTTTGAGAATAATTATTTTTAGAGATTTTAGGTTTTACTTTTCTATCCTAACATCTCACTAGAAGACTTGTGAATTTTGAAGCTCAAACTTGAATGAGCATTCCACTCAATCAAGCGTCTTGTTATTCATGTCAACTCTCATTAACCATCTTTACCATTTATACAAAAGAATTACAAAAGTCATTTTTTATCAAAACCAAGTATAGGGAGTTTCTGTTGGAAATATCAAAGATCTAACTTATTGACTTTGGAGCTAAAGCTAAGCTTCACATATTGTTTCTAGAATAGCAAACCACCAACTCATCTTACTCACCGTCCCAAAAAGCATGCATGGTGGAGTCATTTCAATACCTAGTGTAGGGTGTTTCCTTTTGAAACTACAATCGATGATGTAATTATTGATTTTGGAGTATTTTGGAGCTTCGACTCCAAAATGTAACTCGATTAGTCATTACACCATAATCATTACATTATATATGGTCGAGCTAGTAAGAGTTTAGATGTGAAATCAATGTTTGAATCTCCCGACACAAATTGTTATCTACATGGACTAAAAAAACGTTTGAAGAATGATCACCCTTTTAAGTAGTTGAAACTCATTTCTCAAATGCCATATAGATGGTGCATCCTATAAGGTTAGCATTGTCCACTCTGGTGGATATACAGACAACTCCTCTATAAACTAGGAAGACAGATTTGGAGATATGGCAAGAGATGATTTTGTTGAGTCTAGATAGGCTCATGCATATTTCCCATTAACTCAAGAAAGAAACACGTACAATCTATCTTCTCAAGGAACTAGTGCCTGTCTGAAAGGATCGATGCTACTGTGTGATCTTAGTCAGTATCCTCTAGATTGGCTTCAATTGCTGAATAAAAGGTTGAATGGACTTGCAAAGTGTCCCAATAACCAAAGGAGTGGTCGTAGGTCACCCAACGAAAGCAAAACTGACATAAGTAACTGTTTGATGGTTCTGGTGTCATCCCAGAAAGCACTCATATGACATGGAAATATATTCGTGATTTTAAGTACCAGATATGTATGATTCGTAGTATGGGAAAACGATGAGAAGCGAAAACAGCTAGGTTAAGGAAATGACAGATAGTGCGGATCGTTGCTTGCATATGGTGCTCAGAAGCATTCCCATGTCAGTGCCACTCTTCTATGAGTTCTATCACTAATTATAGAAACATGCAAGGACAAAAAAAGAAGACTAAACAGTAATCACAACTCCTTTTGATTGATCATGTCTTAATAGTGCATGACAGAAAAGACTGAGTAGTTTCAATCGTCACTTATCTGTTTCGTCCTTCATTTCTGTATCGATAAAAGTATTAATCCATATCACGGAGGAGTTGACACCATGAATAACAACAACACAAGCAGAAGACGTTAAAATGATAGTGACCCGAGGGATAAGCTAATGATTCTTACTTTCTTAGTAATCCAGTTTCTTGAATCCTTATAGAACAAGCTAGTGTAGCTGCGTAATACAATGGCCTTTGAGTGAAATCGACACCAGAAATTTTTGTGAAGTTCTCAACAACTTTCCCATTATTTCCTAGCATTCCTCTTTGAATTAGGATTCCATGTTATCCAATGAGTATTGATCGTGATTTAAAATGAGAATACACACATGCTAATTAGGAAAATTCTATTGGGCAGATCATGCAGACCCAAACGTATGATTGTAATTGGTTGTTGAGTTTATAAAATGATTGTGCAATTACCATTTGCCCCTCATAAATCAACTCATTTACTAACTGATAGGCCAAATATTGGAACTGTATTGTATGCAGATCTGCACAATAGACATACCCTGCTAACTAAACCAATCCTTTAATTTTAGGGGTAATTGACATCACATCAAATTTGGTAGACTCATTTTCTATTACACTCATCTTTAAGATTATTTTAAAATATATCTAAACTTATTAATTAGGTTTGTCTAAACTAAATAAACATATTATTAAGGATAAATAATAAAACATATCACAAACAATGCTCTGATGGAATGATATGTACAAATTATAAACATTCCTAAACCCGAAACCTTATAAGTACCCTAAACTCTAAACTCTAAATCATACACCCTAAACCCTATAAGTATCCAAAACTCTAAACCATAAACCCTATACCCTGACCCCTAACCTAAAACTATATATCCAAAACTCAATTTCTCTATTTGTAACCTAACTTAAAGGTAAAATGGTCATTAGAGAAAATGTGATAATTTTAAATTTTGAGTTTAAAATATGTAAGGTAAGTAAAATTCAAGCATTTGGTGTAAATTCAAAAAGAAAATATGAATGAGTTTATATTCAAAGAGGGTCTAATTGGTGGATTTTTCTCTAATTATCTCTTAATTTTCTGCTCAATTGACATTATTAAATTCTGTATATACCATGTTTTAAACATAAAGATTAATTTCAGTTTATCCACCTGAAGTTTGAGGCTAACATCATTTCACCCTCTGTATTCTTAATTTTAAAAGTTTAACCCCTAGAATTTTCAATTTTCATCAATCATGCTCAATTGCTGAAATTTTGTGTCATTTAGACGTTCATTATAACTTTATAACCCACTTTAAGGAAAAATATAGTCATCTAATAATAAAAATCGTTTTTAGAATTTTTTTTCTAATACTATATATTAGTATTTAACGTTCAAATTGTTCGAAATTTCAGCAATTAGGCATGATTGATGAAAATTGGAAACTTTAAGTGATAAACTTTCAAAATTAAGAGTACGAAATGTGAAATGCTGTTAGTCTCAAACCTCATGTAGATAAATTGAAATTAATCATAAACATAAAGTTTCTCCTCTCTTTATTTCTATTAATTTCTTTCTTTGATATGTTGTAAGATCTGACAAGTTGTTCTAAACCACACTACTGTTTCATTCTGTTTTCTAAGATGCAGTATTAGATGCCATGCATGGTACAGTAGCGAAGTCAGAGTATATAATGATCTTCTACAACACCACTAAAATGATGCCTAGCTAACAGCCATGATAAGTAATATACAGTAAAATTGTTGACTCTCAGAGTAAAAAGCTGGACCAAGTTCAAGAACAAACTATATCATATATAAATTGTAGCAATTGGGACTCATAAATTGTAGCAATTGGGACTCATAAATTGTATGAGCCTTGCAAATGATTCTCATTCCTGATAAACTACCATATGTTAGAAAATGGACAAGATCAGTAGTCAAAAGAAAGCTAAAAAAGAAGAGGAATCAAACATTTTATAATGTCAAAGTTGGTTGTTTAAAGCATTGATATGATTTGAAGAATTTTAATCTTGCTTTGTACCACTTATTCTGGAGCCTTGTCTATAATTACCTCTCATCAAGCACATGAAAAAATCAGCATTGATAAATAGGTAGAAAATTGAGAGGTAGTCTATAGCTCTCTGCCTCCTAGCCAGGTTTTGTTTAGTTATAAATTAACTTGTGAAACTTTGTTCAGGAGTGAGTCATATCTAGCTGGGAAGAGTTGCTTCTACTAGCTTAACTGAGACTGATAGAATGGTTGGGGAGTTGAAAGGTTTCGACGAATGGAAGCCTTTCATTGCTATGGTAGCCATAGATTTTTCGTTTGCCATAGTGAATATTCTGCTCAAGAAAGTGCTTGATGAAGGAATGAGCCATTTGGTTCTCATTACGTATCGGTTGACAATTTCGACCATCTTCTTGGCTCCAATTAGCTACTTTTGGGAAAGGTAAGCAACCTTTGATTCTCATTTCTCAGTATCACTTCCATTTGCTGAAACTCAAGTTTTTTGGATATCTATTCTCTTACAAACAAATTTTTTGTTTGCAGGAACACTAGACCAAAGCTCACACTAAGGATTGTATGTTACCTCTTCTTGAGTGCCATTGTTGGGTTAGTTGAATCTAAAAACAGACTCCTTTTCCCATCCAGTTCTGTATTTTGCTTTCTCATTGAGCTAAAATATACTGCTTAATTTCTTGAAGATCATCCATAACACAGTACTTCTTTCTCCTTGGTATCCAATACACATCTGCTACTTTTGCTTGTGCCTTTGTCAACATGGTGCCTATGATCACATTCATCATGGCATTACCGTTCGGGTAAGAAATTAATCATAGAAATCTCAGTTCTACACTTCATAAATTTTTCGTCTACTTCAAGAAAATGTTGCTTTCCATTTGTTTGACAGGATAGAGACGGTGGACTTGAAATGCAACAGTGGTAGAGCCAAAGTACTCGGAACACTGGTGTGCTTATGCGGTGCAGTGACATTGACTCTTTACAAAGGAGTTCCTTTGTTTGATCATTCGAAATCCACGAGTACTCATTATACAATGACGGATCATAGTATCAAGCTTAGCAGCACTAGAAACAAAGAGAGATGGACTATTGGTTCAGTAGCTTTGGTTGCAGGAACTCTGTTATGGTCTTCATGGTTTCTAGTACAATCAAACATAAGCAAACTATATCCATGTCAGTATTCCAGCACTACTATAATGAACTTCTTCGGTGCCATTCAGTCAGCAATCTTAGCTTTGTGCACTAGTCAACACCTCTCCGTGTGGGTTCTGAGGGGCAAAGCTCAAGTCCTCACTGTCATGTTTGCTGTAAGCATAATCTAATTTTAGCTTCTTGCACTCCAAACCGAACATTCTATGTACAAAGTAAAAATTGGAGTGTCATTATTGGTTTCCGGATTCTAAAAAGATTTTATTCTGAACCAATAAAACAACTTCAAGTATACAAGAGAACTACCTAATTTTGCTGTCTCCAAGTGATTTCTTGATTCATAAGAAAGCTATTGGTGTGTTCAGGGGATGATAGCATCCGGCTTAGGCTTTGTGGGGATGTCTTGGTGTGTGAAGAAAAGGGGACCTGTGTTTACTGCAGCATTTAGCCCCCTTGTTCAGATTATGGCAGCGATGATCGGAATCCCAATGTTTCATGAACAACTCCACCTTGGAAGGTGAATTTTTCTATGTATTAGTTCCAGATTTGATGCTAATACCATTCATTACATATAGTGCTAACTTTGCTGGTTACTGCTACATTGGCATTCAGCTTGTTGGGGTCTATCATTGTGATTATTGGCTTGTACATTCTTCTTTGGGGAAAGAAAAATGACATGCAGAAGTGTAACACACAACTAGCCCAAGAAGCTGAAGCGATGAAGGAACAGGAGCAACCTCCACTACCAGTCACCATCAGAGTCTCTGTTGTTGATGATTCAAGGTGTCCATGAAGCCAAGTTACACATGGTTTCTTGTAGAGAGGCTTTGTTTTTTCTTCCCAAATGATTTGTTATCATCTTCCAGCCAGGAACTGACAGAGAAAAATCAGTTGGGATAACCAGAATAAAGAAGATTTGAATTCGCGCCTGTGTATTAGATAGTGTCAGTCAGTTTCTTTGTCATAAAATGCTAAACATTCTCATTTTGTTAAGCTTGCGATTTCTCTTCACATCCCACACCGGAGAAAGGAACAAGGCAAGTAAAACAACATAGAAAAAGGACACGGACCTGTGACGTCAATCTTACATTTCTCGTTAAGATCAAGTGTATTTGTGCGTTTTGCATTGAAATTGTTGACCTGAGGTTATAATTTAACTGAATTATAATTTTTTCTTATTTTTTTTAAATTTTTTGAAGTTTGTAATATATAAAGAAATTATTTAGTTTATAAGTTAAGTTGATTTATTAAGTAATTAAATATGATGTTTTTGTTAGTTAATTGATATTTTGATAAAATTTATAGACTTGTATAGACTATAAATGTATTCTAAATTTGTTTATGCCTTATAAGAATGGTTAGACAAAAATTTGGATATCTCTTATTTGTTAAAATAAATAAATCGGTTTATACTGAAACCGACCCGCACTACACCGAAAAATTGTGTAACTGACTAACTGAATTAATTTTTTGGGTTTGATTGCGGTTTGAAATATTTTAAAACCGAAAAAATCAGTTCAATTGTCGTTTATGTCTCAAACCGATCCGAACAGAACCGAAATGCGTCCACCTCTAGTAGTATCTGTTTTTATCAGTTTTAATATCTGATATGTGAACCACTAGTTCATACGATATTAAATTAATTTTAGTTTATAAGATATTAAATTAATTTTTTAAGAATTGAGTCCATCACAATAGCTTGTTATTTAGACTCACATGCGTCATTTTATGTTGCTCTATAGCACAAGTTGGCAACGGCAACATAGGGTTCCTTGGTTCTTAATTCCTTTGTTTAGGTTCACACATCGTGTACAAAAAAAATCCATCTTGAACATTTAAATCTTATTACTACTATATTAGCCCAAAAAGCTTTATAGAAATTGCAGGCTCTCGTTTCGGAAAGTAATTATGATACCACTCGATAACATTTAGTTTATCACTTGCACAGTTACACTTGAGATAAAAGCCATATTAAAGCCGTAAAGACTTATTATTATTATTATTATTAATATTATTATTATTATTATTATTAACCCACTTAACGGGAAATTGCATCGAGTAAATCATGATGTTCATCATGCTGCTCCTCATGTTGGTCGTTTTGGAAGCCCTCCTTCTCTTTCTCCTTACCCTCACCCTTCCATCCCTTCTTCTCCTGCTTACAATGCCCATGCGGTTCGTAAAAATCCTTAATGTCGAGATGAACACCCGGATCATTAGTCGTGTAGCTTCCCCCCATGATGACCGAGTTGTTGACGGCTTGGAAGTTGCTGTTCACATATGTGTTCATCCCATCAGGGTCTCCATTTGGACCTCCATGTTGAAGACCATGATGGCCACCGCCGCGTTTACGAGGATTGTCTTGATGATCATCATCCAACTCTCTTCGCAATGTGGCTCCGGAGTTGTTTCCGGCAAGAGTGATGATGCTCACGCCATGCTCGTCCTCGTTCACATGGCGGTGGCCCGAGTGGGACTTGTGAAGATCGGTCACGCGGTTGGTGATGGAAGTGACCATGTCGCGGAACTCGCGGTCGAGTTGCTTGTTGTGGCCAGTGGGCTTGCCTGCCTCGCTCGACATGGTACTAATCAAGAGGACACGCAAGGATGGAGAGGGTGATGAGTTTGTGCTGTGAGTTGGTGTTGAGGTAGGTAGGTATTGCATTGCATGAGATCGGTAGATATATAAGAGAGTGAAGGAATAAAGGAATGCCTTAATTGGCAATACAAGGATATCAATAATTACATCTGAGGAAGAAAAATAAATAGAAGAGGGGAATGTGGATGACTTGAGATCTGGTTCATCCGATATTTTGTTGAACTTTATGCTTTTGTTTCTCACACTCTTGGTTTAGGAAGTTTTAAGATCGAAACATAATTACTGTAGACACCATTGACACGAAATTATTATTATATTGCTGAATTAGCTTATAATACCTAGACAATCGTTTGACACTTGATTCAGTGCATGCTAAAATGAGGAACTTCTAATTATGTTCACTCGTAAGTTTGTAGCATTACAAACTGGAATGCTATAACTGGTTTTTCATAAATCGAACTCGATCACAATCTCTCATTTATAAATAATAGACTATTTATGTTACTAAGCCAAACGATAATCAAAGTATTTTTTACAGGTTGGGACTATGAGTAATAATAGTAGAATGTTAGAGCATTGCACTTAGACTTGTAAATGAATTGGATATGGACCGGATCGACCTAGATCTGGATTTGTAATAAAAACTTTAGATCCAGATCCGACCCGTTACCCGTCAGATCTTTAATAGCTCGATCCAAATCTGGATCCGGCGGGTTAATGGATACCCGACCCGTTAATTCAATTCGTTTATAATAAGAAATATTTCAAATTTTAATAATAATTTCATGATTTTATCATAAAAATTGATGAAACTTTATAAGAAAATAAGGTTTACATCAAAAGTTGAATTAAATACCTAAAATACTTAACGGTAAACTAATATAATTAAAATGCTTGACTTCCAATGTTCTAGCATAAATAACATAAACATTAACAACTTTCAACTTCATCAAATCATACTTTAAAAGCAATTTAAATATGAATGTTTAAATTATCTAGATAACTATCATATTATTTAATATTTATTAATAATATTATATTTATAAAAAATATTATTTAATTATTTGTAAATGGATCCGGGTCATTAACAGATCGGATCAACCAAGATCCGGATCCAGATCCTTAACGGATCAACTAGTCAAATTTTTGATGTAAACCTGTTTACAAACCACAGATCTAGAACGAGTCCAGATAAAGGGTATGAATGGGAGAGCTTTTCTGCTCATGTGATTATAAGCGGAGCCTCCGTTTTGTGTTTGGGAGAGCTTTTCACAGCAGCTTCTCTGGGAAGCCACAGCGTTTTACAAGAAAAAGCGGAAGCCGATCGACCCTGGATTCTCGAAAAAGCGGAAGCCGCGCGGTTGCACTGTACATTAATGAAATTTTTGTAATACCATTGGGTGTCCTTTCTTTCCTGCTACATTTACTCACAATTGCCATTAACCCTACTGCAAAACACGTCTGCCGCTCTCTTCACAATTCACTCTTCTGCAAAACACGTCCGCCGCACGGAGGGAGGACCCTGCACCCGCGCAAACACAAGTCTTCTTTCTCAATTCGGAGGTAATCTCTTTGTCTATAAATGATAATCATAGCATATATTGATTAGAAACGTTGGGTTTTTGGTTTGAATCTGCCTTGGTTCCCCGTCGGACCTCGCTCTCTTGGTTTTTGATTTGTGGTTGTTTATCACTCTTGGCTCAAATTCTCAGTAACTAGGGATTGGGGTAGTTCTCTAGTTTACTGCATCTTCATCTTGTTTACACAGCAACTAGGGATTGGAGCCAAAAGGTCTGATCTTTGCTTCCAAATTCATGCATCTTCATCTTGTTTACTGTTTACAGTTTAGGGATCATGCTCTTGAAATAAAGATTGAACTTTTGGTACATGACTTTGTTGAATCTTGTTCTTTTGGGGTATATAAGTACTTGTTTGCGCTGCTAGTTGTTCATTATGCTTGGGTGGTTACCTATGCTCCAGTAACCGTTTTCAAGCTTAATCTGCAGGTATTATGATTTTCAATTCATCACACGTATTGTTTAGGTATGTTTATACAACTGGACATGATAAATGTTGATAGTTACACACTCGGAGCCCCAAGGTGTTAAGAATTTGGCTTTATTACTTAATCTGCCTCTGCAATTTGAGACCTTTCCACAACGTCCATTGTTTTTCCAAGGCATTTTAAAGGGTGAATTGAATTTAGAAGCCTGAATTTTGCTACCACACTATTATGAAATTTACTATAAATTTATCAACTAAATAGAGCGCAAAATTTTCGTACAACTGAAACAGGACAATGTTATACAAGGCACTAGGTGTTTCCTAATTGAATATTGTGTGCATGAACCACCCAAAACTAGTTTGGCTAGAACTTGGTTTTCACTTTGGTTAACTATTAGTAATAATAGTCCTTCAATTTGAACTTGAAGAATGAATGATGTGAACTATTAGTAATAATAGTCCTGGTGATGCATCTGATGTCTAGACAGTCTTCATTTTCAGTTTGATTGATTTTCAATATGAAATCACCAGAATGGGAGCATCCACTGGGGGTAGTAAACTTTTTGCTAAAGTTTCCTACCCCTAGTAAACTTATACTATCAATTTAGATGCGAAAAAATAAAGTTTACTAGGGGTAGTAAACTTTTTGCTAAAGTTTCCTACCCCTAGTAAACTTATACTATCAATTTAGATGCGAAAAAATAAAGTTTACTAGGGGTAGTAAACTTTTTGCTAAAGTTTCCTACCCCTAGTAAACTTATACTAGGGGTATTAAACTTGAAATGAAATACTCTATTGTGGGGATTGTGGTTCCTCAAAAAGAGGCCTATAGCAATCCGCATTGGCATTATCATCGGTTTTCCTCCTTAATAGTAATAGTAAGAAGTAACCAGCTTATCATTTTATAGTAATATAGTTACTTATCATTGGCATTATCATCGGTTTTCCTCCTTAATAGTCTGAATGTTATATAGTTACTTATATGTGCTAGATGGCAAAAGAAAAAGAATCAGCTGTTTGGAATGAGGGTCTAGTAGAGGTTTTTTGTGACTTGTGTATCAAGGAGGTGGTTAAGAATAATCGTCCACACACTCATTTTAATGTTGAGGGATGGGCGAGTATAGTTAGTAACTTCAAGAGTGAAACAGGAAAGAGTTATTCCAGAAAACAACTGAAAAATAAATGGGATGCTCTTAAAATTGATTGGAGATTGTGGAAAGAGTTGAAAGGAAAAGAGACCGGTCTTGGATGGGATCACAAGCTCCAAACGACTGATGCACCTGATGAGTGGTGGCGTGCCAAAATTGAGGTATAATCATCTCCTTCTTTATTTTCATTCATTATTCATTTGTCGTTATTCTGCAAAACACTACATCTTATTGTTGATGATTATTTCTTTGCAGAAAGTCAAGGAATATGCAAAGTTAAGGAAAAAAGGAATAACACCAGATTTTGAAGACAAGTTAGATAGGATGTTTGCGGGTACTTCAGCTACTGGAAAGTATGCCTATTCACCATCTTCTACACTACCTATCCCTGGAAGTCCGGAGCAAGGTAACAATGATGACAACCTTGAAGGCAGCGGTGACTCTGAAGAGAATGATCAACCCAAAAATCAGCCTAATAAGAGGAAAAGAAGTGAGAGACCTTTGAAAGATAAGGGAGTGATGCAAAAAAAAGGAAAGGTTGGAGGTGCAGCTTTGTTGGCTAACCAAATTAGTAGAATGTGTTCAGCAATTGAAAGTAGAAGTACTGCAACTTCAGTGATCAATACCAGTGGACAAGATGGTGCACGCACTAGTATTGCAGAAGTAATGAAGGATGTAACCTTATTGAGAAGTTCATCCGAATTGTACAACTTAATACGTTGCTCATTCAACATTATTATATGAAGTATGTTCATAAAACTCCTTGCATGACATCGTCTCAAACAGGTTATAAGTGGTTAATGGAAGTATTAGATGGAAATGATAGGCGATTTTATAATGCTTTTAGAATGCAAAAGCATGTATTTCATCGTTTATGTGCTGATCTAGAAGTTCTTAATGGGGGATTGTTAGGTTCAGACAGACTGAATCATATTGAAGTAGTGGGGATGATAGTGTATTTGCTAGGACAAGGATGTGGAATTAGGACAGTAGCAGAACGATTTCAACACTCCCCTGAAACCGTTTGTAGAAACATTGGAATAGCATTAGATAATTTGTGTGTACTAGGTCACCAAATAATTAGACCGGAGGATCCTGACTTCAATGGGGTTGCACCAGAGATAATGAGAGATAGCAGATACATGCCGCATTTTAAGGTATTTTTCTTGTTTACTTACAAATTATTAATAATTTAATTACCTATAGTAATTGTGAAATTACTTCTATATAGGATTGCATTGGGGCTATTGATGGAGTGCATATTCCTGCTTCAATAGCTCCTGAAAAGCAAATACCATATATTGGTAGAAAAGGAATACCAACCCAAAATATCATGGCGGCATGTAACTTCGATATGCAATTTATCTTCGTCTGTGCGGGTTGGGAAGGGGCTGCTCATGATACAAGAGTGTTTCTATCGGCTATTCGAGATCCCGATTTGAATTTTCCTCACCCTCCACCAGGTAATAAATTTTGATATAGTTATTTTTTGTCAGTTTTTTGTACTTTAAATTATGTTTTGTCAAATTTTAAGTATATATATTTATTTGATAGGCAAATATTATGTTGTGGATTCGGGATACCCTACGATGAACGGATTTTTGGGACCTTATAAAGGGGCAAAACAACATTTTCAAGAATATCGTAGGCGAGAACCAAGAAATGAAAATGAAGTATTTAATCAAGCACACTCTTCACTTAGAGGCGTTATAGAACGCACATTTGGAGTTTGGAAAAAAAAGTGGCATGTTTTAAGAAACATGCAAGGCTATTCATTTAAGAAGCAAATACAAATTGTCATTGCCACCATGACACTTCATAATTATATTAGGAGACATGGACATCGTGACATACATTTTGTCCAAGGTGAAGGAAGTGCAGGTGAAGGGTCAAATGGTGAGATAGAGATGGAAGATGATCAAGAAGAAGGATATCATGGTCATGGTGCACAAGAAATGGAGACTTTGAGAAATATAATTGCTCAAAGTCTAATGAGTGTGCGTAATAATTAATGTAGAATGAGTTATGAAAATTTATGTATTTTTATGATATTTAATGTAGAATGAGTTATGACAATTTATGTATTTTCATGATATTAATCAGGAACCATTGCTACTAATATATTTTTATAAGTTATTTCCAATATCAATTATATCAATATCAATTTTATTACCAAACAATCACCCTCAAATCATCTTTCATGTCTAAATTGGTCATTCTACAAATAAAAGCACAAGCTCATCCTCAGATTACCAAACGTGTTACCACTGCTTTTGCTACTCACAGCACCTATAAAAAGTCAGTTTACCAAACAAACAGCTTCATTGCTTTTCAGCCACTTATTCTCAAAAAAAAGCAGAAGCCAGCTTATCTGATAAGCCCAGCTGCACCATTCACACCCAAAATCCGGTCCATTTACAAGTTTAATTATAGTAACCTTGAAAATTAAGGTTAGGGCCAAAAATTGGGCGGGTCATTTGCGGGTGTGCCTGGTTAGGGCCAAAAAATTTGGCGCTGATCTGAGTCAACGTCTGCTTGACCGATATTACATTCCATCTTGTTCAATTTGGCTTGGATTCAATTTGGGAAAATTGAAGGATGGAGAAGACGAAGAACAAGTACAGTATCATAGTCCCAACCTACAACGAGCGCCTCAACATCGCCCTCCTCGTCTACCTCGTCTTCAAGCATCTCCGGTAATCAATCTCCTTCCCCTAATTTCTCTCTAATTTGAATCCCTAAATTTGAAAATCCAGCAAAATGGTGACGTATTGTTTTCTGGGGTTCAGGGATGTTGACTTTGAGATAATCATTGTAGACGATGGATCGCCTGATGGGACTCAGCAGGTGGTTCAGCAATTGCAGGACCTGTACGGTCAGGATCGCATCGTGAGTAGTAGTTTCGTTTTCGGATTTCAAGGCCTGAATTGTTACGGATTTTGATTTTAGGGTTTGATAGATTGATTTGGTGTTTGCTCTAACGTGTTGCAGCTGTTGAGTGCTAGACCGAAGAAGCTTGGGTTGGGTAAGTATTCTGATTTGTTATTGATTTTTCTGTTTTGAGTTACCGAATGAAATCTAGATGCTGTACATTGATATTAGATGACATAAGGATATTTTCGATGTTTGCGATTTTCAGGAACGGCTTACATTCATGGATTGAAGCATGCCTCTGGGGATTTTGTTGTGATAATGGATGCAGATTTGTCACATCATGTAAGTTTACTATATCTTAAGGATCATCGTCTTAATGTCTTCCTTGGATATGCTTAATTTTGTGGAATTGGTTAAAGGTCCGCTGCCTGATAACTGTACATGAATCAGTAATTGCAAATTCTAGGGGGTTTGTGAAACTTTGTTTATCGCACTAGGTTATCTATCTTTTTGAATATTAGCAATGGAAAGTGTGATAGCTGTTTATGAGATTTGGGTCTATTCATTTGATTGATCAGTATATTGTCTTCATAGCACTGTTTTAAAGAACTCGAGCCTTAAATTTGAAGTACTGTCCCTTTAATAATCTGGGAGCAGAACCACAGTAGTACTAGTCTTTTTCTCTGTTCATATACAATTTCATCAGCTTCAAGTTTTATTCATTTAGTCTGTTTGTGCTCCAGCCAAAGTATTTGCCAAGCTTCATCAAGTAAGAACAATATCATTTCTTGTGCTTTGCTTGCTATACCATACTGTGCCCACTATCTAAATTTACTTATGGTGTTTACTAGGAAACAGTTGGAGACTAAGGCTAGTATAGTTACCGGAACCCGTTATGTTAAAGGTGGCGGTGTACATGGGTGGAATCTTATGCGCAAACTAACTAGCAGGGGAGCCAATGTACTTGCACAGACGCTTTTATGGCCTGGTGCATCAGACTTGACAGGATCTTTCAGGTACATGCTTAATTCTTGCATTGAGCTATGAGGAAAATCTTAGTATAGGACTCATATTGTTGTGCTTCTTTTGTAGGCTTTATAAAAAATCAGCTCTTGAAGATGTCATTAGTTCCTGTGTCAGCAAGGGATATGTATTTCAGATGGAAATGATAGTTCGGGCTTCTAGAAAAGGCTACCATATTGAAGAGGTAGATAAATTTACATCATACATGTTTTCCTGCTGTGGCTTCTGGTTGAAAATTGATAGTTTATGATCTTGGAGCACATTTTGGATCGGTTGTATTGCTTTATTGCTTTCTCTATTCCACACTTACGTATCAAAATAGCTGCATTCTTACTCTTCCTGGTCCTTTTGCCTACATATACCCATCTGCAGGTTCCAATCACTTTCGTTGACAGAGTATATGGAATTTCGAAGCTCGGTGGTTCTGAAATTGTTGAATATCTGAAAGGCCTCGCCTATCTTCTTGTTACAACATGATATGCACTATTAGACAGTTTTACTGCCATCCACATTCATACTCGGAGCATGTGTGAACTTTGAGTTACTCGTATCCTTTGGTTTATAACTTGGATATTGAAACTCAAGTTCGGCCATCTTAAATGGGTTTTGTATTTGCTTATATATGAGTTGCTAGTGATTATTCTTCGAAAGTACACAGCCCCCTCGTGCTCCTGTTGCTCCATTGTTATAACGCATACAAAAGAGCAAGTATGTCGATGATCCTTCTAATTAGAACTAAAAACCTCAAGAAATCCCGGGCTTGAGCCAACAGCTACCATCATTTTTTTTGGAAGAATCTAATTACCATTAGTGTCATTAAACTCCAATGAAACAAAACACCAATACAACCGGAGAGATCTTTTGATGTAGATGCTATCAATAGATTCAAGATAGTTTAGTTAAGGAATTTCGCACCACGAAAACAAGTATGGTTCCTCCGCCGTCAAGTGTTCCGCCGTAGTATTGAGTAATGTGTGATGGAGTATTCGAGATCAAGCACCAAAGCATTAGTCCAGAGCTTTTCTGGGAACTTTTCTGCTGTGTGATGGATTTTGATGTTTTTGGAGATGAATTGGCTATCTGGGAACTTTTCTGCTGCTGATTTCTCAACAAAAGCGAAGAGGGGTTGCACAAAGACTTGGTAAGCACCAACGAGATGGATGATTATGGAAGCATTGGCAATGTCAATGAGCTTGTAAGGGTTGTAGAAGCCGAAACAGGTGAGGAGGTTTTCAGGCGATGCATCTCCAAAAGCAGCATATCCCATGCAGCCACACAGCATGTAGAAAAGGGTTGTCGTTGCCACACTCACTAGAGTCGCCTTCCTCATCGTCTTGGCTTCTAATGGTGGGGATTTGACAGTGTCCTGAATTTTAATCAGGATGAGAGAGTAGGAGTAGGCAAAGGCTATGTCACCAAGTGCGTGGAACCTCCTCCATATCTTTTGAGTCTCAATCACTGTTCCAATGTCTATTCCAGTCATGCTTCCCCTAATAGTTCCAGTTTCTGAAAATTGACAAACACATAACAAGCTTCAGTTCTGCTCTCAAATTATATACTAAAAACCATGTTCAATTTTATAAGATTTGCATAATACTAGTTCATAAGTTTATATTTGTACCTACAACTTTCCCAATTCCAAGACCAAGTCCAATAGAGTAAGTGAAGGACGTGACTGCAGCAACAATGGAGATCCACCATAGCTGATCAAAGTTTTCAATTTGAGAGAATATGATTTCTGCAATGCCAAAAGCAATCATATAAGGATTGCTGTTCACATGGCACTCTCTTTTTCCATCACTGCTGTGGAAGCAGTTAGACCTCTTTATAGCCCTGGAAATTAATGAACAGAAACAACCCATTAGCCCAAAGAAAACTACATAATCAAACACCACAAAGTTCTTAATCCATGAGTCCAAACACCACTTACACCATGCTTATAGATGATGCTATAGTATAGCCAATGTCAACTCCAAAAAGATTCTAGTACTGAACAAACCCACATATCTTCACCTTGAACCCACCTGAAACATAAAAATAGAACAAAGATCCATATCTTCACCTTAAACCCACCTGAAACATAAAAATAGAACAAAGATCCAAGCTTTAGTACTTATGAGAAAAAAAAAAACCCAACTCATTAATCGCCAGCAGAAAATTTTCAAGCTGTAAATTTTCAAGGTTAGCATCTGTGCAAGTGTAATTTCTCTTGCCAGTGACAGAATCACCAGTACGGTAACAAGCAGAGAGAAGATCGTTGAAGTGTAGTATGTGACAAAAGAGAACAAGAGCATCACAGCAGGACCAGCAACCCAGCCAATTTGAGTTATGGCCCAAGCCAAAGACAGCACACCAGAACCAATCACAGCAGTAATAATATGAGCACTTGCAGTCAAAACAGTTCCTGGCCGGTCCATACAACAACACAACCAATGAATATCAATTTCACATCAAAAATCTACTTTACATTTCCACAAACAGGTGAAGAACTAAAATTCACCAGTTCGTTTGAGACGGCCATCGTCATCAAAACACTTCGAGCCGCTCTGTGGTTGCACATCCACAGAAACATCAGAAGCCTGGTGTTGTGGAAGAACAGTGCCCTTGTTTGTGATGAAAGAAGAAGAAAGTCTCAAACTTTTCTGGAGTATTTATGCACCCAAACTCTGAGGGATACTACACAGAAAAGTTGGGACCAAGCTATGAGGGTGGTTGAAATCTAAGTGCTGCAACTTAACAGAGTCACGCACTGACACATGCACACACATGACGATGGTGCACACACCCGGCTGGAGTGACTGGGAACCTAGCTCAGTGCTCTCGACCTTTAGTCATCGACCATGTGGCGGTTCTTAACCCACACCAGCTCATGGTAGGGGTGAGACTAAAACTAAATACTAAACAAACCGAACTGAAAACCGGTCCATAACCGTTAAAACTCGGATCGAAAGAGAAAAATTAGACTAAATCAGATCAAAATGGTCTGATTTCCGGTTTTACTCTCTTAAAAACCGAACCGGACTGTTTAAACTGGTCAATGGTCAAACTAACCCAAAAGACGTATTTTATTACAAAAAACTAAGTCGAGCATTCTCGACTCAACTCACTCCAATCCACCTCATTCTCTCTCTCAAGAAGAATTTGATATACTTTAAGAATATTTATTTCAAATTTGTGTGTTGTGATGTATAAAATTTAAATGTTGGTTTGCAATTTATGGATTGTTAAGTATTAACATATGAAAGTATGAATCATTGCATTATGAGGTTTGATATATAAACTTTATATTGTGTTTAATATGTATGGACTTTAACTATAGACTTTAAACTATTTTTAGTTTTTTTATTGTGTTTTTACTTTTTATACAGTTGGTATTTGGATTGTGATTTTTTATACGAAGTTTGGTTTGTATTTTTTTGTAAGATGTTTGGTAAGTTTGTGGCTTTACGGAACTAAAAAAATAAAGTCAATTAATTTATTAGCATTTTACAAGAGTTAAGGCATTGTCAAAACTATATTTGAAAAAAAAAACTGAAAAAAAGGAAAAAATCGAAACCAGACCGAACCGTAGGTATGGTTTGGTTCACGGTTTGGTGCGACTAAAATTGAAAAATCGGATCGAACCATACCGAATTTTATCTCCGGTTTGAGCCATAAACTGGACCATTTAAAACTATTCCTACCCCTAGCTGGTGGTCCTGGTCGACGTTAAACACATGCTCATTCCACCGATACTTCTTGTCTCCACTTCTGCTACACTTCTTAGCGTTATTGATCGTCTCCGGCCAAGGAAACCGGGCACTCACATGCATTGATGTCAAAGCCCCTTGTAGGATGCAACAAAGGATCCATGGACCAATCAGTCTTGACCCTCTCGCCCTGTGTGTCCCAGTCGTCGGCATTCCAGATTGAGCTGTAGATGGGCAAGGGCACCCCCTTGCTTTCGATGTTGGTATGTACACTATCGGAGCCTCTTACACAGAGACAAAACAAAAATTGAAAACCTAGGTGGGCTGCATCTTGGTGTTTAGTTTGAGGGAAGACTTCTATTGAAATCTAAATATCATAATTCTTTGATTTATACGCATTTTCTCAAAGAACTACTGAGTTAGATAAAACTTAGAACTGAAAAATTAAAAAATAGGCTAAAAAAGAGGAGGCTTTGAGTTTTTTTTTCAATTATCTTACATTAAAAATGCAGTCTTTAGTTTGGTTTCAAAAATTGGGGTAGGCTGCAGCACATATCAACCGCCTAAACCAACAATAACAACAACACAAAAAAAGGCAGGACTGATTTAGATCCTGGTTCTCAAATTAGAATGCAAACCATATATAACTGGAAAACTACGTCTGTCTAGTTTCTAACGGTTTTTGCTGTTCATTCATATCCGTTCTAACGAAGGAGTTATTACTGTTTGAGTGAGCAAAGGTCATGCTGCCAGGAATTCTGTAATGCACACGGTTGCCTTCGGTTTTTATGTCTTTTTCTCACGTATCTACCTTGTTCGATAGGTAAGTTATGTGGAGAAATTGAGTGCCTTGCAGACGGTGGGACTACCCACACAATCCTGAGCAAAGGTCATGCTACTAGGAAATTTGTTGCACACGGGTTTGCATTTATACACATTGTCATGTGTCTATTTCCTCAAAGATAGCTCTAGACATCCCGGTTGTAGATCCTTAGATCACCGGTTCATGATTGTTGAGCTCACTTGTAAGAATGAATGCATACAAGAAACGTACAAAAGGGTGTACGAAACATCAAATGGATGTCTCTGACATTTGACGTCATGAAGGGCTCTTTGATTTTCTCCAAACTAAATGATGAGACCTCGATGAAATCGTTGGTTCGATAAGTGTATTCACACTATGACATGATCATGCACAGCCTTATGAAGGTGTGCCGATGTTCGTGGTTTAGTCTTCACCTAACAACACATTTTCCATCATCGGAAGACGTGGTTAACCTCGACAAAGGTTATCTACTTCCTTGATTTTGGATCCCCCCATGATGCTGTTACCAAATGTCATCATTCATGGACGTTGAATACTTTTAATGCCATATGTATACTTACTTTTGGGTCGAGGATAACTCCTGTGATGCCACTTTAAAGTTGAAAGCTTCATCATGTCAAAATCTGCGAACACAGTAAGTTGACACATACTGTATGGTAACTTCGTTAGAGTTTTCTGAACGGCTCCAGATGAACTAGAAGCCGAATTTTATATCATTGAAAATCTACATGAGTCTAGTTTCCAGTGGTTGAAGCGCCTTATTCATACCTGTCTCGAATAAAGAGTTATGGCAGTTTAAGTGCGTACATGTCATGCTGCCAGATGGCAGACTGTATCCTACTGTCCATTAATTTCGTCTGAGCCCCTAGACCAACTCCGGATGAACTGGAACACGCACTTTATATCATTGGAAAGCTTTGTGAATCTAGTTTCTAATGGTTCAAGCGGTTCATTCATATCCATCCAGACGAGAGAGTTATGACCTTTTTAGTGAGTATATATCATACTGCACGAAAACTACATACTCTTCGCAGATTGTGAATCCTTTTTGTGACTAAGTTTGATCGGATCTTCACCATCCTTTATGACATGGTTGAATTAATTCTTGATGTCTTTGGCTTGATCATCCAAGTCATAAATTCCCTCCTTATGGTGAGAGAGACAATCGAACATTGAAGTGTGTTATAAACATACACACCAACGATTACCATGATGAGATTGATTGAGACTTTAATGTATACTTCTCATGAGTGCCGATTGAGAGCATCATAGAGAAGAACATGAGTTCTAAGGTGTCGCCAGTAAGTAGATTTGAGACAATTTACTCAGACAAGGTATGACATTTTGGTCAAATCGGGAGAGAGATATATGAGCCAGAATTGTTTGATATTCTTGGGCGTCCATTCCCCGATAACAACGAAATACGCCATGATTGTATGTTGTGTTTGTGCGCCGACATGATGTCTTCGGAAGCCGCATGGCACTCATGTTTTCGTTGTGTAAGGCTTGTTCTTTAGCTAAATAAGGTGAAAGATCTTCTTATGCTATGCCACAAAAGATATCATTCTTATTGAAAATCCAAAGAGTGATTATGTAGACCGATGCAACCAACGTATGGATAATGTATACGCTTTTATGGTGTTGGTTGAAGGGCTAACACACTAGTCATGTGTTGCACTATCGTCTACCACATGATGCTTATGTATCTATGGACTCACTACTCATCCCTAAAGAGGGATATGCAGACATGTATTCATTCTTCCACGACTTACCATCATTGCATTGATGCATGACAGCTCATAACTGTGTGCTAGGATTGACACATAGTTGTAATCCTTGAACTCGGCGGGATAGTAACGGATCTCTAAGCCTTGAGTTTCACAATGTGCCAAATTGGACAGCCACAGTGCCCAATGATGATGTGTCGCATGAGATGAATATGTTCTAAGGTTGGATAAGAGTCATTTTATTGCTCTCCACCTTAAGATCCTTGACAGACGATCTCCTTAACCGCTACACTGTGGATTGTCACATTGAGACTGTATTCCCGCCGTTAGGGGGAGATACGAACACCAAAGTTCAAGTGGGAACGACATGAATGTCGTAGTTGGTCGCCATTAAGTCTCAACATGATCCTGGGGACTAGTCGGTCGGCCGACCGGGGACTAGCGAGTAGAGGAGTAGTCGGGGAGTAGACGGTTTTTAATTTTTAGATATATTTTTATTTTTAAAACATATAATTAAATATAATTTAAGAAAAAAGGTAATATAATGTCCAAAATAATAAAAATAGTTAATAAAACATTACAATAATCAACAACAATGAGATAATAATGTCTAAAAAGTAAAAACAACCATTACATGAGTTCTAAGTAATAAAAGCAAATACCATTTTTTTCGATTTTTTCCGATTTGGACCGATTTTTTCTGAATATTCGGCCGATTTTCTCCTGACCGATTTTCTCTGCTGATTTGACTGAAATCGACTTGGTCGTTGGCCGACTACCGACTAGTCGCCGACTAGGGCGATTTTTAGAACAATGTGATCCCCATAGAACTATAGTGACGAGATCAATGCTGCATATGTATGTAAGGAATGATGCCCTCTCAAGAGGACATGGCTCGAACAGATTGAGGTGGTCTTGATGTCATGATTCGGCCATATTGAGATGGTCTTGACTCCGTCACCTTGTGTGGTGATATAATGGTGTCATACTGTGACAACATGGTGTCCTAGGTCTTGTGGCTCCCTGAAGGTTAGGTTGAGGCCCTTGGGTTCGATATACACTCACACTGAGAGAGAAAGCGAGTTTGGCACTACTGGTCCATTGATCAATGATAGTCACTCCGTCTCATGTTAGTCTGAATTGTGACTATCGTTGGGGGACGCCTCAACGTAAAAATCCAATTCATAGAAAGAGATCTCTATAATGATTACACTAGTGTACATGAGGACGTGGGATGATGAGTTTATCGAACCACATTTTGTTGATAAAGCGACAAAGTGTATTGACCTAAAATGGGAAGATGTGACCCAGACAAAGGGATAGGTCCTTGGGCTGTTGCCGACACCGCAAGGGTAAATCCTATCAAGTAAACCTTTGTGAGTTAGCGTAGTGAAAACAAGAGTCTCAGACTCCCTTATGGCGTAAAGTTTCTCACAAACACGCACTGGGATCGACTATGATGAGAAGTACTCTCGTAATGGATGTTATTGCACTCCACTACCTTTTGTCAGTTTGGTAGTTCCCCAATAACTGTGCATGCAGCCCTATGAATATGATCATAGTGACTTCTCTATGGGATCAGAGATATGCTTGAAGATTTTAAATAAACATCATAAGCCAAATCAAGTGGAGCTTGTGTTGGCCAAGTGTTTTAGACGCATAGTACATGACTTCTTGATTTTGGATGGGATATGATGAATAATGTCATTGCGTATTGATTCTGGATGATCACAGTATAGGCTGGATATCCGATATTGGAATGAAAAATATCTTGGGAAAGACACAATCTCGTATTGAAGACGATGGATTGTGTATTGATGATGTATTTCCATCAATCGGCTTAGGTCCTCTGAAGAAGAGTAGAACCTTCATATGCTCTCTTGATTAGTCAAAGTCTTTACTCCAAGAAAGAGTGATCCGTTTAATCAAAAGAAAGACTTGACCTCTCTTCCATTCATTATAAAGCTAAGTAGCTTTGCGCCCACGCAATGCCAATGATATGACAGATGACATCACTTACATACTCTAAGAGTATATGGAATATTCAATCCCTATGACATGAGAGAAAGGTTGTTGCCTATGTCATCGCTAGCCATGCATGAATCGAGATGCATCGGAAGCAGAATCATGATCTAAGCACCGGTCGGTTTAGTGGCCGAGTTTCCGGACATATGGCACGCTGTCTGTGCCCTGCCTGAGCGCTACCTGTGCACTGTCTGTGCACGCCTGCACTGCTGACAGGCACTATACGTGCAGCTGTGCACCCAGCTGCCGAGCGTTGTGCACCTAGCTGCCGAGCGCTGTGCACGCTGGCTGCCGAGCGTTGTGCACACAACTGCTAGGCACCATGCACATAATTGCTGGCACTGAGTAATGCCACATTTGAGACATGTTAAAAGATCATAAAGATGTCAGATTTTCAAGACAGCTCCTTGTTCATTAAGGATCCGGAAGCGCCCTATGAATGATCTTAAAATCAGAGGGAGATGCAGATTTGAAAGAAAATCTAGCATATACATGTCATGATCAAATGTGAAGGGTGTGGTTGCTTGTGTCAACCATGTTGCACTTTTTCCCTTTAGTCTAAGCTTTTTGTCCCACTGGGTTTTGCTTGACAATATTTTTAATGAGGTAACATTGCATGCACCGTTAAGACCATTGATCACCATTTGTGGTTGATCATGACAGACTTGTTCAAGTCTTGACTCACATCTACTCTTAAGATACATGTTGGAATGTACCATTCATCAAGAAAACCCGATTAAAGTACACATCAGTGGGAGCATCACATGACGAGGACGTGATATACTCTTTTTTCTTCGACCAAGGTTTAGTTTTCCCATAGAGTTTTTGTTACTTGGCAAGGTTTTGATGAGACAACACCGTAAGCACCATACCGGCATGAAGACACGCGACACAAGGGGAGTATTTTAGGATATTTGATATATATATATATATATATATATATATATGTATCTCAGTCCATGCCTTGTATACGAGTTTTATGTAGTAATCCATGTTGTAATAGGGTTTTACACATATCCATGTAATAGGCTCATTGGCCCATGTAATAGCCCAAGAGACTCATGTATTTCCCTATATAAAAGGGCTGCATTCTATCAATAAGATAAGGAGAATTCATTCCCTCAATATTATTCTACAACATAATATAATTATAGAAATAAAAAATAAACTTACTCCTAATGTACCGCGTATCTAAGAAACTAGCGTACCGCGTACCCGTACACGTTCTAGGCAACAATGGTCGTTCCTGGGGTACTCAACAAAGTGTGATCCAAAATAAGCATCAAATGAAGCTTCTTGTGTAGCAGCTGCAATTCCTTGCTTTTGAATTGCGTTTTCCTTGTTCATTTCACGAACACTGTTAACCTTCGACTCCTCCAGCCAGTGACACAGCCAGAATTTGAAGTATACTGGCCCTTAAGTGGCTCCGCCACTGCCTACAGCTCGGATTTCTTATTCTCATTTTCATTGATATAAGTGGCGGAGGCAGGAAAACATATCAAAGGGGCACAAAAATTTCTTGCTGCTTGCACCTAAATTTCTCTCATGGAATGTGTACAAAAAACTAAGTTTGCAAACCCAGAATTTGTCTACATCACTCTACCCAGCTCCCAAACCAAATTTCATAAGTTCAAACTCACCAAATGTTCTATCCATGACCGTGTTCATTCCTCAAGTTAATTTTATCCCAGCAATTCAATCAACAATGACTTTTATCAATTCAAACTAGTTATATCCCATCATTTTTCAAGTCTAGCTTTTCTCTTATGGTAAAATTCTGATTAGAGATAGAAGAAGATGAAATAGCATTCATGATAATGGGGGCACAAAAAATATCAGTCCACCAAATTCAGTATTCTTCTAGAGGCACATGCCCTCAGTGATCTTTCATTGGCTCCGCCAAGCCAGTGGATACAATCCCTGACCAGCATTCCAGCATGAGGTTCACAAAAAAAACCCTTCTGTCTACGTCATATAAATATCATAAGAAGAGTCTCCAACGATGTCCGGCCGATTCTGAGTCCTGCCGTCCCACCCGTTTGGCCGGTGAAAGATGAGGGAAGAGTCAGAAGACACCGATCACGACGGTAGAAGAGTTCGCGGTTTTATCTGTTATTTTCATGTCACGTGTCATCTTCACCTACCCCCATAAACCCACCGCCTATATTTCATCCAAAAAAATATGGGTCGGGTCATCCTGCCTATAGCCCACCACACCGGCTACCTACCGCCATGACACGTGTCATCCCCGCCTACCCCGCAATAGTCCACAACCTATGTTTTTCACTTCACGATTGTGAATATGGGCCGGGTCAGACCCGCATGGTTGTGGTCGAGGAGCTGATAGAGTAGTTGTACTAGTATTCACACAATCAAAACGCTTCAGCAACCCACCGAATTCATGTTTCATTTTCTTGGCGGTTTTCTTTCCCCCATTCTTATCCCAAATGCAAAGACCGTGTGACTTTTAATCCAAATTCCCAGAATCAAAACCGCCGATTTAATCCTTCAATCTTCACCATTATCCTCTCAATTCTCGAAATCCATACAAGATTCTTCGTCGCCTGAAAATTTCCGATTCGATATCGGAAGGTTTAGGGTTCCGAGCAGCACTGAGATGAGCAGCAAGGCCGAGACTTCAAATTGCGACGAGCCTCCTGACCTCGAGAAGCAGCAGCCTGACTGCGCCGCTGAGGCGGCTACCTCAATTCCCGATTCTTCAGCCGCGCCGCATCTTCTGAGCGTCGTCGTTTCGCAACCACCGCCTCCCGCCACCGCCGAATCCGCCGCCAATTCGTCAAAGGAGGTTAAGGGGCAGCACTCAAGAAGCTCCAGTGGTCATGAACAATGCAGGTAATATAGTAATCAACATTCTATCGATGTAAGCAGTGATTTACCGTGCGATTGATTGAGGAGTGTTGTGGTTGATGTGCAGAGTGTGTCAGCAGGATAAAGATGAAGCTTTGATTGATCTGGGATGCCATTGTCGAGGTGGACTTGCGAAAGCACACAGATCATGTATAGACACTTGGTTTCGGAGCAAAGGATCCAACAAATGCGAGATTTGCCAGTAATTATTCGCTCTCAGTATTTGATTGATAATAGATCCTGTGTAAAAATTAGATGTCACATTGTATTGTCATTTTTTTCTAAATGCAGAGGGGTAGCTAGCAATGTGTCGTCTCCAGAATCCCAGCCACCTGTATGTGATTTGTTCCCTTGGGTTCTGTGTATAGGCTTTTCCCTTCAAGTCGTCGCCATGATACTGATTTACATGGATTGAAGTATTGATCTTACAGGAACTGAAAGTATTATGTTTGTATAGTTCAGAATAATGTTAGAATAGGAAGAGAATAATGTTGTTGTGGATATGAGATTATGATTTAATTAAATACAAGTGGATTGATATGCATTTCAATGTTTGAAGCTGGATTCTCTCAAAGTTTCAATAACCAAAATTTGACTGGTATCTTGTGGGAGTGTGCCACTATTTCATTATCCATTCTTACCAAGACTTGTTTATTTGGTGTAACAGACAAATTATTGGGTTTGGAGAATTGAAACAACCTATCGATCGCAAAACCAAGACCGGGTAAGATTGTGGTGCGTTTTATGAGTACAGTTATTTGTGTGATGATTTTGCTTATGCTGTTCTTTATTGCAGGGCTGTATGAACCCACTTTGGATGGCATTCACAATCCTCATAGGTGGTCTGCTGTTGGATGTGTTAATATCTACCACCCTTGGCATCTCTGCCATCCCCATTAACATTATCATCGGTATGCTCTTGCATCACTTTCATTGTTCCATATGCATAGGTGTTTTGTGATATTAAAGGTATATTATATATGATAGGATTCATGGGTTTATTCAAATGAAATGCAGAATTGAAAGAAACTGTAAAGAAAACGTTGTCAAGGTTATGGACTGCATTTTGTATATTGCATTCATAGATTGAATAGTTACATATCACAGCATATATATGGTAGGGATTGATAGAAAATTACTAAACTATCCTTACACTCTTAACACCCTCCCTCAACCATATGCTTGGTAACAAGCATAATGGTTGGCTCATAGTACACAATCCATAGAAGCACAACTACATGATGTAGACCACATTACAAATTTATCATCCCAAATCAGACCCTAAAGTTCTGAATCAACCTCTAACTTCAATTATGACTTCGGCTAAAAGAGGAGAGCTTGCTTGAAATTGCATAGTTCAAAATGGCTGGAAGACTGGCAGTAATGCAACAATACATAAGGCATCCTCGGCAACACATAGCAGCAGAGATGTATAACTAAAAATCCAAATCTGAAAACTGCATATTGTTCTTCCACTGTAAACTAACAAACTGAAAAACTGCATATTTTTCTTCAATTGTCAACTAATAAACTGCATATGCTGCCGTAGGTGAGAACAATCACTTGATGCTTCAATTTTTATAGACACTACACACTTTGCAAGCCAATTCAAAAATTGCTATTGCATTCCATCACAAGATGACCAACAGCCCCAATATTCATACATTGACAATCCAAACTAGATTCTTAGTATTGAAAGTGCATATGGACACCAGCAGCTCATAAGCAATTTAACTCCTCTCTACACTTTGCATATCACCCATACCCCTTAGTAGCATTATGACAAAGGCATTAAACTCAACAAACTCCTCATCAAATAAGAAACATCCTCCAAATCGAACACAACCAACACTTAGATCCATACAAACGAATTAAAATCCAACTTGCCAAGCCAATTGACCAGACCAAAAAATCAAAATATAAAACTGCTTTGTCACCTTCTCTTTTGGTTGATGGCAGACACAAACTTCTTCGATATAAAAGAAAATGGGCAAACTCAGAGCAAATTATAACCTAATCCAATTCCATAAATCCAGTGATAGGGTTGAAAAATTGGGAAGCATTACCAATTCTACTAAAAAATCTGATGCTAACTGAGTGGGAGCATGAGTAATCGAAAGCCAAAGCACAAATCAGGAACTAATGAAGCACAATTATGATATCAGAGAGAAATTGCACCGGAACCTTAACAATATTAAACCATAAGCAGATTAAACGCATTACCCATCAAACTTCAAATCCATCTACATATCTCCATCAATCATACTCCATCACCTATTCCTACTCCCATTACCTCTCATAATTCCTCATATTTCCAAAATCTATCAAATCAAATCATGAAGGAAAAGAGATGCTGAGATATATATGATACCAGATTGCTGACTAACAAGATGAGTACGCCAGTACCCATAAGTCGCAGATCGGAGAATAATATTTGAAGATGAGCTCAATGAAACCGAGGGGAACACCAAAGCCAGGAAGTCACACCGATAGCGTAGCAACGATGACCAACAATATTGCGATTTGATGAGGGAGCGAGGTTGAATCGAAAACGACTGGGCTTCAAACAATGATTTCCGTTAGCGAATGTGGAGTCGAGATGAGCAAGACTGCTTCGATGAAATTGAGAGACGACACATGCGTCGATGAACACAGATCGATGCCAAAGCATGAGATGCAGAGGCTAAACAGACCTCGACAAAGCACCAAATCAAAGTCACGTTGGAGAGGCTAGGCCAGAAAACGGCTGAGATGGACTTCATTGATGAATGACTTCCGATCTAAGAACTTCCACGTTTGAAATCGAGAGGCTGAGGCCATGGTTTCTAATATTGGGGATTAACGAAATTGAATGAAATTGTGGAAGCTACAGCTAAGATAAACTAGCAGAAGCCACAAGACACCAGATCGGGTACCATGGGCTTTGATACTGTTGATACCCGAAAAATCACACAATTAATTGATTTCGCAATGACTCACGCAATGTCAGGGAGACTCTTGACTTAATACACTAGATAAGCATATTGATGTGGGCCCAAGCCACATACAGACACATTTGGGGCTTGTAGACGTGGGTCCGGTGTGAAAGGTCACAGAGGCACACAACACTCGTTCACTGGTCAAACGTCGTTAAATGGTTCCGGTGTTGGACCCAGAACCCAAGCCCGACGACCTAAATCACTGACGAAGTTGGTGAAAAGAATTAGATTATGACATGAGCCTAGATGAGAACTTCCAAGCTCAAAACCCAAAACTCATTCTTATATTATAAACTGAAGCTTCCTCGGCCCAGAATTTTTGAGGCCCAATAACCTCTTTATTTTATTCATCCTTATCTATAAAACCACCTACAAACCAGTTTTATCACCTTCCTCTTCGATCGCAGCTTTACTCGAAGGGAAACTATCTTCATCTCCGGTCTGAAGAAGGAAGAGACTGGGGACTGAGTTTGAAGGTTGAGCCTTCACCCTCGAACGAAGAGACTGTAGCGTGCAAGTTGCCCAGGCCGCTCAGCTCTGGTTTCTCCGTCCATGCAGCCGTCTCTGCATCACCCCTGCAACAAGTTGTCAAAGTCATCCCTCAGAACCGGTTTTCACCTCTCCAGTTTTTTCAGCTAGAAATCATGTTGCTGAGAAGGGGGATTTTATTACCCAGTAGCCTAAACATGGCTGGTCCTCGTAAAAGACCACTGATTAAGTCCTATAAGATGGGGAGCTTGGAGTTGCGGAGATCATCAGGCAGTAACCTAGAAATCCATCCTAAAGACTCAAGCCAAGCTTCTCGTGCCTTCAAAGCCATATTAACCATCCCTCTAATCTCTGCTCTTTCATCCTTTAGCCCTTTTCAGTCATCCTTCCACCCCACTATCCCTGAAATCCATCCTTCATGAAATCAAATTCCCCGCAGTTCAATTCTTATCATCACAATGTGTCTTTAGCTCCCACGCCAAGCTCACGCAACAAACCTCTTCTTTTGATTCTGAATCACGCTCCAAATTAACCCAATAAGTTCAATCTTTTGAGTTGGCTTTGGCTTAGTTACTTTCAAATAAAAAAACCCACACATATACCATGATAGGATTCATGGGTTTATTCAAATGAAATGCAGAATTGAAAGAACGCTGTAAAGAAAACGTTGTGAAGGTTATGGACTACATTTTGTATTTTGCATTCATAGATTGAACAGTTACATCTTATATATATATATACAGTGCGGATCAGGAGCGGAGGTCCGTTCCTAAGCTTAGGAACGGATTTCATCATTTTGACCCACTTCCCGATCGAATTTCCTCAAACTTCCTTCTAGACATATCTATATCATCTTGTGTAGATCATCTCTGTAAAATTTCAGTCAATTTGGTGATCAGGAAGACCTTCAAACTTATGTTACAAAAAAGATGGATAAACTGGACAGAATTCTGTCCGTCAGTTTTGTAACGCAAGTTTGAAGGCCTTCCTGATCACCAAATTGGCTGAAATTCTGTAGAGATGATCTACACAAGATGATATAGATATGTCTAGAAGGAAGTTTGAGGAAATTCGATCGGGAAGTGAGTCAAATGATGAAATCCGTTCCTAAGCTTAGGAACGGATCTCCGCTCCTGATCCGCACTGTATATATATATATATATTATATATATATATATATAGGGTAAGGATTGATAAAAAATTACTACTATCCTTACACTTAACTATATATATAGGTGTTATTGTGGTCCTTGGGCTTGGAACTGTACTGAGACTTGCCTTGGCGTTTTGCCATGAGTGGAGTACCAGCAGGAGTGTTGTACAGCGGGTGGAAACACAGAGAGTGCCTCTAGGCTACCATCCTGGTCTATCGTAAAAACCTGTAAATAACAATAAGATGTAGAAGCAGAACTTTTACTTTATTTTGGGATCTCTGCGATGTTTGCCCACTAGTGGTGAGTACCGCATATACCAAATGTACCTTGAATTCAAAGAAAACTGGGTTGAAATGAATTTCATACTTGGGGTAAATGGTGTTTAGTTGTTTACTGTTCTTGTTCATGTCTCAACTTTAACTTTACTGTTAATGGGGGAAGACAAGTCATGTGCTGCGCGGCGCGGCGCCGGAGAATCCAACTTTGCATAAAAGTGGCAGAACATTGTTTTGGCCTTCGTGCCCTTTTTTCAACGTGTTGTTTTCTAATCACTCAATCGTGTTGCGATATTGAACCAAATAAGCGTTAAACGTGCTAATGCTTAAATCTGCGGTATGTTGTCGATTGTCTCACGTTTCAATTTGGTCAATCTCTCGACAATTGAAAATTAGTGAAATATTAGTATTAAGTAAATGAGACGCAAACAGAAAAGTTTATTTAGGTGAGAAATTGAATTGATTTGATGTTACAACTAAAAAAAGAAATATTGACAGTGATGTAAGATTCACTTCTTGAATCATCATGTTCATGCTATGGAAAACTCTATTTAACCGTAGTTTTACTTGATTCTATTTTAAATCTCGAGAGTTTGATACCTAGAATGACGGTTTTAGGTAATGTCTAATGTATATGTTATCAAAAATAAGGACTCAAAATGTCTAGAGTTTGAAGATCTTCGTGTTTTTGTATTGACTACCGGTACAACGATGTAAATTGAAGAACAACCTACGGTTCAATAAATGGACGTAGAAGGATCCAGTGGCGGATCCACACTTGGGCGAGTCTAGGCACTTGCCTAGATTGAGTTTTGATTTACGTGGGATCTTATAGCTTGGTTGTAGGTAAAAATGGCAGAAAAAACAACAATCTGGGTTAGACTATGAAGAAGACGAGTTGAAGTTTCGTTTGGCTCTGACGAACGACGTCATTTTGCATTGTAACTGAAAAGGAAGCAAGGACCAACCCATTTGTTTACAAATAATTAAGAAAACAAAGAAAACAGGTTGACAACCACTCAAATTGTCCAAACTCTAAATATTATTTGATGGGTTGTTGTAAGTTTCAGACAAAGATAAAAAAGTAAAAAGATAGCTTAATACGGATCCATAACCAAAAACATGATATAGAATTTGACCAATACAAAAAAATTATTTTGATATTATTATTATTATTATTATTATTATTATTTTTGTCTCGACTGAAATATATTTCTGGATCCACCAACACGACCCCAAGCTTTCATGTATTTGCATGCATGGACAATTGTAGGCAATGGTCTAAAGAACGGCTATCGGTATCGTATCGGTTTTGTAAAATAAGGATATATCGAGATATATTGGATTTATCAGATTTGCTAATTTTTGATTAAATTTAATATATTTATAAATATATACTTCAAAATATATCAAATAAACTTATGAAATTAAAACTTATACTTCAAAATGTACAGATTAAACTAGAGAAAGAAAAATATTTGATTGTTTTGACAATGAAAATACCTAAATAATATTAACTACTAAGTACAAACTAATAAAAATATGTGTTTACAAGATAGATTGAGATACTCATGCATCATAAACTCTTTCATCATCGGATTCAAACTCATTATCTCCATTATCTTCTCTCTCATATTCCGAGACAAAATCATCTTCATAAAGTTCTCTTACGTCTACTTCTTCATGTCTTTCCATATCTTCAATGACATTACCTTCAACAAGCCATTTTTGTGCTTCTTTGGCAAGTAGTACCTCTTTTCTCTTATCCTTCTTTCGGTTTTTGTTGATGATTTTGGCATTAAAAAAAGTTACCGAAATATCGGGTCAAACTCGGTTTGACACGATATATCGTGAGTTGACTCGATATTTTAAGTTGACCGATATATTAAGACAATATGATACTTATTGTATCAGATTCTAAATATCAACGATATATCGCTGATATTTAGAATATTTATTTGTAGGTGAATTTCCGTGGGTAAATACTAAATATTAGCCTTTCTTCTATTGGCTGACGGTGATCATTTGGATCTCGGACGGCGGCAACACGTGGCACACGTCAAATATCTTCGACACGTGTCCACCATAATCCAGACCAAGTATACCTCGTTATCCGGGACCGTGATCTCGTGCGCTGCACACACGCAGAGTCAGTGTATCCTCCAATCGGAACCAAGTCAGCTGATAGTCAAGTGAAACCGAAGCAAATAAGCAGTTGAGTGATACAGGAAGCTGCGCACGTTCTTTCGAAGCGAGAAAGAAAAAAGGAAAGAAAAGAGAGAAAGGGAGTTGAAATTACGAAACTGTCAGCGAGGGAGGAGCCTAAACCAAGCAGGAGGTGTTACTCCAATCATCCAGTTGTGCCTTTCTTTTTCTCTCGTTTTAGGGTTTTCAAAAAAGTAGTTGAAATTGGTAAAGTGGAAACGCTCAGATGGCGGTGTTGTCGGTGGAGTCGCTGCCGCTTGGATTCCGGTTCCGGCCGACGGACGAGGAGCTCATCAACCACTACCTGCGTCTTAAGATCAACGGCCGTCATTCCGAGGTCCAAGTCATCCCCGAAATCGACGTCTGTAAATGGGAGCCCTGGGATTTGCCTAGTACGAATTTCTCCTCCTTAATCTCAGTTACAATTTATAATTTGTGAATAGGAATATCTGATCTGGATGACCTCGAATTTTTCCTTTATTCGCTTCGTCACTGAATATTTCTCACCTTAGATTCGTCGTATGAGAATCAAATACTATAGAATTTTCGGAGTTTGAAAATGGTTTTGATTGGCTCACTTTGAATTTGACTCTATGATTCCTCGCTATTTTGGTGTAGAATCTGTGCTTGTATACTATTTTAACCCCTCTAGAAATTTGTCATCTTTTCGTAGAGCTTTTAGCGTCTGATTTGTGATGTATTCGGTGCAGAGCTGTCGATGATAAAGTCAAATGATCAAGAATGGTTCTTCTTCTGCCCGCGTGACAGGAAGTATCCGAATGGTCATCGTTCCAACAGAGCCACGGATGCCGGCTACTGGAAGGCGACAGGGAAGGACCGCATGATTAAGTCACGCCAGTTTAAGTCTGCTGCTAATTCCGCAGGCTTGGTTGGGATGAAGAAGACGTTGGTTTTCTACAGAGGACGTGCTCCCAAGGGTGAGCGCACTAGCTGGATCATGCATGAGTATCGTCCTACTCAGGAGGAGCTTGATGGTACTGCTCCGGGCCAGGTACTTCATGCTTAAGGCATCCTCAAAATGCTTGTCTTGGTCGGCATTCCTTTGCGTATATACTTTGTAGTTGTTGGATTAAGAAATAGTGTCTTGGAAGTAGTCAGGTAGATTTATTTGCTTTTTGAAAATGTCTTCATGTCTCTATGTTGCAGTGTGCCTATGTCCTGTGTCGCCTGTTCCATAAACCAGAGGAGAAGGTTGAGGTTCTCAAGTTTGATGAAGCAGACCATGCTGGTTTATCTCCCTGCACCTCTCCTGATGAGACAACCTCAGATGTAGTTCAGGAATCACCTACTCCTGATATGAAGGGTGGAAAGGAATCAGAAGGTATACCGAGGTGGAATGACAGTTTTGACCACATGACCCCGGATACTGTCACTATGCCACCAATTGACAGTTATATGGCTTCTGATGTGGAAGTGTATGGAACAGAAGAAACAATCTTTCCGGTAAGATGATTCTTATCTGTGTTTCTGTCATGTAATTTGTCCTATTCCTGTGTGCCTATAGGCCTATATCTGTACACAAGTTTACATATATTAATAACACTGATTTCATGCTTCTCATTATAGGATCATTGTCGTATGCAGGGGGAAATGGGGTTCTTCGAGCCAACGATTGACTGCAAAATATTCTCACCATCGCATTCACCATTTGATGCAGAACTAGATTATGCGGGTTCGCCTCTTGAGTTTGGCAATCATAACAATGGATCCTACTTTCAGGATGGTACATGTGAACAGGATGTATACCTCCCAGAGGTGTTCAATGAGGTTCGCAATAAAAATTATGAAAGCTCCCTTGAGGAGAGTCAGAAGAACTTGGTTGTGGGCAGTGAGGCCTATCTATCTGATCATTCATTCATGTTGCAAGACATACCACCAGAAAACTCGTGGATGAATGGTGCATGGGGTTACACAGACGCCAAAGTGGCCCAGGTGCGAGTCAAACATTACTTTTCTTGCTTCTTGTAACACAGTTTCCTTAGATTTGATTGTTTTCCTGTATAACCTGCATATGGTACTTATATTCATAATCTAGACTGAAATTTGTCAGGCTGCTTCGATTGCTATATAGGGATGAAATATGATTTAACATGTATCTTTGTTGTTAACCAGCAGAATCTGGACACTGGAGCATGTGGCTTGTCCAATGAGCAGTTTGATACCGAGGATCTGCTGCATAAAGCCTCATTTGGTGCTTACCAATCTGAAGCTCCAGCATCTCTGTATGACCATAAACCGGCTGTGGAAAATATTGGTTATTCTGGTTACTCATATGCTGATTCTGCTGTGTCAAATAATTTGGATGGATATACCCGTCTGAATAATGTCGATAACCATAGCACTGATCAAGTTGGTGGACCAAGAATCACATTCAGGCCCCGCATTCCTCTAGAACGACCAAATTCGAACTTTCTGGATCAGGGTTCTGCCAACAGAAGACTTTGTTTAGCAGTTTCAAACCACAGCAACGAAGAAGATGAAGGACATTCAACTATCACTGAGGTAAACTCTCTTGAGAAGCCAATTGGATAACTCTCTTTGCATGCATTTGTTTGACTCTGATTGTTCCATGCAGGCCAGAGAAGCTGGACAGAGTACTTCTGATGAATGGGAGAAAGTTCATGCAATAGATGATGAGGAAGAAGTAACCAGCAGGGATTACTCTGTTAACAATGATTACGATCTTGTTGGTAAAAATGGAATTAGTTGTGAGACAAGCCAACCTCCAGAGCCATCAAACTCGGGCAAATCTGTAACTCATGACATGGCTAGAAGAATCCGCTTGGTGGTGAATGGTTCGCCTGGGTCAGTTGCCAATAGTAATGTGAGTGATACAAAGCCTGAGCAAGAAGACAAGGTGAAATCTAGTATTACTGAGGTAGGGATTATTAGGGAACCCAGACAGGCATTCTGAGTTATATGCTTAAATTAGATTTTAAACATAGTAGTATTGTTCCATGCAGGCCAGCGAAACCCCAGAGGAAACTCCTCGCCTCAACGAGCAGGAGGTAGAATGTCATCCAATGAAGTTGGATGCGACCCAGAAAATTGCTCAAGAACCCTCAACTACACTGGTTGACGAGAACAAGAAAACCACTGAAGAAGCCGCAACAAAGATCAGGTCAAGGACCGGAGGGGATGATAATCCGTTTCACAGCAGCCATATTGGGATGTCAGTGCCATCTAAACATCGTCGCCTGAACACCCTGTTCATAATTACAGTTGGGATCCCCTTAGTTCTAACCATTTTCGTAGCTTTTAGTGGAATATGGATATCCCATTAGACCCCTTGACGTTGCAAGGAAGAAGCAGGCATCAGTCCTTAGGTGGTTCGTCGCAGTCTCATGTACAACTTCATTTGAAGCAGGTGGTATTAGGCCAAGTTGCATTGTCACATGCGTGCATATATTTATATTAGTTATAACCTTAGGTTAGAAATTTGTTGTGTATTAGGATTTGGTCCGTGTTTGTGTAAACTTTCGAGATGATCGTAATTTAGTGGACAAAACGCATATATTAGTAATAAAAAAAATCTGTCTGTTCCTAGTTTTCCATAGACGATGATGGTGATTATTTTTCTTCTTCTTAAGGTGGGCCATCTGTCCTTGATGACGGTGAAATTCTTTCGAGTCCGTTTTCCTTGATGAGGTTACCGTTCCCATTTTCCGTCCATCCTGTCCTGCGAGCTGTTACTCTTTGGCTGCATTTTTTTGAAGGGACATTTCTGTCCCAGTTGGGATTCATTCTCCATTTCTCATCTCCCTCGATTGCTTCCCACCTCAAAGTAAATCAACATTCACTTTTTACAATATAAGAGCAATGTCACTGTAATCAGGGACTCTATTTTCGGATAAAACAGCGGCTTAATCTATTTTATGGAGCAGAGCCGTAAAGGTAGTATAGAGGAAGGGTGGAAACAAACAGCACAAAACATACAATACCATTGTTACCCAATCAATCTCAGCAGTATTGGAGATAGGGTTGGGCAAAAACCCGAAAAAATATAAGGTCAGTTAACCGATCCGAATAAAATGGGTGAAATAAGCTTCAAAACCGGTCTGACCCGGTTTGGATACGGTTTAGTTATGAATTGGCCCGAATAAAACCGACAAGATCCGAATTTTTAAAATAATAATTATAAAAAGATACATACACATGGCATCTCTTTATTGGCGTGAACAACTCCATATTGTGTACCTTCCCACACTGGATTGCTTCATATAATAGCAAAAAAAACATAATATTTTTTCATTCTCACCCGCATCCGCCTCTCCCTCTCTCACTGTCTCTGTGTCTCACTCACTCTCAAACCTTAAATTTTTCATCGCAAACCCAGATTCTAAAGCCTAATTCTCGAATTCTCTTCTTCTTTTCGTCCTTTACTCCTTTTCTTTTCATTGATTCTCAAAAACTTACCATTTCTCAGCAACTTTCTTTCCAGTTGGATTCAGGTCAAACCAATCCGATGTCCACCCACAATGGAACGACCCCTACCCTTTCCATCTACTCTTGCATTGAATCATAACCCTGCTGCTGCCACAACCACGACCAACGCAACTCCGGCTTATGACTTCATATGTTCAAATTCAATCGTAGAGGAAAACCCGAAACCGACCTGGCCCGATCCATATATTCGGTTAAAGTGCTCAAAATCCGGTTTCAGTTTAAAAAAATCCGAATAATTCAGTTTGGGTCTAAAACCGGCCCGACCCGACCCGAATATGTCCAGCTCTAATTGGAGATAGGGAAGATACTATAGATAGAAATTACAAAGGACTACAGAGGATAAGGCCAATTTTTTCATTTTCTTTTGGTGATGATAAAGATCTGAAGGGATGCACACGTGTCAGCACCAACAGCTCTGGCACACTGGAAAGTCGTAGATAAAAACCAAAGTGGGGGGCTGTTGGCGCCGTGGTAATGCCCACTAGAAAAGAACCCAAAACTTCATACTTACCAGATGACATGAGTCACCCTTCCTCCTCTGTTTTGGAATCTTCGAGTTTGAGATAAAAAGGGACACTTGAGAGCTCAAGTTGTAGTGGTGAGAAGACTCAGAAAGATAGATCAAACGTAAGAAGAAAGATGATACTTGTGGCGATTGTGGCGGAGATGATGGAGGAGTACACGGCGTTGCTGGCTAGGATTCTCGAGCATGTGTTTCAGTCTGCGCCTTTTCCGAGGAGGGTGAGGTTTCTCATTCTTAGAAACCTTCCTTTTGTGTCCGCGTACCCTCTTCCTCTTCCTCTTCCTCCTCCTCATCCTCATCCTTTACTTGGTGCTACTGCTGCTGCTTGAGGAACTTGAACAACAAGGGGCTTGCAGACATTCTTTGTTTTAGGATGGGAGGGGTTCTTGGGTTAAATTGTTTCTCTTTGTCAGGAAATTAGGGAGGGACTTTAATTTCGATTTCATGTACATATTTTGAGCTTGTAATTTTCTTGTATGGAAATCTAGCATGTTTTGATTGCTAACATGATGGTGTATGCCTTTATTGTGGCCACCTTTAATCATTTGAAAGTCATATCTGTATCGAAACAAAGATTACAACTTGGCTTAACTATCTAAGAAGTTGGAATTCTGGGTTTTATTTTTCATTTGTTCATGAAGCTTTGGGAAATTGAAGCTAGCCAAAAGCACCAGGCATGGTGTTCATGGAAAAGAAGGTAGAAACTGTAACGTAGTACGTGAATAATCTACTTGTGGATAAGTTCGGTCATAATCGGAAAGTTGATCGTATTGTCAAATGGTGAATTATTAAGAATTTAAGATATGCTTCTATAATCACCACCAACTTACACTAACAAAGTTCCATATGTGTCTGTTTCTTCATAAATTGATGGACGGTCTTATCCGGAAAATGGACGTCTTAGTTCCAAGGCCTAATGTCATTCGTATCTATCTGATTTGAGTGCCGAACTAGACTGCATTTGTCTCTAATACGATATGCAAATTCAAGTAGCAACTTTCAACCATTGAAGAAACTTATACCAACACTGTGACAAGAATTTTGTTACTAACGCCACAACTCGTCTTTGAATTTGGATCTATCCTCCTTTCTATGAACAGCACTTGCTGGCTAAGGTAGTTTGGTGTGGCTAGATAGGACAGCAGACCCTCTGATGCAACTGTTTATTTCTAGCCTGTTGCCTCCATTTCACCAAATAAAATTAAAGTAAGCTTTTGAGTATGACGTGCTTGCAGTACGTGTTCGCCATTTGAGATTGAGATCTCATGCTCTCTTCGGTGAATGATGGAAGTTGAAGCAGTGTCGTCAATGGCACGTCCTCGCAGTCGCACAAAGAACAAGTGCCTAAAGTTCATCTGGTATATAAAATCTCGACACTGCACCTTACAGTCTTACACTCATGTCTCATAGTACAGTTTCTTGCTAACCTGTTGACTTGATCGTTGACTTTTAATATTTTAAAGTTGACTTTTGATTTTTACTGTAGAACACTAACTTTTACGTTTTTGATCACTACGGTTAAAGGTTTTTGATTTAAAAACACGACGAAACGACGTAAGTACCGAATATGAAATAATCTCGAGTTAAGCGAGACGTAAGTGCGGTGTGCAGTTACGAGAGATGTGTTGGACATTAGCTGTAAATGGACGCTCTCGCTACTATTCGTTTACAGACGCATAGGTAGTTGGTCTCGGTTTGCTGTGAAGACAAACCCGGGATTTCGACCACGTGAATCCTGAGAGTTCTTTCTTATGTGGTCAGCATGTTTTACTCGAGCTTTGCGTGCGTGGCTATTGCATATGTTTTTAAATACCCTGAACGTATTTCTATACGTATATGTACATATATAAGCTATCATGGGTTTTAGACCCTGACTTGGTTGGCTTTGGGCCCCATTTGGATTAGCGAGGAGGAGTTGCTCACCCCTACATCCTTTTCAGGTCTTCAGCACCCATCTTTAGAGGAGCTGGACTAGGAGCGACGTCGGTCATCGTGCACTTCTACTTCCGGGGACACCCGTTCTGATGTGGGCTCCATATCTTATGATTTTTATATTTGGTGTATTCTTTATCATCTGTTGCGTACTTTGAGACATTATTCGGCCTTGTGATTCCGAGATCTCTTTCCTTGTATTATATTTTTCTCGGGTATTTTTATTTGCTACATTCTGCTTGTAAAATATTTGTATGTGATTCTGCACATTTCTCATTTCATATTTGACATTCATTTTATTCGTGTGTTGATTATTTCATTTATAGCCTTGTGGTTTCGGTCCGGAGGGTTATTAATACGTCCAATGACGTATTGATTTCTCTCTAGACCGGGATTACGACGGTTATCGTCGTGTTTCGGGGCCGAAAATAGTCTTGGGATACGACAATTCCTGCAGCAAAAACAAGGAAGCTCAAAAAATGAGGACACAACTGCCATGGTTGGTAAGTTTGCTGGATTTCTTGAAGATGCAAACTTTGTTCAACAGAAGGAAATCTCAAGCATCATCTGTGTTATCTCTACTGCCATAGATTTAAGCAAAAATCATGATTTTTAGATTGTAGATTCATGTGTTTCTGACCACATGACAAATGATGCATCAGTTTTAAATGATTTTCTTCTCTTTGATAAACCCTCACATGTTTCTGTGGCTAATGGGAAGAAAGTTCCTATTCTAGGAAAAGGAAAACTAAAACTAAATATTTTCTCAAGTAATAAGGAATCATCCATTATGTATGTGCCATCTTTTCCTTTTAAGCTGCTCTCTGTAGGAAGGTTAACACTTCTACTAAGCTGTCTAGCCATTTTCTCAAATTGTGGTATCATTTTTCAGGACCCTGTTTCGAAGAGGAAGATTGGTGAAGGATTTTACCTCAATGGTCTCTACTATATATCAATCTCCTCTAGTTTCTCAAAAAGTCTTCTTGTAGACAACATTCTCTCTATCAGACAGCAGCTTTAGCACATGCTTCTAGCTCATCCATCCTCTCAAGTCATGTCTCTTTTATTTCCAGATTTTTGTAAAACTCTTCAAGAGTGTGAAACCTTTCATAAGTTGAAGTCCACTAGATTACCCTTTCCTAATTCCAGTTCTAGAGCAGTCAAACTTTCTGAGTTAATACATTCTGATGTATGGAGACCTACAAGTTTGGATTCTTATGATGGTTATAAATATTATGTGACTTTATTGATGATTTCTCAAGAACAACATTTGTTTACCAGTTGAAGTTTAAAAATAAAGTCCAAAAATGCTTTGAAAATTTTCATAATCTGGTTAAAAATCATTTTTCCTCAAATATTTGCATGTTAAGGTCAGATAATGGATCAGAATATACATCAAAAATCATGACTAGCTATCTAAGTGCTCAAGGCATACTTCATCAAACTAGTTGTGTTGGCACTTCTCAACAGAATGGAATCTCTGAAAGAAAGAACAGAGATTTACTTGAAAAAACCAGAGCTCTAATGCTGCAAGCACATGTTCCTAAGAGATACTGGTCTCATGCCATTTAAACTGTTGCTTACATCATCAATAGACTGCCTAGCAGGATCCTGAAATTTAAATCTCCCTTTGAAGTACTAAAAGACATGAAGATTAGCATTGAACACTTAATGGGTTTTCGGTTGCGTTTTCTTTGTTCCTGTGCAAGCTTTACACAGAGATAAACTTGATCTGAGAGCTATTGAATGTGTCTTTTTCGGTTACTCATCATCACAAAAAGGATACAAATGCTATGATCCTAAATCTAGAAAGCTTTTTGTGTCTAGAGATGTTTGTTTTGATAAGTAACATTACTTCTTTAAAAAAAATGAAGATGAGTTTTAAAAAAATGAAGATGAGTTTCAGGGGGAGTTATTTGATCAATCTACATTAACTCCAATGCTTTTGGAAGAACATGTTCAGGACGATATGCTCATTGATCAACCTGAGATTGAACCAGCTACTGGTGTTGATGATCCAAGTCTAGAAGCAGAAGAAGGGTTAGAGAATCCTAATGACTTAGCTCAACAATCCTCACCCCAGTCTTCACAAAGTTCATAACAACAAAGAAGGTATCCTACTCGGACTTGGAAACCACCAGCCAGACTTGATAATATTGAAAATTTATCTTCCCAAGCATTCTCTTGGCAATGCTGCCACACTCAACAAGGTAACTCCTTCTCATTTTGTCTTCCTCAGCAAGATGTGTGAAATAAATGAGCCAAAATCCTTTGAAGAAGCAAATCAATCTCCAATTTGGAGAAAGGCAATGCAAGATGAGTTGAAGGCCCTTAATGATAACAAGACTTGGAGTGTTGTGCCTCTTCCAAAAGGACAGAAAGTTGTATGAGCTAGGTAGATTTACAAGACAAAATTCCATTCAAATAGAACTGTTGAACGACACAAAGCTAGGCTTGTTGCTCGTGGATTCATCAGACATTTGGAGTTGACTATAAGAAAATATTTGCTTCTGTTGCAAGATGAACACAGTTAGAGTCCTATTATCAATAGCTATCAACAGTGGCTGGAGCTTGCACCAAATGGATGTCAAAAATGTTTTTTTTGCATGAAGACTTAGAAGATGTCTACATGAGATTACCATCTGGTCATTCTCAAGAAAAAGAACCAAGTATGGTATGCAAGCTGCACAAAGCTATTTATGGCATCAAACAGTCTCCCAGGGCTTGGTACTCTAAGCTCAGCTCAGTACTGTTTGCCTCAGGTTTTAAAAGGAGTTTTGCAAACTCTTCAATGTTTGTAAGATCTGACAAAATTGAAAGACTCATTGTTCTAGTATATGTAGATGATTTGATCATTACAGGTGATGATAATGATGAGATCAAATCACTCATACTTTCTCTTCAGGAAGTCTTTGTTATGAAAGATCTTGGAAAGCTCAGGTACTTCCTTGGAATCGAAATGGATAGATCATCTTCTGGTTTGTTTCTAAATCAAAGGAAATATATCATTGAGATTTTGAAGGAAGCAAATATGCTATATAGTAAGCCTGTCACATCCAATTCAAATTAAACTTGAAGCTGAAGAAGAAATCATTTCAGACATCTCTGTATACCAAAAACTTGTTGGCAAGCTCATTTATCTTACAATCCCTTGTCAGGATATCAGAGCCACCTTTACAGAAATATAGATCTATTGTCATCCTTGTGGTACATCCATTCGTCAAAAAAGCCAGTCCCTCATCGATAATGTTAAAACAACATATCAACTCTATAACGCTAATGGAAGATGTGAACCCAATCCCTTTGAGGGCTTCATCTGATATCAACTCATTAACTACCAAAGCCAAGGCATCCAAATTACGTGCTGAATATACAAGCTCAAAAACTCCAGAATTCCCTATTGCCTTTTAACGCACACACAATTTACGGGTGCATTTATCTTTAATTGCTTGAAATTAACGAGTACTCAAGCGTTATCCATAGTATTTTGTTTTCTTCATTTGTAGGAAATTATGGTCAAGAGAATAAAAAGACATTTGAAACAGTCAATTGGGAGCAAAATGCAACTTCTAACTAAAGGATAAAAGTCAATGAGTTGATCTCCGGGTTAATGCATTCAAAGTTAGGCCAATAGCAATAGCCTAAGACACAAGACCAAAGAAGCTCACAAGTGAATACCCAAGTCCAATGATGTTACATTTTTTTGACACAAGACCAATGATGTTACATTTAAATTATGGTGTTTTAGTCATTTCATTTTACTCATTTCCTCCTTGTTTTTGAGCCATTGGATCTAAGGTTAAAGTCTAATCTTGACCCTTAAACCGTAAAGGGTATTTAAACATCATTTCATCATTTTTTCTCACATTTTAGACCTAGTTTTGGCCTCCTCTTTCATTTTGGCCGAATTTAGGGAGTTCTCTCCCTCCTCTTCTCTTCTTCTTCTTCTTCTTCTTCCATTCTTCACATGTAGGTTTGTACAAGGAGGAGGTACACACATCTCCGGGTTCTAAGACCACCATCTCTCCACCATGGCTTGATAAAGGTAGCAAGAGAAATCATGGAGTTTGGGTTTTGCCTTGATTTCATAAACTTCTCTTCCTTCTTATTTCTTCTATTTCTTTCTCTATATTATTATCTCTTTCTTATGGTATTGTTGATGAGTATAGATATGTATTTGTGTGTGACCTCTCATGGTTTTTAGAGATTTGAAACTCATGTTTGATTTTGTATGATGTTGATGAGGAATTAATAAATTTGATGTTTATTCACATGCTTGTACTTAAATTTTCTCACTCTAGATGTATGATTTTGGTTTTCCTCTCCTTAATCTATGTTTGGTGTGTTGGATTTGAAATATGAATTGAGTAATTTATGTTTCAACTTAGATTATGACATGAGTATGGTGGAATTTGCCGATTGCATATATCTATTTTTATTTAGATTTCTAGAGATTGTGGTTCTCCAATCACCCAATTTTGAGTATTATTTCCCTTGATTGTTGTTATAGTATTTGAGATTGTGGGTAGAGTAATCGTTATCGCAAATATTCTTTTCGATCTTATTATTTGTGGTAATGGTTGCTACAATAGGATAGACGAAACAAAAGTGTTCTTTCTCCTACTAGCCTTCACTTATGTTTTACCTCCTATTGTGTGACAATCAATTTAGCTTTCTTTTCGGTCTCTTAATGCTAAATGGAAATCCAACAAAACATTAAAGTATTTTTTAAGTTGATCATCATTATGCTATATGACTTATTTGGGTGGAGAAACTTAATTTTCATGGTGACTATTGGTGTGATGCATCTCATCATTTTATCTATCTTATTTTTATATTTTAGTTAAATAATTTGTTTGTTAGACGAAAACCACAAAAACATTATGACACATTCTATTATCTCTTTGTAAATGCATTGTATGAAACTATTTTATGTATAGTGATTGATGACCTAGATCATATGATTGCTAGCTATCTAGTGATCCCTGTAATACGATAACTTCGGGTTTAAATATTTCTCACTTCTTTGGTCACTGTGCTATTATTGCACATTAGTTGTAATTTAGCATTAAATTACCTTTCGCCTTATAATCAGAACATGACACAGTTTGGGACACCCTTCTCTCAAGGCACGTAAACCTTTTGGACTCAAAACACCACCTTCTGGCTTCTCCTCTGTGCATTCAATCCTGATGCTCTCGATTTTGGGACACGTTTGGGCTATGAATTCACGGTCTGTGTGAGTCTTGAAATCACGTAGTACCAGTGACTATATTTGGGAACCTAGTTAGTGCACCGAAAATCCGGGTTTCTTAACAAAAAGCGATGATCGGTCTAGACCTTCAACTCTGAACCATTGCATGCAGACCTCGTAAAACGATTTTCTATCTTGTTTCTCCTTGACCTTGTCAATAATCAGGCCAAGTAAATCGTTGCTCAACGATGAAATCACCCCTGCTGATTTCTTGTACGAGTCAAGCATGAGAACTCATCTTATCCAAAAAAAAAGAAGCATGAGAACTCATACAATAAAGCATGAGTTACTCATCTTATAAGGCATTTTCTTGTACCACGTTTAGCTTGAAGGTTGTTAGTCTCCGACTGCTCCGACGACCCTTGAGATTTGAGAAGAGACGGACGGGTTGGTTTAGTGTGGGGTTTGGTGAATGAGAGTGGCGTTACTTTAATGTTTGTTTTTGGGCTAAACAATCTATTTGGGCTTTGTTTTTGTTGGCCCTGGTCTTCCGGGTTCAATATTGGGCCAAAGCACTTGAATTGGGTGAGTTGGGTCTCACTTTTTTGTTTAATAGCATTATTATTATTTTTTAAGGAAAATATCAAGAATTTAAAATATAAGTAGCTAGGGAGGGGTGAGTCTCAAATGCCGACTTGGTTGATAATTCTGACACCCAATACATCCCATGGTTTTGAAAAGCTATTCCCTGGATCTGATGCTCTTCTTCATATAAATATAAATTGCTTACCAAAAAGAATATGGAGTGATAGGCTTAAAATGGTAAAGATGAATTTCCAGATTATGAGTATGGATGGAACTCATGGAAGATGTAATTGCTGGCGGGACAGAAGGTACCAAAGGGGCAGGGAAAACTGGAGAGGGTGCTGCAGAATATATGCCAAATTGAGATTTTTATTTTATGCACCGTGAAAGTTACTGGAAGTCTGGAACTCAAATATTTGAAATTCTGAGTTTCCTAACAATTCTTGAGCTTCAGTTAATCTGATTTTACCATATTTTGAAGTCCATAACCAGGCATCTAGGAGCACATTGTATTGTCTTGCAAGTTTACCAATGAAATTACACCACCAATATTCTCTGTTGGAGAATAACATGAACAAATCACATCTGATGCACAATAATAGTATTTGGATCAGGAAGAACCTCTAGCTTTTCCTTATGTGTGTGCATAATGTGTATTCCACACTGCCTTTCCAACTGTGCATTTCAATACCAAGTTTTGCAGGACTTCGTGTATTTCATCTCTGAGAGCATATGGTGGTATTCTAAGAGTATATATTTATTCACATGTTTTATTCCTTCTTTTGTACTGTTTGTCTCCTAAAGTTTACTATAAATGCAGAAATAGATATTAACTTGAAGCATCAAAACTTCCATTACACCAGAATTATTCTTTTATGGGTTTTTATGAACAGCTTTAAAATTAAACAAAAATGAAATACAGGCTACTAGAAAAGTACACACTATCAGGTTTAGTACTTTAGCCGATGAAAAATTTTCGTCGGCTAAGTACAAAATTTCGTCGGCTAAAGTCTTAGCCGACAAAATGTCATCGGCTAAAGTCTTAGCCGACGAAAAGCCATCGGCTAAAGTCTTAACCGACGAAACGTCATCGACTAAGAAGTTGTCTGGAAAAAGCCGTCGGCCAAGACTTGAGCCGACAAAATTATTGTTTATCGTCTGCTAAAGTCATTTATTTAGCCGACGAAAAAAATTTTCATCTCTTAAAGTCTGGACTTTAGCCGTCGAATTTTTGGACCTTAGCGACGAAATTTTTTTAAAATTTCGTCGGCTATAGCTATTATTTTTATTTTTTAACTTTAGCCGACGAATTTTATTAAAATTCATCGGCTATAGTTATTTTTTTTTTTATATTTTTGATTACTTTTTTTTACACCAATGGTGGTGGAGGAGGAGGAGGAGACTAAGAGAAGGAGAGGATAAGGAGATGAGAAGGAGGAGGATGAGAAAGAGAAGGATCTAGAGAAGGATGAAGGAGGAGGAGGAGGAGGAAGAAAGATGAAGAGGAGGAGGAGAAAAATAAAAGATATAGAAAATTTTGAACTTTAGCCGACGAAATACCCTAATTTCGTCGGCTAAAGTTCAAAATTTTAGTCGGAAAAAGTTTAAAATTTTCAAAATCCCCGTCAAAAATTTTAAATTTTTAATTAACTTTAGCCGTCAAATTTTAAGGTAATTCGTCGGCTATAGTTATTTATTTAACTTTAGGCGACGAATTACCCTAGTTTCGTCGGCTAAAACCCTAAACCATAAACCCTATACGTAGAAGCTTCAAACGAAAAAAAGTCGTGAAATAAGATATGACCGGAATGGTGAAATACGTCTACGATTGAAAAATCACGTAATTTCGTAAAGTCTCAATGCCGATAGTTACGGTTAACACAATTTTTCATTCTTTCTCTCTAGAGGTAGCCCTATCTTTGGTGGTTATTTTTCATAAAAATTTTATACCACTGGTTGCGTCTCATCGATTTGAAACTATTTTCATTTGACGGTCCGGGAAAAATACGTAATTTAGACGGTTAAATGACCGTTTCGTGCGTTAAAGGGTTTGACTTACGGGATTGACCGTAAGGATTAACCCCTTAACGTTGTCGGATCAAGTTGAATTTTTCCTATAGACATATTTCGACATAATGATCATATCAGACAGTCAGATTTTTTTTCTCAACTTTAATCATCGGAATCACAACATACCTACTAATGTTGTATAACTTGTTTACTAAGTTTTAAGTAAATGTTCCGTTTCAAAAACAAACTTTACGTAGAAACTTCAAACGCAAAAAAGTTGTGAAATAAGATATGACCAGAATAGTGAAATACGTCTAGGGTTAAAAAAATCATGTAATTCCAGTAAAGTTTCGGTGCCGATAGTTGCGGTCAATACAATTTAGGGGTTTGACTTACAGGATTGACTGTCCGGATGAAGCCCTTCAATTTATCGGATCAAGTTGAATTTTTTACCATAGACATATTTCAACATATTGATGATATTTGACGGTCGTATTTTTGTTTGTGAATTTTGATGACCGGAATCACATGTCTACTATTTACCATTATTTATCCATATGGGGAGCCCTATCATCGAGGGGTAAATGTCTCAAAAGTTTTAGATACACAGTTGCGTCTCATCATGATGAGAGTTTGTTGTGTTGAAGGTTCGACCAAAATACCTCATATAGATGTAGATATGGGCGTTTTCGTGTGTTAAGTGTTTAGAAAAACTTCATTTTGAAGCCTTAAACGAACTCGGATGGCCAAAAAAGCCTATATGTCATGGCGTTGTTATTTCGTCGGCTAAAGTCTTTTTTTCTGGTAGTGACACCAACTACACCATTGTGATTATCTTCTGGTATTGTGTGGTCAGGTGATTATCTTCTGGTATTGTGTGGTCAGGTGTGGGAAAATGTAATCATTTTGTTTAGGATTAAATACTTATAACACCTTATACTTTATATTTAAAAATAATTTTGTTCTTCAGTTTTTAAATTTAACTGGTATATCCTTATACTCTCATTTCTCGACAATTATATCCATTTTGTCACAATATTGTCAAAAAATTCTGTTAAATTATCAAATTGACAAATATACCCCTGATTCAAGTCAAAGTTTTTATTTTTTATTCTCCTCTCTCTTCTTTCTAATTTCTGATCGCCATTACCATAAACTAACCAAGTAACCACTAACTAGAACTTTGTCCTTCCCCAATCCGACCTATCAATTTGTGCCCAGCCACTCGAGGTCCACTTCGACATCGACGACAGACTAGGTATAACTTTATTGGCGGACCTACACTTAGGCCTGAAGTGGTCCAGACCCTCCCAGTTTTAGGATTATTTGAGTTTGGATTATAATCAGCTAGTTAATATTGGATTTTAGGTTTAAATCTTTCTTAACCTACCACTGAACCCCCAGTTTTGGATTTTTTTGGCTTTTAGTCTATAATTAGTTAATATTGATTATGCATTTAAATCTTCATTAAATATATCACTGAATCCCCTATTTTTTCACAGCTTAATCAATTTTGGACAAATCGATCATATAATTATTAAATTGATGAGTCTTTATGTTTTTGCAATCAAAATAGATATTGATTCTTGATTCTATTTATTTAGTAAATAGTAAATTAATGAATTTATGAAACCAAAAAAAAGTAGCAAATGAATTGTACATTTTTATTCTATTATATGAGTTTGTGAGAGCATAAAATAAAAATTTGCTCCTAACGAAGAAGAACACATAATTTAGTGATAACGAACAAAATTTTGAGTTAGACAAATCGTTCTTAAATTATAACATGTAGTTTTTTTGGGTATACTAAGTCCGGACCCTGCTTGTTTGCGAATTCTTATTCTGTCACTGTTATTGATCGAAGATTGAAGTGGTTAGAACTACGTGTCGAACGGAATAAGATGAACAACTGGGCTCTTGAGCGAAGAAATGACAAACTAGAAATTGAGTGGAGGACTGGATCTATGAGCGGGGCTTGGGCGGAAAACTAAGAAAGAGTCCTCTATCTCGATCTAGCTCCAACGACTGACACAGAGGGGGGGCGAGTGGGGCTGTTGCCCAGTGAACTTCCATTTTTGGCCAATAGCTTCATATGTATATCAGTATTCTAGGCAAATTTGCCTCACTCATGATATTGCCACAAAAATACACACTTATTGTGTAAGAAATTTGCTACCCAAATCAGTTAAACAAAATAAAGTATCTAGAATTATGTTTTATTGTTACTATAATGGTCCAAAATATGTGGCTTACTACGATATGTGGCTAAAAATTTGGAGATGAGAGAAAAACAAAAACAGTGAGCTGTCTCTAGAGATTCCTTACTTCCTCAATTTTTTCGCCCTTACTTACATATCGCTCTGCGTCCGTCACTGTCTAGCTCCACTTTTCCATATTAATCTGTCAAACTCCGTCTCTCATGCTGCCCCTACGTACCCTTTAGAATTCTTCAAACTGGTCGATCAGAAACCTTGGCTTTGTATATACTCTGATTTGTTGTGCATAGATTTTGTTTTGAGGGAGGTTCTGAATGCTCTGTTAAAAATACGCAGATAGAGACACAATAATAGATTTTTAAACTGAATGATTCTATTGACTAAAGCACGTAACGTACTTAGACTTTGGAATCATATATATATATATATATATATATATATATTTATAAGAAGATATGAATAATAGAAAGAAAGAATCGATTCCAATAAGTTATAGAAAATTAGTAAAGAGAAATTTGAAAGAGGGATTGTAGTTGCAGCTCTAAATTTGCTGAATACAACTCTCATAGTAAATCTCCAACTAACTTTTTAACATGCTTAAACCTAAGTAGACCTCCTCAATCTTACAAAAGTACCCTCCTCATCTCAGAGCCTTTAGCACCACAAACGGAAATGACCAGACCATTCTCAACCAGTTCACAGCGAATATGAAGAATCTCGACCTCTTTAAGCCTGCTAACAAGCAAACATAAAACACAAAAAACCTCAAAATCAGAAACTCAAGACCCAGGCGTACTGCGCAATTATGCAAGTCATCTCTACCATTATCTCTCATTCCAGGTATGGGTGCACACATCAGATTGTCGTCATCTTAAACCCTAATTTTATAGCATATTTGTTTTAGAAGTCCAACACCATTTTAACAAGGAACAATAATGATAATTACCTCTTAGTTTATTGCCTACTCTTCAAGGGATTAAGTCTACTGGTTTCGATTTGATTGAAGTTGGAAAGAAAGAATATGCCCATGACATCGTAATATTACTAAATGGAGGGTTTCAGAGTCAGCATGACCATGCGTAGTCCATCACTCCATGTCTACAATGAATGAGATCATGAACATGTTACACGATATCAGATTCGGTGATTCTAAATTTACCAAATTGATGATTGAGAAGCTAGATGATGTTTGTTGAAGCTAAGATGTGGATCATAACCAAACTGAATCATACCTTCATTCATATTATACTTGCAATCATACTCTATTGTGACATATATGAGTACTTAGCTACTTTTAACCATGCATGAAAAATTGAGGTAAAATTGTGTTTGTCTTTATATGTCATTTTATATGGGTTTGACAAGTTAAAAAAATGGAGATGTACTAAGTAGATTTGGAGGTGCAACTAGAACCTTTCATTTGAAAGATCGAGGTACAGGTAGAGAGAAGAAAAAAAGGAAAGAGAGAAGAAAAAAATGATTTCAATTAGGGGTAATTTCATCAGTTTAGTGTCAAACGTTTGTCGCATTAACATGGTAACAGATTTTTTAACTGAATTAAAAAAACTGCTGAGAAATGAGAGTTTAAGGATGTACCAGTTAAATTTGAAAACTAAAGGACAAAACTGTTTTTAGATGTAAAGTATAAGGTGTCACAAGTATTTAATCATTTTGTTTAGCACTAGATTGTTTTTAATGCTAGTGTACAAGTTTCTTTTTAGCATGGTTTATTGATAGAGCAATTCCCAATTGATATTATTAACAAAAAGTCTAGAACCAAATTAGATTCTTTTCTAGTATTGGGTTGCAGAAATGTAAATCACCTGCAGGTTTATAGTGTTATACAGGGTTTACAAATAGCAGTGTGGGAATATAACTTTGTTAATAAACTTTTTATATAGATAAATGGTAGTGCATGTGTAGTGATTTTCAAAATAGTTAAAGAAGAAAGATATTTAAAACTTGAGAGAATATAAACTGTTCCCTTTGCATCAAAACCCATCTTTCCTATTCCTTAAGCTCATTCATATCCCTATGGAAACCTGATATTCCCTTCACAATTGTCAGCAGTTATGTTAGCTTGACCCATGTTTCAAGTATTAGTGTGAGGATTTAGATACCATTTCCAATCTAAAAGGTCTAATAATTTGTGATTTTAATTACAAGAAAGCTGCTGAGTCTGTTGGAATTGGCTTTAGACAAGCTGAAGGAAGGAAATGCATGCTTGAGGGTACTGAGGAATATCTTCTAGGGTTGGTTTGTCCTGAGTAGCTTTCCCACATCTTTTTCCTTCCATTATATATAAATAGCAACTAACCCCAATTGTCATGGCAACCTCACTAAGGAGAACATTTGGCTCAATCCTATCTTCCATTCTATACTTGTTTTACACGAACGATCACCACCACGATCAACGCTACCATCAACACCACGATCAATACCACCATCACAAAAGCAGCAGAAGCAACATCCACAAGCTAAAGTACAACATGCCTAGAGGTCGACCCCTTTCATTGCAGGTTAGCTTTCATGATCCTCTCTTAATGATTTTGTTTTCGATCTTTCGAGGTATCTTCTTTTGCTGCATGAGTATACCATCACCATGCATATATATGGCTTCTCTTCCTCCCTCTCTATCTGTGCCTATACGAACCTCTACATGAACTGCTATCCTTCATTGATGTTATATCAAGCCTGTAAGCTTTTCTGGTGTGTGCTTATCAGAAACAATCTTTGTTATTTATATATGGTAATCTCTTGAATCAGTTTTTTTCTTTCTATATATGGAAAATAAGAACAAGAGACTGTTCCATATGCTAATGATATAAGAATAATAATGAATGATCTTAAGCAAAAGGTTTAACTCGCCTCATGAGTCAAGGCTTTTCTTAATTCCTTTGGTTCCCAAATAATAAACTGCCTAAAAGTGAAAAGCTGTCTGAAAGAACCAAGGGAGCAAAAAGAAAGGAAGGAGTTGTAGATATATAGAAAAGCTTATGCAAGAACAGATTCTGAAATCTTGTTTTTCTTTACAGACTGTGGAGCTCAAAGTCAGGATGTGCTGCACTGGTTGTGAGAGAGTTGTTAAACATGCAATCTTCAAGCTCAGAGGTTATTAGACGACAATATATCATTGAATTTTCATCATCTATTTTTCATTTTTCTCATTTTCAACAGGGTATAAAGGACTTGAGGTTTAAGAATTGTTTGCTATATCATATTTTGTTTTAGTAAAATTAAATTTTACTCATAATTTTCACATATTGTTGCATGCACTTAGGGATTGATTCGGTAGAGGTGGATTTGCGGATGGAAAAGGTGACAGTAGTTGGGTATGTTGAACGGAACAAGGTGCTAAAGGCGGTGAGGAGGGCTGGAAAGAGGGCAGAGTTCTATCCTTACCCGAATCCTCCCTTGTACTTCACATCCACCAGTGACTATTTCAGGGACACAACCAATGAGTTCAAAGAGAGCTACAACTACTACAAGCATGGTTACAATATTGGGGACAAACATGGTACCATTCCAGTGACTCAACGGGGAGACGATAAAGTCAGCAACATGTTCAACGATGATAATGTCAATGCTTGCTCAATCATGTAACTAGATGAAGATGATCTTCTGTGTACCATGTACTATATATGATGATCCTTATGTTAACTAGTACTGTGGTTTTAAAAGCATTCATTCTGTAGTTCTGTACCATATAGTTATGTACAGTATGCAAATGAAGCGTATTTTTAATGTGATTGTAGTAGTGTGGGGAATATATGCAATAGAACTATGTCAAGGAATCGACTGGATTTGTACTCGAGAATGTTTAGTGCTTTAAGCACTATGAGATACCGAGTAATATCCTTTGGTTCTGCAACTTAATTCCTGTCTAAAAAACTAGGCCAAATTGCACCATACTTTTCAAGAAACAAATAATCGAGATGAAGTTGCATAGCTACATGATTCCTAACGTTAGCCTCTTCACCCTCTTGGCACGCACAGTTCCAAATTATTGAGGATGCATCTGCATGAGTTCATGAGAGATCGAAGCAGGCATAACTTCCTCCTTACTTTTTCACCCTCCTTGGTTATGAATGCTTAATTCTTATGACACAGTAAAAGGCTAACTGGATCCGTAATGGTATCAAGTATAACCAAATTGAGTACGCAAAGAATATATAGATATGTTCGATCGCTTATTCATGGTATACCCCATGTTGACGTGAGTCCTAATCCTAGTATGATTAGAAAGTATAATCAAACTAGGATTGTGTAAGTCTTTCTGTGTAATTAGTTTCCTTTTAGTATTACAACTATTCTTATATATAAATAGAACCCTAGAGGCATACTTTTAAATGTGGTGTGATGTAGATCGTTGAGAGTTCTGATCTTGGGAGCTGAAAGCTATGGTAGATCATAGTAGATCTGTCCTGACTTGAATCTGAATCTGAATCTGATTTGTTCGCATGATTGAATTAACCCTGAATTGAAGTATTCTTTTCTACTTGGTATCAGAGCAGGTTCAATCCTTTTAACTTGCTTTGCATCCTTTGAATCCTGAATCTCGAAGAACACCCAAACTACTACCACAAACCGCTGCGTACCACCACTCCCACCACTACCACCATTGAAATCGAACCATCTTGAAACCCTGAATTCCTACAACCCTGAATTGAATTGAAACCCTAAACCATCTTAGAGCCGAGAAACCCTGAATTGAATTGAACCACCATGAATTAAACCATGAATTGAATTGAATCATGAATTGAATTGCATACATTCGTAGAGTCTCAAACAATCGAATGTTGCACCTTGCAACTGCACCTGAGGCCATAGTCATGACACATGAACTTTATTACTCAGGAGGAGTTTCAGAGTCTTCCCTTCAGGGGGAGAGCAAGTATGTAGGAAATCCTCTGAATATGGACGAATTTAAAGAGTTGAAGAACCTGGAAACAAGTAAAAGAAACATGCAGCAACAAACGTCTGCAATGGAGGTGATCAGCAGAAACAACCAACTTCCTGGTGTGAGGTTCTGCCCTATGGACGACGAGCTGCTTCTCTGCTACCTCAAGCCGATGTTGAGTGGACAGAACAACGTGTCAGGCAAAAACAAGGTGGTTTTCGATTGCGACCTCTACGGCAGTCAAGAACCTTGGAAGATATGGGAGAAGTACAAGACTACAGGACCAGATGACTTGAGGCTCAACAAGGACCTCTACTTCTTCACCCAACACAAGTAGAAGAGTTCCACAAACAAAAGCCGTAATGTCGGAAGCGGCACCTGGAAGGGAAACGACTCCGGGAAGCCGGTAAAGTCTTATGAGACTGGTCGTGTCATTGGTTCCAAGAAAAGATGAGAACTCACCTCCTTCAGAAGCTGAAGCAATTAGCTATCAAGATGCGGAGGATGTAGGACTCCAAAAATTAGCTTGTGAGGTGCAATCAGGCCCTTCTTTTGTTCCACTGCCGGATGATGATTTTGTGATGAATCAATGTTTTGAAGAATTGCGTAACTTCATGTACATGGAAGAACAAGATCCAGCTGCAGGAAGTAACAATGATGGTAGAGGATCGATTGACTTTCAGGATGATTGGATAAACACAGCAATCAGTTTTAGTCTTAAGGATAACGCCTTGTAGTTTCCTCATCATCACGTTTTTTCTTGAAACAACTCCTTCCAAAACCAAGAAAAACACTTGTGATCAGACGTTTGACATGCATTTCTCCATTTAGTGCTGTGATTGCACTCGGAAGTGAGATGTCCGACGGGATCCAAGATGTCAGAGCTGAGGATATCTATGCCATCAACACTGAATCAGCAGTCAGAATCAAAACTGTTGTAGGAAGAGGAGGTTTTTTGAAAGACATATATGTCAGAAGGATGACCATGTAAACCATGAAATATGTATTTTGGATTGCAGGAGACTATGGATCACATGCAGATAATGGCTATGATCCTAATGCACTTCCGGTGATTCAGAACATAAATTATCATGATATGGTAGCTGAGAATGTAACAATTGCTGGTAAGCTGGGGGGATTAACTGGTGACCCATTTACCGGGATTTGCATTTCGAATGTTACAATAACATTGGCACAGAGCAAGCAAGGGTGCACCTGAGCAGATTTTGGATCTCTGCAAGTGCAAAGAGGATTTCAAGAAGAAGGCTTTTGCCATTATTGACAAGTATGCTGAACGTGGTCTTCGGTCTTTGGTTGGCTAAACAGAAAGTGCATTCATTGTGGAGAAATAGGTCACACCAAGGAGCGATGCTATGAAGTGATTGGTTACCCCGATTGGTGGGACTTCACCAAAAAACCACTAAAGAATCTAGCTCAGGCTGCCGTTGCTACTACAGAGGAAGAGCATCTAGACAATGCCTCCGCTAATGTAGCGCAGTCAGGACATTCTGACTCGGCGGATTCTTGGTTATGGTGTTAGAAGGGGGAATTTATACTACCTAGAACTTGAATCTAGTGATTCTGAAGACAACTGTGATGAAGATGATTCTGAATTTGATTATGAAGTTTGAAGAAATGTGTTTGGAGTCTACCAAGGCAGTTTCGTCCAAACATTTAGTGACTCACTTGACAAGTTGGGCATTCAAGACTTGTATGCGCCAACTTGAGGAAGAGTGTTGACGTGAGTCCTAATCTTAGTATGATTAGAAAGTATAATCAAACTAGGATTGTGTAAGTCTTTCTGTGTAATTAGTTTCCTTCTAGGATTACAACTATTCTTATATATAAATAGGACCTAGAGGCATACTTTTAAGTGTGGTGTGATGTAGATCGTTGAGAGTTCTGATCTTAGGAGCTGAAAGCTATGGTAGATCATAGTAGATTTTTCCTGACCTGAATCTGAATCTGATTTGTTCACATGATTGAATTAACCCTGAATTGAAGTATTCTTTTCTACTACTTGAACTGGGACAAGTGTGGCTCGTGGATCACCATTGTACCGATATTGTCCCAACTTAACCACCTTTAAGGTGTTAGGTTTTAATCACAAAATGCCTCGGTACAATTGGATACAATTTATCCACTTATAAGTAATATTTTATTTGTCCCTTTTCTGATGTGAGATTTTTCCTCTCCAACACTCCCCCTCACGTGCAACCTAACTTTTTTAGGTTGACACGTGAAATTCATTCAGTCCAATTCTCACATCGGAAATCGGTACATTCATGCGGTCCAATTCCCATTTTGGAAATTGGGGTATGCGATCCAAAACCCATTGTAGGCACTTGGTATGATATGGGCCAATCAGAATTTTTCCGACGACAATTTGATTCGATGAACCCAAATTTGAGCTCATTATGATGGGAGACTTTCCTCCGTTACGTTGGGAGAAGTAATTGAAGAGAGACCCGCTCTGATACCAACTTGAACTGGGACAAGTGTGGCCCGTGGATCACCATTGTACCGATATTGTCCCAACTTAACCACCTTTAAGGTGTTAGGTTTTAATCACAAAAGGTCTCAGTACAATTGGATACAATTTATCCACTTATAAGTTATATTTTATTTATCCCTTTTCTGATGTGAGATATTTCCTCTCCAACACCCCATAGGAAAACAATGATGTAAACAAACACTGAAAATGTGAATTCACAGAAAAAAAAACAAGTATCATTCAGTAAATTGGTACTTACTGACTCTAATCTTTAACTGTTCATCCAAATGTATAACCGATAACTCTGACTTTGGACCATTATGTATTCCTCACTCCAAGATCACCTAATGTTATGTCGACTAACAATTGATTAAGTAATAGCCAAGGTCTTGATCTTTAACAAGATCACAAAACATAACATTATAAATAAACTAAATCAAAGAAATCGAGCCGTTCAACTTATAGATCATCTTTTTCAGAAACAACCAAATTCTAAACATATAATGTAGATGAAAAAGAAAGAAACCGATTTTATTCTTTCTCAAATTATTGAACTTTAAAATTAATGTCACAAATGACCATTTTTTAATATTATGAGATTAATAAATGAAAAATGGGTGGGACTTGTAACCAAAAACAAACAAAAAAGAAGGGCTAGACTTGGCATTCACCGAAATAATAGTTGATAAAGAAAAATTATTATATTATGGTCTTGTAATTTAGGACATAATATTAATTATTTATAATAATTTATATATTTAATTAATTATTTATTAATATTATATTTTTTGTGCGTTATAGAAAAAAAATAGTCGATTAAAAGCAAAGAACAAGTAGAAGGGACCGGCCTTCGAGGCAACTGAAGAGAGTCGAACCTGATACAACTCAACGAAGGAAGCAGTCAAATAGTTAGAGAAACATCAAACCCAACAGAGACAACCTTCTTCTAAGTTCCAATCCTCCTCTTCGAGACAACCTTCTTCTAAGTTCCAATCCTCCTCTTCCTCTGCAATAGGTATATGTTCTGAATCTCCGTTCTTATTATTGTTCAATGATTAGTGTTCTTTACTTCATCATATCAAATATGTATGCTTAGTTCCATAGAGATTCCATCTTTAGTTTACTAAGAGCTAAGAAAACATCAAAGACTTATCGTTTAGCTTAATCAAGGCGATTATGTTGTTATTTGGGTTTTTATCATCCAAATTGAGCAGACTACATTACTGTTCTGGCTTTTCTGATATTGGGTTTTGGGTTTTGATTGGAAGAAATGGAGGACGATATTTATGGAAAGAGAATCTCATCTCGTTTGTCAGCTAAAGCTCCACCCTTTAGATTGAACCGCTTTACTGCCCAACCCACTTGGACCTCTTCATTGACTTCACTAGACCCCTGTGATTCCTTGCTCGAATCGTTGTCTAATGTCAACTTGGAAGAAGACCCATTATCATCTGTATCGAATCTCAGGTTGGGTTCATTGCAGGGTTCATCAATCGGCCAGCATGAAGCAAATTTGGCGTGCAACAACTATGCTTATGAGACCTTGCTTGAACAAGGTAATCTCTTTGCCTCGATTGTATTTTATGTGTAAAATTGAGTTACCTTTTGGCATTAGAGTTTTTGGATGTTGATAGGCATATTAATGAGTTTGATTCATTAACATGTGCCTTTTTCAAATGGCTTGCCCATTTTGTGAAGATATAGTTTTCTGGTGATGTTTTGTTGTTATGAGAAGTTTATGATCTACGGAATAACAGATGGAAAATTTTGGTATGATATTTTGTGTTTTCAGTTTGAGGTAGTACTCCTTGTACATGGTTTGTGCTTGCTGTGTCTATGTATTTTTCTGTATGCCACTTTCTTGTTGAAGGTATTGAATTGAAAATGGCTGTAACTATTTGCATGCAATGTGCGTAGAGGACTACTTCACTTTGTCAGGCAGTATTATTCGTGATTTTTTTCCTTTCATTGTGTATTCTACTATCTATTAAGTTGTAATGGACCTGTTCCTACTTTTATGGAGAGGGAATGTATATGATGAAACAAAACTCGTTTTGTGAAGCCACTATTACTTTGTGTGACATCAATACAGAAAGCTGTCTATTCATTACATGCTTCTGTGCAGGAAAGCCTGTTAAAAAATCAAAACTCTATGATGAAAACTCTGGGAGTGCTCCTGAGAAATGCAGTCATTTGACCATGGAAAAAACTCCATTTACTTCAAGATCCAGAAACCAAGTTGATGCTGGAATTTTCTCTTTTTCAGCAGTTAATTCTGCGGCGACTCCATATGAGTTTCCGATGTCAGTTAAGTGCTCTGCATCTATGCTTCAGAGTTTTTCTCAACCTGAGCTTCCATATACTACACTATTTGCCGGTTCGAACCAAATTAATTCGACCATGACTTTTGGTGAGATTGGTTTGACAAAATCTGGTCCCTGTACAGACAATTTTACAGCATCCCGGTCACCAGGAGACATTGCTTTTCCAGATCTGGAGTCTGATTCATCAGATACCTGCATTACATTTTCTCCCTCGAATTCCATTTTGTTAATAAATGCTGAGGTTACTGGCAGTTCTGCAGTGATACACAATGATAATTCTTCTAAATACAGTTCTCCTGACGTAATGGATCTCCATCAGCTGCTGTATGGTGAAGGCAAAAAGAATGACCATGATAAAAGTTCGAGTTATAAAGGAAACGAAAGGAAATGTGGCAAAGCTGTACCTAGTGAGGGTTCAGTCCCGTTACTCACAGAAAAGTCTGTTCCACAAGTAACCTTAAAGAAGCCTCAGGATAAATCTAGTTTGGAACATCAGCATGCTGAGGAAGCTATTTCTCTTTCGACAAAGTTGGATGGGAATGACTCGGATGTGGATTCACCTTGTTGGAGAGGAAGCCTGGCTTCTAGACAAACTCCACTTGGAGTTTCAAGGTCTTTGAGTTCACATTCTATTGAAAATGTACAAGAAACAAGTTATAGTCTGAATCCTCTGGCGCCTCATTTTTTTCCTCGGCCTTCTTTCAAAAAGAGTGATTCTGGTGCTGTAAGTTCATTCTCCAAGGAAAATATATCTGTTGATAAATCAGGATCAAAGTCGTCATTATCAATTAATGGGATGGGTACTCAAACTTCCAATAACATCCATGAATCGAAAAGAGAATATGCACTGCTCAATAAATCAGGAAGTGACTGTGCACTTAGCAAGGGCGTATCCAAGTTATTGTCTACAGATTCAAAAATAGATGTTTCAACAGTGCTAAATATGATGCATGCTCTGTCAGGTTTTCTTGCACAAAATTGTTCAAATGACGTTTTATTGAACGATCATGACTTGATCCAGCATATAATCAATAACCTGCATATGTGCATTCAACATAAAGCTAGAGGAAAATCTCCAGTGCCTGGTTTTACAGTTTCAGGCACTCCAAACTTTCCTAATAAGCCAACAGAGATCATCGAGGTGGGGGTATGTGTGTCTTTTGTCCCTTTGGTTTTGTTTTATGCTGAGAGCCTGAGAGTTTGATTTGAATATGTTGAATTTGCTGTAATCTTTATAGATCTAAATAAAGAAATACCTAGGCCACTTTCCAATCTAAAATTTCTAGGGATACTGACGGACTTCTGTGTATTATACCCATATTTCTAAGATATAACTGTTAATCTGTTATCATCATGTGTTCTGCATTCTCATGTGGGTCCATTATTCTAAATTAGAAGATTATTTTTTTGCTATTGCTTTATTAGTATTGTAATAATAATTGCTTAAATAGTTTATAAGATCTAATTTGGTGTTTACCAGGGAGATGGTTAACAAAAGTAATTTCATCATAGTTTCTTATTAAACTAAGGTTGTTAGGTTTCTGCTACCTCTATGCTATAATTTTTTATCTAAAATCCTAGTAATGTCTTTCAGTGCTCGAATATGGGGTTTCAAGTAACAAATACAGGGCCATTTGACGTTCCACTTGAACTTGATTATCAGAATATGATCGATCGTCTTGATTTTACTGAGAATGTGCTGGATTCCTTTCCTTCATATAGCAACATAGGTACTGGGAAGAGCAAAGACATTATTCAGGTAGAGTTATATGATACTGAAAATTTAAATACCAGTGCTTAATGTTATTATCTACTTAATAATTGAAACTTCATATTCGTAATGGTGGAATGCAGGTCATGGGAAACACTATGAAGGGCAATTATTCAACCAAGGAGGAGATAGACCCACAAGCTGTAGTGTACAAAAAACTGTGGCTCGAGGCTGAAGCAACATTGTGTGCCATGAAGTACGAAAGATGTGTGATGCAGGAAAGTGGTTATGGGTTGGCACAATCTAAACACAAATAAGGTTAGCTACTTCCTTTATCTATTTCTTGTTTAATCATCTTAACTTGACCTTGTCTCGTCATGCTGATAGGTGCCAGACAACTTGGGAAATGTTTGAGCTTACATTTTGAGGCAAACAGGAAGCTATTAACATAGAAACCAGCTATACATGTTTGTGCTGATACTTTTATGAGAAGGAACTGTTGAAGTTGATAGCTCTCTTAACCTGTATGTATGTATGTACAACTTATAATTAATATTATGCCAGTATATATTATGTGGTACATGTTATTTAGCTTAGGGTATTTGAAATGAAAGTTGATGAATCCAAGTGATTGAATCGGTGACACCTTCCTGTATAAATATTGGAACATGTTTTCTTCCACTTTCTGTTCTTTCTGCTTCTGGTTTAAAAGAAGGCCAAAAATCCAGTACAGGAAGAACTACACTACAGGCTATGCATTATTTTGATTGCACTTATCCCAAATTTGAACATGTTCCAACTGTAGTCCATTTTTTACCTACTAGAAAGATAATTCTACTGTTTCAATTGCTGTAAAATGCAGAAAGCTACTTCTTTTAGGACTGGTAAACATCTTTCAAGGAGTTTAACTTTGTGTGTGTGGGAGAGAGAGAGAGAGAGAGAGAGAGTAGATGTGATGATTTGGATTATTATTGTGAGAATAACAAGATATAATACACCAATGACAGTAAGAAAGTTGATCTTTGTACTAGCGGTTTTGAGTCCATATCTATTTGCGTGCAAATTGAACCATAGCTAGTTGGATGTTAGTGAGCTAGTAATTTCAGTTTATCTTCTACTCATCACTGACAAACCAGATATATATATATATATATATATATATATATATATATATCAACAGTAGGCACATATTGTCATATGGTGAAAACCAAATCAATTATATTCCCTATGGAGCAGAAATTGGGGGAACATTCAAAAAATTAAACCTAGTAAATAGAAGAGTACTGAATGAAGAAGGTAGGAACCAAGGGGCACTAAGTATGTAATGATTATGAATTTTGAATTGATTACTGTTAGTACATGTGGTACCACCACAAATGAACATTGTGTTACATACTGTTGGTTTTAGGAGGCCAATGCCCAGTGGGAAGTAGTAGTACTTGTTCATGGACATTGAACAATGAACACTCTACCCATTCACCCACCAATGCAGAAATTGACAGATCATGGCAGTAGGGGACCTCTATCTTTGCCATCATCTACTATCCATTTACCATTTAACCTCAAACCCAAAGATTAAGAACAATCACTCTTGGTTTGAAACAATTCTTTTTCTTTTCTTTTTTTTTTCAAAATTTACTACCATGTAGAATTTGTGTAAAAGATGCGGCTTTTTCATGTTCTTTGAGCATGCAATAAGACAGGACTAAACACCATGTCAAGCTCTCTTTCTCTTTCACTCTCTGTCACATAGTTCATATGGTCCATTTGCAAATGGTCCACATCACATCATAATTCTACTAAACCAACAATATATTAGCTTTGAATTCTGATGGAACACATATAGAGAATGAGATAATAAAACAAAGTAAAGAGACGCAAACAAAAAGAAATGGAAGTTAAACTTAGGAAAGTTAGAACAATTGAAGAAAGAAGAATGGTTGTAATGCTAAATAATACAGTCTTCATCTGCGAAAAATGGTTGTAATGGTTGTGCGGGATTTATTTAGTTCATAGGGAGGCCTCTCTTTAATTCACAAGCGAGGGAGATGAATTAGTAAAGTTTTCTTATAATTTCTTCATGTTCTACCGTTATACTTTGAATTCTACAGTAAAGTTACATGTCAAACGGTCGAGTACTGAAACTTATTTCTAATTGCTACAAGGATCGATCATCACCGTATTCGTTATAACTAAAATTCAAAGTAATTATTGGTTTGTTTGGTTTTTCTATAATTTTATTTCACACAGTGATCTATATATAAAATGACTCTTTTGATTCTAAAGGTATTCAACAGATTTGGTTTTCTTTGAAAAGCTCTAAAATAGACCTGAGGTAATGAGCTTGAGCTACTAACAAAAATGGGCAAAGACGGCATACATAATTTGGATCTTGAAACCCTAGCTAGTAACTATTCCTAGACTCAGTAACAGAAACTACATTCTCATCACTCATGATTCCGCAAACCAAAAGTTACTCAAATAAGTGAAACCACCCGCAGAAATCATTGTTCTTCGGAGATATATATATATATATATATATATATATATATATATATATATATATATGCATGGGTAGATAAGCCGTTAAAGAAAAAAAGCAATCTATACTCGATCACCTAGCTCAAGGCCATAAAAGAACCACATACAATTGCTGATCATCAATCATCAATATGGTAGCTATGGTACGTACTTTCGGGCAATACACAAACGAAAAAAGGACTCCAAGGGAGCTGGCTTGGTTAAGTTAGTTGAGTAATGGGAAAGAAAGAGACGAAAAAGGAAAGGAATAGAGTGGAGATAAGGGTTTGCGAACTGGGTCTGGCATACGGTTCAGTTTTGGGTACCTTTGCATGGAAACTGGGTTCCTATCATTAAAGGAGAGAGCGCAAGTTGAGGTCGATGCATATACATCTCTATTCGATCAGCTAGCACGGGGCAGGTGTGGTGGGATCGTCAGAAAAGAGCAAAGCTTTATTTTCTGATCAGGACCTATCTAGCTCCTCTCTTAATTCTGTTAGGTATCTTCGTCTTGTTCTTCTACAAATATAGTAAGGTTTCTAGGCACATCTTTACGGCTGCTTTGGAGCTTTTAGGGTGTAGAACTGGGAACGGTGAACAGTAACAACCCCGCCATGACCTATTGCTTTCATATTTTACTCTATAATTTTTTATGGGATCGGCTGCAGATATCAACTTCACCCTCTGCACTGTCATTGTTAATGCTCTTTAGCTCTGTCACCATAAAAATTTTGAAAGCCGAAGGAGCTCTGTGTGTAATATTACAGAAAGGACTGTTCAGCCCTCCACAGCTTTTGGTTTCCTCCTTAAATTTCCTGCTGCTGCTGCTGCTTCTTCTACTTCTTCTTCTTCGTCTTGTTTCCCTTACATCTTGCTTTGGAATTATGCATGACAGTAAATGATCAGAGATGGTAACGAACAAAAAGTGAAAAGTCAGTTCATCACAGCTGTCGGTCTTTGAGGATTCGAGATCGAGTACGTTTTGGGTAGAGACCCAGATGGGTAGATGGTCCATATTTAACCTTTGGAGACATGGAATGTTGGGTAAGAGAGTAGATGATGATAGGAAAGAAGAAAGAAACAAAGAAAGCATGCTGTGCAAATATGCCATGCTTTTACAAAGCTTAGCATTCTTGATGTGATCGAACCCTAAACGTATGTAAATTTCCGTTTTACAGGTGTGTGGGTTCATTTAACTCGATTTAAATAATGTTTAGCTTATTTTTGGCATGTTTGTTTTTAACCTAACCTGAAACTAATCACTAAATAGCAATGAGTTGTAATTGTTTATTACGCTTTGAATTTAGCCAATTTTACCAAATTTTGACATGTACGATAAGCGAAGGGTTGAATAGTAACTAAGTTAAAACATTATGATTAGCCTTTTTATTTATTTTGTTTTCTATATATGAATTAAATATGCTCTCATTTTTACCATGACAAAGAGCCAAACCAATCAATTGGACGTGTTAGGAAGAGTGCGGCATTCTTCATTTCTTCTTGTTTGGCCAAGAGACTAACATCACAATCACATATATCACGGGACTATGCTGCATTAAAACGAAAGGGAAAATATCGACCTACGCGGGCCATGCAATGGTGAACAGCATTTGCACGCGTTTGGCCTTTGTTTGGCAAAGCAAGTCTTTTGAATCACGACAGAGAAATTTCAAGACGAAGAACTAGCTACACACTCCGTCTTTTTTTCTGGCGTCATTCATTACGTCTATCAAACCCTAGCTGAAACCTACTCCTCCCTCTGTTTCATACTAGAGTGGGGACTGCACTCTTCTCCTTTTGTTCTCTTCAAAGGGTTCCGTTTCATCCTACACTTACGAATCTTGTTCTTTTAGTTACAGTAAACCATGGAGGATAATATTAGATTTACTGTTGGATCGTCTCAGAAAACAAAACCCTGCAGAAAAACCCATATTTCCAGAGAGACCTTGCAGATGCAGCTAGCTAGAAGATTAAACTATGGAATTCAATCGATAGTGAATATTGTACATTCGAATGCAGCAAAGCATGGTGTGGAGTTTGGACGTGGAGCGTAGTAAAAACTTAAAAAACCCAGCTAGGTTGTGATTTATTATTTACCATCAGAATGAATAAAACCAAACGTCCAAACCCAATTGTCATTGGCAAAAGATATATCTTGGCAAAATGCCCAGAAGAGACTAGGGGAAAACGAGAACACGTTTCTGCCCATAAGAAATTGACGGTCCAGAAATGGACAAAACGTCCGTGGAGGAGTTAGTGATAACTGTTTAGTAGAACAGTGATATGTCTAACAAGCAATTCGTTATGCTTGTCCTCCATGCCGTACTCTTTTAGGTGCAGCAGCATGCAGCGGTATAGCTCAGCATGCATCAACAGTACTACTAGTACTGCTACTGAGTCAGATCCACACGCAGCCCTACATACTGATATCACAGAACTCTATAATGTACCGGTACTCATGCACTCTGATCAGTTTTCCTCAGATTGATCCGATGCAATCCTCATCAATTTACATACATATCTATCTGTGCCTAGATGCCTGCCTAACATCTAGGTAGACCATAATCTAGGACAGGGGTCCCCGTTTTTGTAAGGCTCTCAGCATTTCCTAGCTGAATTGATTGAAGGCTGGCTTTTGAAGCAGAAGTGAGGAAGGTAAAGGTTCGTATAGAAAGGTTTGCCAGTGGCCCTGTCTCTGTAAAGCATACACCTCCCAAACACCCAACAGTTATATTGTGGACACACACCCATCTTTGCTATTTTGACTCTACACAGTTCTTCAATTCTCTTCGATCTGTTTTTGGTCTGTTTTGTAAATTTTAGTTGGCTGAAAAATCTGCGATGGCATCTTAACTCTTGCCTAGAACATACAGTTGTTTCTTTCCATTGAATATAAACCTGTGAATATTGTCAGATATGCCGTCTAGCTTTTAGTTTCCTTGTAACTAGCTAGCTACGAGAGAAATCAAACATGGCATTTTCAAGTCAGCATGATGTTGATACTTGAGAGTAGCTAGCACTCTTGACACCTTTTGACACATCAATTTATCGATCTGTTGCATATCAATGTGATGGACAAAACTATTCCAAGTTATTTTCAAAGTTCGAGCTAGACGTACGTGGAAATTTGCAGTATCGTCCAATACTTTTTTTTTGCATAAGCAAGTTATTATTGTCAATGGCAAATGCTAGTCTCTTATAAATTAGTCCCTAACTTGCAATTATTTTGAAAATTATCATGTATGCTAGCATTTTCTCTCGTCACTCCTACAATTTTAGTCAGGGATCGACGTGCAAAATGAAACATACACCGCCTTAATATGATGATCACTAATTAGGTTTTTTCTCCAATAATACGTCATGCAAAGGGGTGAATTTTTGCAATTCACAGTTTTGCTTCATTTTGTTAAGCACATATTTATGTTTAAAACAAGAGTAATTTTATGTACACACCCTTATTCTCCTAATACACAATCCTTGCTTAATACACCACTCATCTAAAATTTCGATCATTACAATATTATACTTAATACATATTCCAAACTACCGAAAATACACTTATCTAACGTACACTAAGAAATATTCGGTATAATATTTTTATTATATATTTACTATTTTATTTTAACGCTTTTGATGTAGTTTATTCTAATGTTTGTTACAAATTTTTCTTATCATCGTCAATTTTTTTTTTCATTTTTTTAAATTATTGTCCAATTTATAATCAAAATACAAAAGAGTATTGTTATATCCCAACTCAAAATCTCAAATAAGATATCAATCAACTAGAATTCAAAGAGAATAAAATATAATTTATAAAAATTCATATAAGAATTATATCGATTAATGATATTTGAGACTTGGAAATTATTAATTTCTTAGAATGAAAAATATGAAATTATTTATCCAAAATTCATTGCACGATTTATATTTCGATATCCATAATTCATTGCACGATTTGTATTGGGTGCGTCTATTGTCACCCCACACTTTGTTGATTTATTAAAAGATCTCAAAATACACTGATATAAAATTACAACAAGAGACATTAACTTTGTATAAATTACTATTTTTTATCCTTTTGTTTTGGATAAACACACATTTCATAACTCCTACCTCAAATTTATCATATTTGATCGTTCTATAGAGTTTGAAGACACTAGCATTAAATCTGAAGATTGTATAAACTGTTTGTATTTCTTCTTCTTTTTTTGTTTATGTTTTGTCTACCCCTTTACTCATTATTTCTCATGTTGATTTTATATATAAATTCTCATGGACAACTACCGTATATATGAACAACACATCAGTTCAAAAACTCCTAAGTATGGAGTTATGGAAGAGAGAATGTAGGGTGAACAAAAGGGAGTTGATAAAAATATATTTTATGTATTGTATATGAGTGAACAAAGCAGAACTGGGAAAAGAGTATTTTGGGTATTGTAAATGTGTGAACAAAGGAGATTTACAAAGAAAAATATATAAATGGGGTGTGAAGAGAAAGTGAGTTGTGTATTTAAAACCATTCTTAAAACAATTGTAAACTAAAGAGGAAAAATAAAATAAAGAAATGGCTTACGGTTAGACTAGAGCGGGCCGCATATTTCATTTAATTTCCAATCGAACAAGGATATAGATTTTTAAAATATAAATCTCACATCGGGAAAAATGAGGCATTGGGTTTAGGCTACTCTTTCCATTACCAATTGGTTTTGAATTTGAACCTCAAACTACTTTATCATGGTATCTGAGCGGGTTACACATGTCCACATGTGTTAGCGCTAACGGTCACACACACTCCACGTCACCCCAAATGCTATCCACGTGTTAGGTTTGAAGATTCGTCACACGTGTGGAGGCGTGTTGAGATATAAATCTCACATCGGGAATAATGAGACATTATTTGTGGTTTATAAGAGTTTAGACTACTCTCTCCATTACCAATTGGTTTTGGAGTTGAATCTCAGAATACTTTATGATAGATAATCGTCGTTCGATGAACATATATTGGCTCTCATCCAAGATTATGTCCCAATGAATCTCTTTAGTTAGAAACATTTTTAACCAAGCCACAAAATGCACCGCAGACCATACCAACTGTAATTCTTTAATTTATTTCATTAACGAATGGAATCTCAATCTGAAAAACAAGGGAGATGGCTACTCTCTTCTCCCAGGCCCCTACCCCTTTTTGGACGAACACTGTTGAACTATGTTTTTTTAAATACAAGATATATACGGCGGCCCTCACGTCATAACTTTTAACGACCGTTTACAAATTTAGAAAAATGAGGAATTTATCATAGAGAGAAAATGATCTAAAGTACCTTTTCATTTGTTAAGGCAACTATACGACTTAATGAGAGGCATTTCAAGATTTCGTCTAGAAAAATTATAGAAACTAAACTTCGAGAAAATATACCCCGATATGGTCATGATTTCCAACACAGAAGATAAATTTCAGTTTTCTCATGGTTTGATGAATGAATTTGTGTTGAATCAATTCTTCTTCCTTTTTTTCCGAGTTTGTGTGCTTGCATGGATATCTATCGATCGATTTTTATATATAATGCATATGTACTACTATTCGAGGCAAATAGCAGAGAAATACAACTTATTCATAGATTTAGGTGTATCTATGCCTGTAGTACAAACTCTTAGGGAAATATAAAACATAACCATGGATGGATGCAAATAAAATATCATTGGCATGGATGCAAAACTAATTTATGCGACGAACACCTTTCCAAATCATCAATATCTCCCAATTCTAATCTCAAACCATGTAGAAAACCTAAAGATGATTCTTTGGGATTGGTTAATAAATAGTATATAGATCCACGCAAATTTGTTCTAATAAAAGAAATACAGCTATACAGCTAGCAGAGATATAATTGGTGTGCATAATTACCTTGCATAGATCACAGCTAGATGAAACAATTTGTCTCAACACAGAAGTAAACAGAAGAATTTAGTACTGTTCATTCAAAATATCATATAGTTAACGAAGGAAAACTGGCCTGCATTAACATCTGAATATATATGCATTAATATCTGAAGCAATATTATATCAGCTAGCATTCTATAACTGGAAACAATTAATTTTCTCTGAAAATGCATGATTAAATCTGCAAATGAGCAACTCAAATGTGAGGGGGGAGGGTGGGGGATCGAGTTTCTAAAGCTGTGATCGAATATTGTTGAGTTAATGCTTCTCCTGTACTAGCTAGTGGAAAATTGAAGTGCAACTTTCACCATAGAAGCATCATGAGCTTTTCAATAAGAGCTAACAATCTGACTAAATTTCAAAAACCATTTGCAGACGCACATTACCCTAAGCTGAAGTGAATGAACTCTACTTCCATAGAATAAGGATCCCACATATAATATTTCTTTCAAACTCCAAGCAAGCTGTGAAATGCAAAGTAGAAAATACTAGCATGTATATTCATCCTACAATGTTTTGAATTTCTTATATATTCATCTAGGGAGTCCAATTGCAAATTAGGGCATTCTCGGTAGGAGATACAAATTCAGGCTACTTCTCTAAACCCTAAAGTACTGCAGTGTGCCATGTTGAGATATCTATCCCACATCGGGAATATGAGACCTTACATGTGGGTTTATAAGGGTTTGGGTTACTCTCTTCATTACCAATTGGTTTTGGAGTTGAACCTTAGACTACTTTTTCATGGTATCAGAGCGGGTTACCCATGTCCACGTGTGAAACATAAAGGTCACACGAACTTCACGACCACCCAAGTTGTTGTCCACGTGTTAAGCTTAAAGATTCGCCACACGTGCATGGGCGTGTTGAGATATCTATCCCACATCGGGAATATAAGACCTTATCTGTGAGTTTATAAGGGTTTGGGTTACTCTCTTCGTTGTCAATTAGTTTTGGAGTTGAACCTCAAACTACTTTTTCATGACAGTGTTGAACTTAATTATATTGCCTGCTACCTTCTTCTGTCTGACTAGCTATAACCCGGTATTGACTAGTGTACATTTACATGATCTTTCAAGTATAGTAACTAGATAGAAGAATAAAAGAATGCGCTAGCAACTAACAGTAACAAATACAGTCCTAAAAGATATATATGAAACCCCAAACACTTCAGAAAGCCCTTCTAATTGGGTACGCAAAGGTGATTACTCAATAAAGTCTTTTAGATACATTCTTCAAATATCCAGAAATTTAAGTTGCCAGCTATCTCACATCATAATCTAAATCTAAGAACGGAAACGAAATATATATTGAAGTATGTGTGTTTAACCCTACAATATTATATATGATGAGATATTGTGAAAAAAAAATCATCTGCAGGTAAAGGAAGTGAAATTTCGACGTACAACATGGTAAAAGCTGATAAACTGCTGTAGTCATAGTTATACTTATCTTGCAAAAAGAATAGTGCTAAAGCATGATGAATTCTACATGCTCACTACCACATTGGTACACAAGTGTTAAGATGCGCGACATATATATTTAGCTAGGTAAATAACAAGCTATTAAACGTGGGTCAAAACTACAAAATTAAGCTCATTAATCTATTTTCATGCAATATAATGCATCTCTCATACTGTTTATGATCGATACTGTAAATGGCGAAGTCCTTGTCCACACTATGACATAATTTGGTGTCCAAAATTAAGAGCCATGGATCCATGATCATGAATTTCCAAGGTGATAGAATTCACCCTCATCTTATCATGATCATACTGATCAAACATCAACTTAAGTATTGAAAAATCTTATACGGAACTGGAGCTAGCAAAAGTAATTAGCAGACTCAGTTTTTACGGTGTCTTATATATGCAAGTAAAAACTGTGCATTGTACCTAGTGAATGCAGACATCTTTACTAGAATTCTCATTTTGTCTCCACATCAATTAAGTTTAAGCGTAAACATGAGAATTACATTGGGTAAAATCCAAGGTAGCAAGGATGTGAAATTGGATGGACAAAAGGAACAGCTTAGTGCAGGTTATATAGCCAACAGAGGGAGCAGCTCTGTAAGTACTGTCTTAGATCTTGTAGCATCTTTGAACAACATACATTATATGATGATCATCAACACCAGTACTGTACTCCAGAGATCCATCATAAGAAGACTAACTAGCCAAAGAGCTAGAGTCTCCCTTTGGATGAATGTAATTTATTTCAAAGTGTAATTAAATGAATCAAATGCAGATAAGAAAAGAGCAGCTGGGAACTAATTTAGAGGCTTTAAATCAATAAATATTGCAGGAAAAGGTGGTAACTAATTACTGGCAAGAAGTAAATGAGGAAAATTAATGATGATGAAGAGTATTTAATTAAAGAAATAGTTTTAAATAACATACACCCTATACCTTTTTGTTTGCTTCTCTCTGCAAAACCTGCGGGGGATGGTGAGCCCAACCATGTAGCTGGCTGCTGCTGCAGCGACAAGAATAACAACCTACCAGGGTAAAATACAAAAATTGCAATTACATCAGGTATGCTCGATCCACTGCATCTGATCAACAACAGTCCACGAAAGCCAAACCTTGTTTCCCAAATTAATACGGAGAAGATCGAAGTCGGTGGCGAAGAGAATGCATAAGAATATGATAAAAGATGGAGCTGAATATATAAATAAAATCGAGGAAGCAAATTCATCATCAGGCTTGGAATGACCAGAGCCTACAAAATGAAATTATAAGAGCATGAAATCTTGGCAATGATGGGGATCTATGTCTTGATCGAATATCATGAACTATCCATCATCTCTACTATATAAATTGTTATATAAATAATTAAAATATTTATACACATGGTGATGATGATGATGAAGAAGAGGATGTTAAACTATTGAAACAAAGACATGGTAGCTTTGCAATATAAACCCCAAACCTTGTACCCCCACTGTACCGAAATTTCAAATCCATATTTATTCTTTCAGCACATACATTGTCTCAGCTCATCCATCCCATGATCCATCTGCGGCTGTGTCTCTGGATACTAATTAATATAGGCTAGCAAATGCTGTTGTTGTCTTCATTGTTCAAACATCGAAATCCAAGGACATAGAGGATGATGAAGACGTCTTGCCTCTGTTGAAGAAGTCGGTGGTGGCCGGCGTACCGTCGTAGAGACTTAACTGAAGTGGGGGTTGGGAAAGAGGCGCCATTGAAGTAGTAGTTGTTGATGACAAAATGTCGCATTCCTCCGACTGATTGGATACGGTGCAGTCCATGTTTACTCCAAACAGCCTCAGCCTCTTGCCTGCGGCCGCAACCTTGCCATGGACCACTGGCACCGACTCCAAAACCATGGGCTCGACCACATTAACCCGACTCAGCTGACCCAGACCCACTTGATGAGCATGAGCATGAGCAGCACTAGCACTTCCCTCTTGTTCATGTAACTGCTGTGGGAACACTGATCCTCCACCTCCTCGACCCGATCTCAGATAATAAACCGGCCCCGAACACATCGGATTCCCCATGTTCATATTCATATTCACCACATTTCCATAACCATAACCGCTTCCACCGCCAGCGCTGCCGCTAGAATAGCCACTGTTCCGATAGGGATGAACATTCATACTGTAATTGAGCTGCTGTAAATGGTGCTCGCGTGCAGTCACTGACGAAGATCCAGGTGGCCGCATTAGAAGTGGGCTCCACGGAACCGAGCGGTGGAACGAGTAATGATGAGGAGGAGGAATTCCAAAACTGTGGTGGTGATGAAGCGCGTGGTGATGGTGGTGATTGGGATCAGGCGCGTTGGGGCGGCGCCTCCAGTCAATGTAGAGGCGGTCCTTTCCCAACTCGCCGATTCCGCGCTGGAACGACACGATGTCACCGGCGTCAAGCTTCTTCTCTTTAACAAAACGGCTCCAGCCTTTGGTCATGACGTAGCTCTGGCTGCTGTTCCAGTACGAGTACCTGAACCGCCACGGCTTGCCGGTCCGGTCCTCGAAGTTGAGGAGGAGCCCCTTCTCGTTGGTGGACGAGTCCAGTGGGAAGTACTTCTCGGCGTGCTGCTTCGGAATCACCAGCCGGTTAAGTTTCCCAACATCGCTCGGGGTCACAACCTTGTCAAACATGTGCTCTTTCTCAATAGCCGCTACTGCTTCTGCTGATGTAACATGAGCTTCATTGTTCGACTCTTGATTACTATTCTCGCCTTTGTTTCGCGGCGTCGACGAGTCCATCAGTTCGAGCCGCGTGTCTGGACCACCACCGCCGTAAGTATCCCAGCTGGCGGAGGAGCTGCTGAGACCAGCTGGGAGAAGAGTGGCGGTAGTGGCGTTGTTGAAGTGAGGTGAAGAAGAAGAGGAAGAAGGAGAGGTGGGAGAGTAAGACGAAAAGGGAAGCTTACCTCTGATTTCATCCTCAGAAAACCCTCCTCCACCGTCTCTAGATGCGCCGAAATTCATGATCAGGAAAGCTAGCTAGATCTCGAGGATCCAAGGAAGAGGCGGATGAAATTAAATTCAAACACGGCTCTGAGCAGGTAGGCAATTTTGTTAGCTACCTAAGCTCTGCAGCCTATACTTTCCTCTTTGTTCTCGTTTTGTTGGTATTTGTTCTATATATCAGTTCTAGGGTTGGGATATGATAAGATGAAAATGGATCGAGGACGAAAGATGAGAAAGGGCGAGGAAAAGAGGAAGACGAAGGAGGAGGAGGAGGAGGAGGAGGCCGGAGAAGGAGAAGCAGAGAGAAAGAAAGGGTAGCTCTCAATACAATGACGGTCGGTGCATTCTTCTTTGACCAAGAAGACTCAGACACACACCATGGACGTTTCAAAAGAGTGCGAAGTTCCTCTTGTTGTTGACCTTGGGCTTTGAGAGAGAGAAAGAAATTAACCCCCCCCTCCCCAAACAAAAAAAAAGAGAGAGGGTGTCTGTGTCTATAGTAGTCACTGTACAAAGAGGTGGGTGCTTCCCTGCCCGGAACCTTCTCTGGTTAGGCATGTACGCATTTGATTTGATTTTCTTTTCCTTTTTTTCTTTTTCTTTTTGGGGAGTTTTTAATTAAAGAAAATTAGAATTTTAATTTGGGATGAATGATCAATAAATTCTCAGAAATTATACGTAGGGACCCCATGTATTATCTGGTTGGGCTCATGTGAGCTTGTCCCTGTCATCTTCCTGGGTGTGGTATTTTCGTTTTTAATTTTCCTTTGGATATTTATTCATTTAGTTTTTAATTTGTTTATTATGGATTAATGTTATCTACGATAAGGCCCAAAAGGCCAGCTGCTTTGGAAAGGAGTATTAAAATTATAATTCAATATACACCAACTAGGATTGGACCATTTTTATTCTTTTTGGCTTTATATTTGGAATTTGCTTCTCAGTACCTATTTTGAGAATCTATCTGCAGCTATTTGTTTGATTAATTTACCGTGAAAGATAGAAGATACAAAGAGGAAACTACTAAATTTTATATGGATTAATTTTAGTTTACCCTTCTGAGATTTGGGGTTAACATCATTTCACCCTCTATATTTTGAATTTTAAAAATCAAAGTTTCTAATTTTCATAATCATACCTAATTGTTGAAATTCTATCTAATTTGGACATTAAATGCTAGAGTGGAAACTTAGAAAAAATGTCTTAGAAGGCAATTTTGTTGTTATATGACTATTTCAACCCTTACAGTGAGTTATAAAGTAAAAATCAACGTTCAAAATAGACAAAATTTCAGCAATTTGACAAGATTAATGAAAATTAAAAATCTTATGAGGTAAATTTTTTAAATTAATAGTACGCGAGGAAGGGTAAAATGATGTTAACCCTATACCTCAGGTGTGTTAGAATTTGTGTGTCTCTACTAATGTATTTTGAACAAAAGTATATTTCGTTGATCAATTCGATATGGCGAACGAGACAGAAAAAAATCACTTGAATATTCGAAGAACATCGTTGCATCCTCTTGTAATTCTTACAGAATACACAACATTTTTGCCCATTATATAGGGATCAAGATAACCTAGAAAATATCTAATTAAAAGATCTACAAATGATCTAATATTGTACTTTAAATTACAAAAGATCTAAATCATGGTTTGAGTGGAGATGAATAGTAGAACAAGTGGAAGTAAATATCTGTAATAAGTCATTGTTTCTTCTGTAGTTTCCTAGTTATACCAGGAAAACATTAACTTCAACAAGGTGGGTAATCTGAAATTAATCTATTTTACTTTATGGTGATTTGTTTAGGGAAATGAAATCTACACTCCTTAAATTGAAAGTTACACTCTCACTTACCATTATTACTAACTTAGATTTTGTACTTAGTGGCTCAAAATTTGTCTTCTTCTCGGAATGATTACTAAAAATAGAAGTGAAAGTATGAATTTCAATTTAAGGAGTGGATATGAATTCTCTTTGTTTCAGGTAATTTAGTTGTTTTTTCTTTTCTTTTTTGAATATATACGGGTTTCGTCCATTAATTTCTTCCTTAACAAGACCATCCTATAGCTCTCTGTTAGTGTGCGAATATATCAATTTAAATGATCATTTTTATCACCTTAAACAGGAATCTTTAACATTCCCTCATGTCTAGAGAAGGATCGTTATTGGCTATAATTAATTAATGAAGATGCACTATATTATTTAACATTGTTCAAGTGGAACGACGTCAATTGTCGTGGTTTGTCCACACTAAGTCTCATTTTGATCTTGAAAACTCACGCAAAGTAATCTACGCAGAGTACTTGATACTTAATGTACTAAAATGACAAGATCAATGCTGCATATATGTCTATAAGAATTAATGTCTTATCAAGAGGACATGATGCAACTAAAAAGAGTTGGTCTTGACGTCATCACCATGGATTGTCATGATATGATGATGTCATAATGTGGCAATATGGTGTCACATGCTTTGTGGCAACATGGTGTCACATGCTTTGTGGCACCCCTAAGGTTTTGGTGAGACCCTAAAGTTCGATATTTTCTCGCTCAAGGAAGAAAGCGAGCGTGACGCAACCTGATTCATTGTTCAGTAATACTCAAATTCATCTCATAGAGTCTGAATTGTGATTATCTTTGAGATGCATTAATGTCAAATCCAATTCATATATAGATCTCTATATGTATTGCACTAGTGTACATGAGAACGTTAAATAATCAGTCTATCGAACCGTACTGCATTGATAAATCGACGTAGTAGATTGGTCTAATGGAAAGATGTGATCCAGCTTTAAAAAGATGGATCCTTAGACTGGTGATGCAGACACTATAAGCCTAAGCCCTATCAAATATGTCTTTGTTAGATAGCGTAGTGAGAACAAGAGTTTAGAATCACCTTATGGCGTAATGTCTCTCATTAATATGCATTATGATCAACTATGATAAGACATGCTCTCGTAATTGATGTTTTTGAACTCCACTACTTTGTCAGTTTGGTAGTTTCTAAATAAATGAACATGCAAGTGATGCAACCTATTAATGTGGTCATAATAATATCTATATGAGATCAGAGATATGTATGAAGGTTATGAATAGACTTCATCTACCTAAATCCATAGGCTCCAGGCCACAGTAGAGTGCGTTAGCAAAAAGCGGTTGGAACACACACTATTTAACTACTTGATTTGAAAGAGATATGATAAATAATGCCCTTGCGTGTTGATTCCGGATTTATGTAAACTCTTGATGATAAGAGATGTCCATATGTATCAAACATCCGAAGTTAAGAATGAAAAAAGATACTGGGAATACACAGTCTCGAAAAGGTACTCGAGGACTGTATTGATGATGTTTTTCCATCAATTGGCTTAGGCACTCTAATGAGAGTGAGAATTACATATACTCTCATGATTAGTCAAAGTCTTTACTCTAAGAGAGACAAAGATCTATTTCGTCTAAAGAGAGATGATAAAGAAATACTTAAACTCTAATTCGTCGTAAGCTAAGTATAACTCTACACCCACGTAACGCCAATTGAATGACTTAAGAACATCCATTGAATATTTGCATGTATTTGGGCATATTTGTAACACCCCGTCCTAAAATTTACCTTTTTACCGGGATTAGGCGGGTTACAGGGGGTTGTAACCACGCTGTAAATTTTCTCTGAAGTAATATTCGAGTTTAATATCGAGATATTCTAGATTCTGAGAAAAAAATAGAATTAATGTTCCGAGGGGATAGATTATGACAATACGAGTCCTCCGGTATGTCAATAATATTTTCCAGAGCTAGTTGTTTATTATGGATTTATTCAATTTACGGAAGTAATAAATGTTAATTACTTTATCGTAAAAAGATGACTTTATGATAAGTCGAAAATTTGAGGAAGTTTCATTTGGGAAAGATGTAGTGGACGTTAATACGAACCCGTGAGTATGTCCTATGACTTGATTGGAGTTCGTATGCGAAAGTTATTCAAGAAAATGTATAGTTACCGTGTGATAAATAGTAAATATTAAAATATATAGTTACTACTTAAGGTAACTTTTGTTATTTCAATCTGGACCGTCAAATTTTAAGGAGGAGGAGATCGAGCCATCCGTCCCTCTATTTAAAGAGGCGCGGCCAGACTTCGATGAAAGAGGATCTTCAACCTCAGTCCAAGCCAGCGCCTCGCCTCACCTTCCTCCGCCTTCGCAGCCTCGATCACCGCCGTCAGGCCATGGTGGCACGCCTGACCAACTCTTTTGTGCTCCCCTCGACGAGCCTAACCAGTTTACACTGAAGAACGAGCATGAAGTGAGGTTTTAGAGGAAACCTGGTTCGACATCTTCACTGTCAGGCGAGGTTTCGCCAGCCTCCGGTCACCTAAACTTCGGTTTGGGGTAAGAATCTTGATCCCCTCGATGAGTTCTTTAAGCCTATAGGTATAGTTTCTTCGATTAGTTTGGTTTAGGGAATTGGATGGTTTGTGCAGTGGAGTTTGGTGGTTTTATTTTACTGGTTTTGTTGTTTTTGGTCTTGTTGTTGTGGTTTGTTGTTGATTGGGGGTGATTGGGAGAGGTCATGGTCGGGAATAAGGGAAAATCCGGCCAGCAGACCGGCTGGAATAGTTAGGGGTAAATTTCTGGATTTTTACCGTGGTAGATCTGGATTTTTACTGTTTTACCGTATTTGTAAAATGGAAAAACTGCCCCTGGTAGTTTGGGTTATTTACAGGGATGCCATCAGGGTTGAAATCCCATAAATACCCCTGGTAGTTTGAGTTATTTACCATTAGGGCAGAAATTCCATAAAGACCCTTGACAGATTTGTATATTTACAGGGGCTGCCAGTAAGGCTGAATTTCCTAAAATGCCCTGGTAGTTCAGATTATTTACCAAACTGCCACTGTGTCTAAAAAGACAATACTGCTCGTGACAGTCTTAGTTAATTACATGGCTGCCCCCTAAGGGTGAAATTCCATATATGCCTCTGGCAGCTTAGCTTAATTACCAAACTTCCATCGAGGTAGAATTGACTATTTTACCTTTGACAGTTTAAGATAATTACAAGGGTACCCTCCAATTATTATTACAGTTATGCCCTAGAGGATCTGTTATTTACGTGGTTGCATTTAAGTTATATTTTTTGTGTGATAGTCCCGAAAAAATAATTGATCGGAAATTACCTCAGCGAAGAGGTTAAATTTCGGGTATGCATTAGGCATTTGCTACCTTTTTATTAGATCGACTGATAATTAGAAAAACATGATTTGCCCAGTTAGGACATTAGAACAAGAGCTACGTAGGCAGCTTAACCGGGATTCGGGTGCAGTCACAAATATTATTAGAACCCCTAGGTCCTCTAAAGGATTGGTTTGAGATCCAAATGCGGGAAATCGGGATAACCTCCGACGGTGAGGCTTTATTCCGGTACCATTTGGACTGTTTGAATTTGGTTTGCAAAGAGGGTTATCCCTTCTCAAGGGAGATTTCGAGTAAATCTCTCTTAAGATTGGTCCCGCACGTTCTAACCCAGGTTTAGGAATGTAAACTTGGGTCAGGGCGTGACAATATTCAATCCCTATGTAGAATACTGAATACGACATAATAGAATGGATATTATATATGTCATCGCAAGCTATGCATGTAAAGATGTATCAAAAACGAAATCAAAAAATTTGACTTTTTTTGATCATACAACTTTGGCAAAGTTTTGTGAATAGCTCCGGACGAACCATAATGTGTGTGACTTATAATTAGAAAGGTACGTATGTCTATTTTCTAGAACCGTTTATAGATCATCCATATTTAATTTCTAGATAACGTTATAGCTATTTTAGTCCCCGGAGGTATGCTGCGCGAGAATATGATTCTCATCGAGAACTTATGTTTTGAATTCTCAAACAACCTTCTCCTAAAGATCAATGTGTGAAAGATTAGAATTGAGGACTGTACGTCGTGGTTTAGTTAATAATTTTCCAATGTTGTATTTGAAGACATGTTAAAAGAGCATTGATATGCCAAGCTATTGATACTTCCGTGATTAATGAGAATCAGAAAGTGTTATGTGTTTGATGTAAGAATCATATGGAGATGAAAACTTAAGGGGGAGTCTAGTAAAAATATGTCTTCATCAAATTTGAGTGGTGCAGTTTTGATGCATCAACCATATTGTGATCTTTTTCCATTAGATTAAGACTTTTGTCTCACTGTGTTTTTTGCTTGATGAAAATTTTAACGAGACAATATCGCATGCACTAGATGATTAAGGTATTGATCTATTTGGTGACCGAACCGCCAACATCGTCATTGTCTAGCACGGCTTCTCCGTCAGCACCGCTGTCATCACAATATTGAAACACTAAACAACGTGTTTGTGGGTTTCGTTGATGCATGATATTTATTTGATCTGCATAAGAGACGTTCGCAAATAGCTTATACGACGATATCTTGGAGATTTACTCAGCAGACACTCATGACGACATCCTCAAATCATGTCGAGATCATAGATCATCATTAATGTGTTTTGTTAAGGTTAATCATTACATATGACAAACTTGTTTAAGTTTTGGCTTAAATATACTCTTGAGAAACATGTGAAAAATATTGGAATATGACATTTATTAAGTCTCTCTGATTGAACTATTCATAAGGGGGATCATCACATAATCGAGTTCTCAATGAAGTAGTTGGTGCGTTGTACTATTTTGTCTTTAGACCAAGGTTTAGTTTTTTCTGTAGGATTTTTATTACTTGTCAAGGTTTTGATGAGACAACATCATATGCATCATTTAACATGACGACGCGCAGCATAAGAAGAGTGTTTTAGGATATTCCACACGTGTGTGTCTTGGTCTATGCTAATTAAAGCGGGAGTTATGATTTCCCGTTATGTTAGGATATCAAGATATATTTCTTTAAACAACACCTATTAGTGCTTTGTAATTCCGTATATAAAGAATTTTCTATCAATAAATAAGATGATATTCTCAGTTCTATTTGATATCTCATATTGTCTAAATAATAACTCCTAAATCAAAGAAGACATATAACTAATCTGGTCATTTTGTTTTATTTTGTTTTAATTTGTTTTTTTACTTGTTTAATTGGAACGAACGAAGAAACTTGTATATTAATTAGCACAAGTTCAATGGAAAACGCATGATAAAACTACACTCGGAGTTCCATTCTTCTTTGGGTAAAACAGCTAGAATATTGTAGGCTAATCAAGATGAATCAAATAGATGATTTGCAAATAGGAAAGCACCTGCCAAATAGAGTATGATTTGCAAATAGGATTTGGACGACAATTACCCAGGCCTATATATCATATAACACGATGAAACTCAGAAAATTACATGAAATTAAAATAAATAGAGGTAGCCCTAAGTTTGAAGGTTTTTTTCACTAACCAAGTAAGATTTTAAAATTCTCATCAACCCTATATACTTTTAGAATGTTATTCCCATTAACCAAATTTTCAGGATTTCACCTATTTTTGTTGGTCATACTACCCTCTCTTCTCAAACTACCTCTTTCTCTTCTTTTCGGATCATATTGTCTCTCCTCTCTCTCTCCTCCCCAACCCCACCGATCGAAATCTCACCCTTCCGCTCCCACAAGTCGGCGGCGTCATTATCCAAGCCTCGTTGAGTGACGCTTTTTGTTTCGTCAATGAACTGCTTGGCCATCGCCGCCTAAAACTTCATCACCTGTACACTCGAATCAAACCTCACCCGATCCGCCTTCTGTTGAGATCACCGAGCTGCATCGTTCCGCCTTCGCCTTCCATTTTCTCTCTCCACCGTCGTGATCTTTAGCTCTAGATCACATATTCTCATGAAGACCTCCATCAAGGAGGCGTTGTCGATCTGATTTCAATGTGGAAGCCAAATTGGAAGTTTTTGGCCATAGTGGTTTACCTTCCCACTGGACTTTGGCCTCCGCCATCTTGACCATGCCATCGGCAATGTCTCCGATCTCGCCACGAGTTCGCGGAGTTTACGAGAGAGGACTGGATTACAACAACAAGATGATGCTGCTTGAAAATTTTGGTAAAATTGATATATTTTCGGTTGAGATATGTTAATGACTTGACATTGTTCTTGATGTTTTGATTCAATGCAATATCGTTGCTCCTTAATTTCTTGTTTGTCATAATTCAATGCAATATCGTTGCTCCTTTTGGTCTAGCTAGCTCGATGAATAATTTGGTTCTGTATGCCTTCTGTGTCTATGGACCCATTCTTTGAAGAATTGGTCTCAAAATTTCATTATATAGATGTGTACTCATGCTAAATGCTTGGCGCTTGGCATAGTTTGTAATTAGATGTTGATTAAGGTATTGTTGTAAAATTTCGCAAAGTCATATGTTACCCTGGTAGGTCTTCTATTAACGCTAGTAGAACCTGTTATGTTTAACTGTAAAGGGTTCCCAGATTTGTACCAAGGTTCTTATTGCCCGTTATAGACCATTTACTACCCCAGTATAAGACCCTACTGGGGGTAGTTGTCGCCAGAGTCAGGTCAATGGCCGTTGGAGTCAGGTCAATGACCACCGAAGTCCGGTCAACTGTTATTGGGATCGTCGGAATCCGGTCGTAGAATCTTTATTTCATAATATTCTTATAATGGTCTATTGTAGTTTATTTAATTCATGAATGATATAATTATCTTTTGTTGTCTAAATTGGTTAATGAGAATTTATAAATCTGATTTTATTAGTAGAAAAAAAATTTAAATTTAGGGCTAGTGTGCATTAACTTTAAAATAAACGATGACATCTGAGAAGCTTTGCATGATTTGGGTGATTTCCACGAACTACATCGATCACATCTCTGATTATTAGTATTCAATTAGGGTTCAAGTTCGACCTTCAATTCAATTTCTGTGAATAGAAATAGTGGCCTGCAGGTTAACAAAGGGGATATACAGAGTCTTCCGTACGCCGTGGTAAATTGTCAAAATGAGGACCAAATATCTTTCGATTCACCAAACTCGATCAGATGCATATTATGGAGCTAGTGTGAGTTGGAATATACATAACTCAGCTTGATTACTTAAGGGCTATTCCAGCAGCTTGATATATATGTTAGAATACTCTCATTTATTTTTGTATGGACCATTTCTGGGTGCAAAGTATGTAACTACACCATCGACTGAATTGGAGAAACACATTAGGTGTGTAGCAATGTCTCACTGTCGACTTCCCCCTCCCTCCTTAAGCTTCATCCTTCATTCACATAATAATCATAATGCCAATTTATTATATACGGGGGAAGTGGAGCAACCTATAAATATATGCTTCATAGACCATGAAACTTAATTATTTACCCAGGTCACCTCCCTCGAGTAAACAAAGGGCTAAGGATTATATATATGCTTCTGCTTAATAAATTTGAACTTGTAAGCAACTGCATGACAGATGAGATAGTACATGACAGATGAGATTGTACACCTGATTTATATCAGAAGGCTCAGAATCGTATAAAAGAAATATTAATCCACTACATAGACATGATCCCTACCATCCAAAACTGATCGACTCTCCAAGCAATACATATATATCATCAAATCTGATCAATCCACGATAATTATGAAATTCTCGCAGCCAGGTATATCATGAAAATAATTAAAATGTTTTCTAGGGCATAGCTGGTTTCCCTCGACGTCTCTATCCTCCAGCTTTCCCTCACCCTCCATGCCCTAATTTCTGATATTCTGTTTCTCATTTCTGCCTCTCCAGAATGACCTTCCGGTCCCTCGCTCTGACAAACACTTCTATTAAGCGGGGCATATGCAAACACTTCGACCTCATTTGCTTCGCGGAAACTAAGTATCACAAACTAAGTCTCTCTGTGCGCGCAACACGTTCAATGAAGCAGATCGATCGTACGTACTCTTATGTATACAAGCATCTTACTGTGCTAAGCTCGCCCATCAAAATCTGAGCGAGCGCAAAATTGATGTGTAACAAAGACAAGGTTTGGCTCAATGTTTGATGTTAATTTGAAGCATCGTGTATAAATTTGGATCGAAAACTTGAATTAATGTTGTTGTAACAGCGCATTGTTTACTAACATGCTTGTCATGTGGTTGGGTTAATTAGTCTCCTGCCCACACAAAATGGACCACGCTATATATAGCTTCGCATAATAATCTATAAAGAAAATAGAAATCAAGTATAACATACCTTGCCATTTTGGGCACCGTGATGCAATTGATTAATCTTGTTAGTTGATTAATTAATTAATCAGGATCATAGTTTCGATGAAGCATATTTATGCACGAGACATAGTATAAAAATTATAAGCAATGTGCTACAGTAGTTAAGATGCAGCAATCGTCATCAGCCCCTGATCGAGCACAGTGACGTTTGTGTTTATCGAAAGGAATCGCTTAACTTGAACTGTCACTCATTTCTTATTCAATTGTGTTTACATTGACTTGGGAACATTTTTGAGAGAGGACACACTAATTTCGCATCCCAAAATGATAGAAAGAAAACCCAGTTGTTTTAGCCGCCCAACCTGGGTTTTGTTCCCTTGTATACTTGATTACTTAATTACTTCTTGGAGAAGAAAAAAAAGATGAATCGTATCGTAGATTATATTCGAAAAATAACCGTTACAAGTTCGTATGACCCTTTCGTTCATGAAAACATACTCTTCATTTGTATATGCCGTTTTACACTAATATTTTGTGGTTTCATTGTAGTGACATTTCGATAATAATATTGTTACAAACGGACATTAACTTAAAAAATTTAGATTATTACAAAATTGTTTGCCTTTGTGTTCTTATTCATTCTCATTCCTTTTTGCCTACCTTCTGGCAACCATATAAACAGATCGATAATGGGAATTTGGCAATATTTTGCTCCATTTATGTAGCATACACGAAACGACGAGAACAAAAACATTCAACATTATAGGAAAAACGTATCCTAATAATCTAGGGGGTATGGCTCTCCGGCTCGATTAGACGTTTTCCTTTTGCTTGAGAAAGACATCCTCTCTCGCTCATTTATACATTTACATTTTCTTTGAAGATCATCTTCTCCCGATCTGTAAGGGAATTGAATCTTTGTTTTGAACAAACATTTTCGCGCCAGATTTTTATGAAACAGTAGTTTTCCTAAACATGTAGTTAGCCAACTAGCTAGTGATGATAATTATTGGATAATGTACATCAATTAGACCTATATAATATATATAATCATTTCTTCCCCCATAACGTACACATGGTTCCAGTGGATCCGTAACTTAAGCGATGAATCACTCTTACTTGCTCGAACATATGCTACCAACCAAGAAGAGCAATCTCATCTCATATATTGTTATTCAAATGCAGAAGGCATATTCGCAGAATCCCTGAATTCCATGTAGACCTATATTGTGGTTAATGTGATGAAAATTATCGATCAAGGGCAATTAATTTGTATTATCTGGAATTCTGGATTACTTGATTCAGACTTTCATCTCTAAAGCATAGTATATAGCCAATTTGTAATATATCTGGTACTAAACTTAGCCTCTGTCCTGGGTTTAGGCTCACATTTGAATTTGATAATCAAGTGGCTGGGTTTGATAAATATCCAACCCAGCTGGTGACCTAGCTGTAGCACGATCGATCAGTGTCAAATTCAAACTTTGGGATATAATTGGAGCTTAATTATGCGTAAGGAATCATTAACTTAGAACTACGACTAATCATATTGAGTGCATTCTTAATTATATGATTTTGGAAAGTCAATGTGTTTTCTTATTTAGTACGTACTTTGGTGTCGACCGCATATGCATGTTCTTCTGTAACTTAGTGAATCACTTGTACGTTTCGATATTTGTCTTCAAGATGCCTTGGTTAGGTATGAAAGGGATCCATGAGTCCCTCCTCATAAGGAAAGGTTTTTTGTATGTAATGATGTATTTTAGGGTGTGAAATAATGTGGGGGTGTTATTACGAAAGCCTAAACTCGACCAAATGAGTGAGACTAGCAGCATGTTATTTCACGAGACAACAACAATGATCTAGTCACATGGTGTGACTGCATTACCAGAACAACTACGTTAGCCGACAAAATTTTTTTGTCGGCTAAACCCTAAATTTCGTCGGTTAAAGTCTTAGCCGACGACACTTAGTCGGCTAAGAAGTCTTCAGGAATAAGCCGTCGGCCAAGATTTTAGCCGACGAAATTATTGTTCATCGTCGGCTAAAGTCATTTATTTAGCCGACGAAGAAATTTTTCGTCGCTTAATTTCTGGACTTTAACCGACGAATTTTTTGACCTTAGCCGACGAAATTTTATTAAATTTCGTTGGCTATAGCTATTTTTTTATTTTATGTATTTATTTAACTTTAGCCGACAAATTTTAATAAAATTCATCGGCTATAGTTATTATTTTTTTTTCTTTTTTAACTTTAGCCGACGAAATTTAATAAAATTCGTCGGCTATAGTTATTTTATTTTTTTATTTCTTGTATTTTTGATTAAAATTTTGTTGCTTCTTTTTCGTTTTTATTTTTGATTAAAAAATTTTTGCTTCTTTTTCGTTTTTATTTTTTATTAAAATTTTTTTGCTTCTTTTTCGTTTTCTTGTATCTTTTATTTCGGTGGTGGAGGAGGAGAAGAGGAGGATCGGAGGAGAAGAGGAGGAGGAGAAGGGTAGGAGAGGGAGAGGAGAAGGATTTAGAGAAAGAGGAGGTAGCTAGGATGAGGAGTACGTTGTTGCCACTGGAGGAGGAGGAGAAAGAGGAAGGAAGATGAAGAGGAGGAGGAGAAAGAGAAAAATGAAAGATATAGAAAATTTTGAACTTTAACCGACGAAATACCCTAATTTCGTCGACTAAAGTTCAAAATTTTAGTCTGAAAAATTTTAAAAATCCTCGCCAAAAATTTTGAATTAACTTTAGCCGACGAATTTTAATAAATTTTGTCGGCTATAGTTTTTTAATTATTTTATTTATTTATTTAACTTTAGCTGACGAAATTAGGGTAATTCGTCTGCTATAGTTATTTATTTTTTATTTAACCTTAGCCAACGAATTACCCTAATTTCGTTGACTAAAAACCTAAACCCGGTAAACCGTAAACCCTATACGTAGAAGCTTCAAATGAAAAAAAAAGTCATGAAATAAGATATGACCGGAATGGTAAAATACGTCTACGGTTGAAAAATTACATAATTTTGGTAAAGTCTCGGTGCCGATAGTTATGGTTAACGTAATTTTCCATTCTTTCTCCCTAGCGGTAGCCCTATCTCCAGTGGTTATTTTTCATAAATTTTTTATACCACTGGTGCGTCTCATCGATTTGAAACTATTTTCAGTTGAAGGTCCAGGCAAAATACATAATTTAGACGGTCAAATGATCGTTTCCGTGTGTTAAGGGGTTTGACTTACGGGATTGACCGTAAAGATCGAGTCTTTAACATTGTCGGATTAAGTTGAATTATTTCCTATATACATATTTCAATATAATGATCATATCAGACGGTCGTAATTTTGTTTCTCAACTTTGATCATCGGAATCACAACATGCCTACTAATGTTGTATAACTTGTTTACTAAGTTTTAAGTAAATGTTCTGTTTCTAAAACAAACTCTACGTAGAAACTTCAAACGCAAAAAGTCGTGAAATAAGATATGAACAGAATGGTGAAATACGTCTACGGTTGAAAAATCACGTAATTCCGGTAAAGCCTCGGTGCTGATAGTTGCGGTAAATACAATTTAGAGGTTTAACTTACGAGATTGACCATCCAAATGAAGTCCTTAAATTTATCGGATAAAGTTGAATTTTTTACCATAGACATATTTCAACATATTGATGATATTTGATGGTCGTATTTTTTTTTGTGAATTTTGATGACTGAAATCACAACATGTCAACTATTTACCATTATTTATCTATATGGAGAGCCCTATCATCGAGGGGTAAATGTCTTAAAATTTTTAGATGGACAGTTGCGTCTCATTATGGTGAGTATTTGTTGTGTTGAAGGTTCAACCAAAATACCTCATATAGGTATAGATATGGCATTTTCGTGTGTTAAGTGTTTAGAAAAACTTCATTTTGAAGCCTTAAACGAACTGGGATGGCCAAAAAACCCATAAGTCATGGTTCCAACTATGTGTTTGACTCGTAGGGCCGTTCTGCTTTCAGATTGGTATCACAATAGACAATCGGACACCAAAATATCCGTAGTGCAATTTTGTAACTAAAAATTTTTTTAGCTGACGAAATACCCTATTTTCGTCGGCTAAACTTTTCAAATTTCATCGGCTAAAGTTCAGAGACTATAGCCGACGGAAAAATCACTTTAGCTGACAGAAAAAATTTTCGTCAACTAAAATTTAACTATAGCCGACGAAAATTTAACTTAGCTGACGAAAAAAAATTTGTCAGCCTGTTTTTGAATATTTCATCGGCTAAAGTCTTTTTTCTGCCAGTGCTGATTCTTTCCCCAACGAAGAGAGATAAAACTTTAACGTATTGATTTGATATACCTGCCCGTTCAATTAAATTAAGGGCTTTGATCAATGTATACAACGTAAAATGTATGTATAATAGTTACAATATTATGTTGTCGGATTGTGATAGTATTTCACTTAGTTATAACATAATGTATTTATGTCTATATCTACGTACATATTGCAGCACATGATGTGCTTGGTAACTAGGTAAAATTGAAGAAATCGAAATCGGCGAGCAAACACTACTCCAAACCCTAAGAGCAAGTTCACCCATTGACGAAAATTCATCCCAGGTTAGATGTCACATAGGCAATCTAACCCAGTCAAAAAAAACTTCGATCCACCCATCAAATAGGTTATATTATTTTCTAGCCCAGATTAGATTGAAAATGAAAGAACCAACCGGCTGAGAGAAGAAAAGAAGCCCAGGTTATATTAATCCATGTCAGTGCAACCCCATCCACATGGGTTGCGTCAGTCCGAATCCACATATGTGCTCATCCATTCCGTTGTTTTCCCAATATTTGTGCAGATCTAATGGTCCAAATTTTTTGACTGTTGAGTCTTGCATTTTTGTTTAAAAAAAGGTATTGACCGTTTGCCATTTATTAAATGAAAGGAAAAAATTGTTTAAAAGAAATTTTAAGTAACATCTACATACAATATTATTTCAATAAAAAATTATATTTTTTTACTTTTAAAGATAACCTATAAATATCAAACAATTTTACATATCCCACACCAATTTTTTGTTTTACTAGTCATGACCTGCAAATTAAATGTCACGAACTAAAAGATTGGTTTCAATTAATCATATCGTTTATTTAATCATAATTATTTACAACTAAAATCATTATTTACACTTAAAAAGTTTTTTTTAAATGTGATAAAGCAATCTCATATTTTAAACTGATGAAAACTGTTGCCTAGTCATAATAACCTAGAGTGACCCAGGTTAGTTAGTGCATTCTAATGGGTGAACTTGCTCTAAATGGGTTGTTTTCAAATTTCTTCCACGGGATTCAAAAGGGCGGAGAGTTATAGCTAAGAGATTGTATATATAGCTAGGCAATGCACATAATCCCAACCATAATATCTACTTTCCATTACCCCAAGTGCATATTCATGGCTATAGCAATACTACCATTTATACAAAATGCAAGCAAATGAAAACAATATATAACGCAGAGAGATGGGGAAGTGGACTATGATGTCTCACCCGTTGGAGTTATTAGTGGACCTGCTGCCGTCTATTCACAAGAACTCTATATATACACCATAGCTTAAGCCCCATTGACAGTGTCTAGCTTTAATAGTATTGCGATCATCATGCCTCGTTAAGCCTACCTGTACTGTAGTACTCGTTACTTATGGTTTTGGGGCTTACACCCTATATTTTTTCTTCATCGATGATCACTTCTCTTTTGCTCCATTGCTTGCTCCATCGATCGCGCCCGCTCTAGGGTTTTTTGGGTTGCGGGACTTTGGGTCATTTTTAGGTTGGGGATAGCTAGCTGGCTTCATCTCTGTCTCGATCACTTGTTGCTCTTTTAAGCTTCACAACCCACCGGTTCATGAAGCTTTTTATCGATTCACATCAACCCCTTTGAAGCTAAAAGATTGATGACAGAAATATTGCCATGACTTTTGTTTTTGGGTGGTATTGGAACACAGTGATGTACAAGAGCATCATGTATATGTAATATTATGTATGTATGAAGCTTTTTTCCTGAACTTTAACGTCTAGGCTTATCCTATTCCCACCAGCGCCATAAACACTGTAGCTCTTTCTTCTTCGTCGACATATCGTAGGTGTGGCTATATACATGCATGCATGTATGGACCAGCAGTGCTGTAAATGTGTGATTAGTTTACGTTGAATCACAAACCCTAGCTTCTGGGTTTTAAGTTCAAGGAAAGGGATTAACATAAGTAACGTATCGATCCGAAAGGAACGGATTAGAGAAACAAGGAAGAAAATGAGGAATGAAAAGTCTTAAGTATGATCATGAAGCTGATAAATATGCGATGATGGTGTTGTTTGGGTTAGGACCACGCGTTCTGTGAAAAACTTGAATGTAATGGACCACTGCGAGAGAGCAGCATCGGATCGAAGCAGGCAACTCGATCTAGGGTGTTGTTCGATCATGATCATTCATCGATATCCAGTTGGCGGCTATCATGTCTTTTATGTATCTTTCATATACCATTGTCGCCTTCTCCATCTCTCCCCGTGCTTGAAAATGAAGCAAGGGGCTTGTTCATTTGTTTTTGTCTAATAATTCCAGAGTGAGATGCTTATGAAGCTAGCAAGAACAAACAGCAATTCTTAGTAGTGCTTAAATGGATTCAGCATGATATTCTACAAACTAGCCAGAATGTGTTAGTTTTTTGGAGCTGGTGGTACTGGAGTTTGATCGAACTATATTTGAATCCCCTCGACTGTACTGAATCAGCTGATTGAGCTGATCAATACCATTCTTAAAAAAAAAGACAAAACTGCTTTGGGCCTAATGTTAGCCCAACTAAACGTATACATATTAGTATTCTAGCACATCAATCTCATTACATATTGGTAAGTTTTATTGTTGAACAAGATTATTAGAAGGGCGAAGTTGGCTTGAATGCAATACCAGGTTATATTTGACAAGTAATTTCGTCGATTCTATCATGTTTGGATTCACAAACAAACAACTGGCACATATGATTATATTTTCTTGAGGGAGCACCTTAAAAACAGGAGGGAGAAAAGTATTTAGGGTTTGGAGGGTGTGACTTGTCCCGCCGCGGCTCCACTATGGTATTGGTTTATGTTCTCGTCGATGTGGTTTTCGGTCATCGCCTGGGTGGTTTCTCTCCTGGCTAGTGGTGGTGGTAGATTAAAAGGGTGAGGCGTCCACGTGAGGGGATCGGGGATATGCTTTCTGGTTTACGTTGTGGGGTTGACTCGACAGCGATGATGTGTCGTCGCTGATGAGTGGCGATTTGGGATCTCTACTGTGGGAAGGGCAGCTGGTGCGGTGGGGAAATTAGAAGGGCTGACGATGAGACAAGGCCTTTATGGTATCTTCTCCAATCTGGGTTTGGCTTATCTGAATCATTCTAGTGATGATGTAGAAGGTTTGGGTGGTATGATGCTCTTCCATAACGAGTTGTCGACTGAAAATGCTCACCAGAAGGCAGTTGGCGTCGGCGGTAGAGGCGGCGTTGTAGCAAGATCAGAATAGTCTTTAGGTGCTTTCCCTTTGAGGTCCACCATGGTTTGATTTAGGTCTAGGCTGTTATGGGCTTAGGTCCATTGAGGTTTGTTTGGGCCTAGGTTCCTTATGGGATTAGATTGGGATTTTGTTTTGTTGGTTGTTTGTTGTCCCTCCTTTTTAAGAGAGGATTTAGGTATTTTTTGTAGTTTGGTGTCATCAGTTGTGTCATGGGAGAGCCATGATTATGGTATCATTATAGAAACTATTTTAATGTCGGTTAGTTTTTGTTGTCAATGTAATGAAGAGGTTACATGTGCATATATGCTGGTAGCTGTTTGACATGTAGTGTTTGAAAGAGTTGTTTATTCTTGAAGTTGACTATAAGGATGTATCGAAACTTCTAGATTATATTTAGTTACAGTTGAACTCATATTTAGTAAAACACTGTACGCGAATTATACATTAAAAATTCTTATGTTTATAATTTGGGAATTATAAACGAAAAATACGTTTAAAAATTTGGCCAAAAAATACAGATACGACAAATTTAAAAATACGATGCGTACGTGTTTAATTCGGGATGTAATGAAAAATACGAACGGAAAAATACAGATATATATTTGTCATTTCTAGTAGTTATACATGTTTTTATTACATCTAAAATATAAATAGTCATGGTTGTATACAAAACATCAATACATGCTAAATATTTAATGAATAACAAATGTAAATAGTACTATAATAATAAAGGATTCAAAATTCACTTTTTTCCTGATTCACTTTCTTAGTTGAACAAAAAATATATTTGACCAAAAAAATTAAAGATTTTTTTTTAAAATTTTGTTGTTGTTTTTTCATTTTAAAATACGTATATAATTCGGCTAGCTTAAAAATATGTGAATCTTTCCGTCTCTTTAAAATAATTCGGGAAATGGGCAGTGTTCTAAAACTTGGCCTAGTCGGCCGAGTACTCGGCTAGTACTCGCTAGTCGGTGTCCTCCCGAGACGATTTTAAGAAAATCGGAGTACAAAGTCGGCCGGAAGAAAATCGGCCGAGTAATCGGCCCAACTCGGAAAAAATCGGCCAAACTCGGAAAAAATCGGCTTAACTTGGTAAAAAATTGGCCCAACTCGGTAAAAAAAATCAATCCAACTCAGAAAAAATCGGCCTAACTCAGAAAAAAAATCGGCTAACTCGGAAAAAATCGGACAAACTCGGCATTTTATTGACTATTTTTATTATTTTGGGCATTATATTACCTTTTAAAAAATTATATTTAATTATATGTTTTAAAAATAAAAATAAATCTAAAAATTAAAAACCGAGTACTCCCTGACTACTCCTCTACTCGCTAGTCCCCCGCCGGCCGATCGACTAGCGACTAGCGACTTTTAGAACCTTGGAAATGGGTGTATAATCTGGAAATAATACATATACACGTATAATTCACGAATTATATGCAAATTAACTAACTAGGACTTGAACCCTTTTGATATCGATTCTTATCTACTGTAATCGTTTTTGTTTCGGGTAGGTAGGGAGGAGAGTGATGAATTTATATCCACCACCAATATCCCTCGATCATGATTGTATTTTGTATTCTCGTTAATGAAATTATTGATATTACTCATCAAAAAAGAATCATAAAAAAACAAGTTTATCAACAACAAGATTTATTGTTGCGTAACTTTATTTTGGATTGCAAATATATAATGTGTACAATTAAACTGAGTGACGATTTACTATGTACCACTTGAGTATTCTCGACGATTGTTATTATCTAGTTTCTTCACTCGTCTTGCAACTTGCAAGCTGCAGGCCATTTGGGCCTTTAAGTAAGCGTAGATATTGCAAAAGAAGTGTAGGCCCAAACCCGAATAACTAGAGGAGGGAAGAGAAGATTAGCAGCAGCAGCAATAGGTGTGTAGGGTTTTAGAGGTGCAAATCGAGAGAGAAGGAGAAAGAGACCAATGGATTTTTCATCGCCGTCAAGTGGGTCTTCATCAACCCAATTCGACCCTGACCAGTTCAAGAGCAAGCTTCAGTCCCAACTCGCTCAGGCTTATGCCGAAGAGTTTCTTGAGGTACAACTCTTCAATCATGGGTTCTTGTCAATCATCACTATATTCACCTAATCTTTCAGTTCAATACCAGTTTTGTGAGTTTGATTGTTTTTCATCAGTAACCTAGTTTTGTTATTGGGACATGATGGTGTAGAAAGTTTATTCTTTTAATGCTACTTTAAGAATGCTTGCTTTACTGTCTTTGTTCACTGTATTAGTTGGTGTTTCTTCGTTTCGGCACTAGATTCTTTAGCTTGTTTAGAACTTAGAATGTGGTGGTATCCTGTTTTACAGTTCGTTTTTTGTGCCTGAGTTTGGGTGAAATTATTATGATTAAACGAGTATGACGTTTGAGGAATCAATGGAACTAGAAGGTTTCCCTTTTGTTCTGATTCCTATCTTTTGCTGTTTGATCTTTCCAATATTTGTCAATTTAAATGATGGGGCTTAGTGTAGCTTTAGTGATTTTGAAATACCGAATCACTGAAATATTAGAATCAGAATCGCCCTGGTATGTGCAGGTGAAAGAACCTTGAGTCCCATGTTTTTAGGTCTGTGGGCTAGTTCAGTATACAAAGATAAATTTGTTAGAATAGTGGCTGCCGAACTCCTGAATCTTACCATTGCTGTGCTTATTTGGAATTGTATTTTGCAATAGCAAGCAGGATATAGAAGTTGAGAAATTGGATCTGGAAGGAGCCAATTTCTCAACTTCGGTTTTTAGAAAACTGATGGGGAAAGGTGTCGATGGAACTTTGGTTTTTAGAAAACTATTTATTACAGAATATGGGTGTCTGTCATTTAGCTAGTCACACAAATTGAGATGTGGGGAGGGGGGCGGGGTGTGTTCTGATACTCCCTCAATTCCAAGTCTGCACATGTTTGCAGTTGCTTCTGGAGAAAGCCTAACGCATGTCCATCCTTCTCATACTTCATTCTCATAAGATCCACAATCATTCTAATATAATTTTCTCCTCACAACTTATTATAGAAATCATGGTTACACAACAAAAGAAGCCCCTTTTTACAGTTTACACAGGGCTTGGATATTGAGATGAGTTGCCACTTTGATTTCTTTTGACGAGGTCTGCTAGCTACCTGGTCCTGGGTGATGAGTCTTAAGGGGGTTATAACTAAGGTGTGATGTTTTAGAATCGTGTAGGTATAAAAATTACTCAAAAAGTCAGTTACTACTTACCATGCATATAATGTCTTTGTTTTGTTATCTTCAGCGTGGTGAGCCTACATATTTGGACTGTAGATATGCACGTTTTGGATTACATGTATATGTAATCTTTCGGAGTTGCCTTAAAAACTTAATGTCACTTTGGATTGGGGAATGTTCCTAGCTGATCTTATATGTAAACGCCTCTGCTTAGACATTCTTTGTTTTTCATTTGTTACACAGACCCTGAGGACAAAGTGCTTTGACAAGTGCGTCACAAAACCAGGATCAAGCCTAAGTGGGGGTGAGAGCAGCTGTATCTCTAGATGTATGGATCGCTATGTTGAGGCCACCGGCATCATCAGTAAAGCTCTCTTTTCTAAAGCAGGCCATCACTAAACATCCCAGTATCAAACCAAAGTTGCAAAACGTAACAAACTACAAATGCAAGTTGAAATTATGCTGTTTTGTACTATGTAGCAAAGATAAACGTCTTTCTTAGGACCAATTGTTGCATTCACATTATTGCTTCAATTTTACGTACTCGACTGTTGAGTTATGCATACATTTTCCTCCCTGATTCTCAATAATCCTCGTTAATTCGCAATATTGATGTCGATTGTTTCATCCATCCTTGTTATTATATTGCTATATTTTGAGGCCTATCATCCTGCGTTGTCATGTACCAATGTACCATGATGAAACGTAGGTCGATTCACAGGTTGTGTAATCCAAGGAAGCATTTGGTTTTATGTGCGGGAAACGCGTTGAGGCCGAGTCATTTAGAGCTCGTCACCAGTGGCGTAGGGAGGGTAGGGCCAGACCCTTCTCAATTTTTTTATTTAAACAGGCATTGGTTAAAAATTTATTAATTATTATACATATAATTATATATTAAATTAATAACCCTTTTAATATGAGATAATATAAAAGTAAGAATTAGATTCAAAAGTTTTGAACTCAGTTACCATCTTTACTTCTATATATATACTACATTTTATTTATTAACTAGCTATCAAACATGATTCATATATATATATATAGGTTTATACATATTTTCTTCTTTCTCGTGGTCATTCTCTTTACTAGTGTCTTCTTTTGACAGTTTCTCGCTTTTTCACCTAACATAATTCTTTTTGACTCGCACGTAGATTCGATACATAACCAATACATTTTCTACCATGTATTTATTTATGTCTGTTGTCAAGTATTTTAGAGAACATAATTATGATTTGATACAAATGGTTACAAACTTACAATTCATATGTGATTATGTGAATATGTTTATGATGAATATGTAATTGTCTCTAAATAATCAATTAAAAGTATATGCAATGAAGTTCATTTTTGTTTGGTATAATCGCTTTCAATCAAACACTTCCGTTCAGAATAGATTAGCTGAGAATTTATCATATAAATTTTGATCCTCCTAATTAAAGTTTTTGACTACATCACTATTCGTCACATATATTGGCTGTGGCTATTTCTTCTTCTTCTTCTTCGCTTCCTCGTTTTTTTTTGGTCAACTTCTTCTTCCTCTTCCATCTCTATCAATCTGACATCAAACTATCAATATCATCGTCTGGTTATTCAAGGCATTCGGTGGGAATTTAAGAAAGACTGCCCCATTTTGTATTTGTTTGTTGTAGTCCTCAACTCTTGGGTGTGTGATGATGTAAGCAGGGTGATGTCAGTAAGAAGATAGCCTGAATCGTAAGGGATGACGTTTCCATAGAGATGTCACTCTGATTACTCATGCAGACACAATTTCACATTTCCATAAACACGACAAGCGAGCAATGTAATACGATTGGTTTTTTGATTGAGATTGAGATGACAATGCGATTGGGACATACAAACTTAATAGATGATTCTCCTGACATCGGATTCATCGTATTCCCTAACTATGTTCATCTTGCTTTAGTTAAGTGCATCTAATTAACGGGTTTAGAGCTTTACCTAAGCTTAAGTAAACAACTCTAGTCTAGTTCAAACAAAAGAAACACCTTAATTATGTTGGAGATGAAAGATCACACATCAGAAAATAGACAAATAAAATATAACTTATGAGTGGATGAATTGTATCCAATTGTACCGATGTCTTTTGTGATTAAAACCCAACACTTTAAAGGTGGTTAAATTGAGATAGTATCGGTACAATGATGATCTATGGACCACGCTTGTCCCAGTTCAAGTTGGTATCAGACCGGGTCCCTCTTTAATTATGTCTTCCAGCATAACGGGGGAAGAAAGTTCATCGAATCGAATTGTCGTCGAAAAAATTATATTTGACCCATATCATACCAAGTGCCTACAGTGGGCCTTGGACCACATACCACAATTTCTTAAATGGAAATTAGACTGAATGAATGTACCGATTCGATATGGGAATTAGACTGAATGAATTTCACATGTCAACCTAAAAAGTTAGGTTGCACGTGAGAGAGAGTGTTGGAGAGGAAAGATCTCACATCAGAAAAGAGATAAATAAAAAACAACTTATAAGTAGATGAATTGTATCCAATTGTACCGAGATCTTTGTGATTAAATCTCAACACCTTAAAGGTGGTTAAGTTGGGACAATATCGGTACAATGGTGATTCACGGGTCACGTTTGTCCCAGATCAAGTTGGTATTAAAAGACTTCTCAAGGACTTCTGACTTGATCTGAGATTATATAGTCATCGAAAACTAATACTGCAGCATGTTATTTGTGTGGGATTTTTATTCATATTGAAGTGCATCTAACTCATCACGGTGCATGCAGCACTTCATTTCAGTTTGTCCTCCCGTTTCTTGAAGTGTTTTAAACCTTAAAACTGTGATTTGTGAGTGATAATCGTTACTTAATCTATTCACCGACAGCAATGTCTAGCTCAGTTGGATACCCACTATGCTATGGCTTTATTTTGTGATTAATTTTTCTGCCTTGCACACTTGCAGTACAGACTCGATCATATTTTGTATGGATAGCAAAGATCATTAAAGAATCAAATACATATATGGTAGTCGATAAATATTATTAGTTAAGTGCATAATTAATTCAATTAAAAACTAACACTCTGTATCAGCTCCAGCTGCAATATCTACAGTATGTCTGCGGAGTGTTGAGATATATATCTCACATTGGGAATATGGGACCTTGCCTGTGGGTTTATAAGGGTTTGGGTCACTCTCTCTATTGCCAATTGGTTTTGGAGTTGAACCCCAGACTACTTTATCGTGGTATCAGAACGGGTTGGCCACGTACATGTGTGAAGCCCAAAGGCCACACGAACTCCACGACCACCCAAGTTGTTGTCCACGTACTACTTTATCACGGAGCAGATCGACATACTATTCATGGCTGCACTGCCTGTGGCAACGAAGATGACAAGTCACAAAACGGACATGTTAGCTTTTCAAATCTTGTCATTTTGGTTTGTGGTTTTGAAACATTTCATCTAACATTTTTATTATTTTAGTTAAGAATCAAATATTTTCATTATATAGTTTATGCTCACGCACAGTACGTTACTGCAGATTTCAACTACATGAATAAAAATGGAATGGGGCCTTTTCCTTTACAAACACCACTTAGATCTGCCTGCCTGTGATCGTTGAACATAACATGATTAATTAACATCCAAAAAGATCTCTTTGAGATTTCTCATACCTACTAAAATCAAAATTATGTGATCGACCTTTTTTGAAGTCATCGAAGATACCTACCTATATACCAAAAATTCACTTGTTTAATATTCCCGCTACTCCATTGATTCTTACTCTTTGGTTTAACCAACTTCTTTATATTATTACCGAAAAAACCCATTCTTTATATTTAACATAGTTACATAGGTCGTCTCTCTTAAACACAATCTTAGTTCATAAACAAAGAGTACGCTATTATGAATCATATATTAATTGATGACGTTGTGAATGGTATGTCATTCTTCTTACATCATGCAAACCAATTATATATTGTGGAGGAATATCTCAAATTGCGCGTCCAAATTAATCTGTCAGTAGTTGCCGTCCTCAATCATACCAGCATTCCATTATCAAAATTTCTCAACCGCAATTCCTGCAGTTTGGTTTGATCATTGATACGTACTTGAATGAAATTGCACCTTATATTTCAGCCACTTCTATTTTGCCATGCCAAAATGGCGATGTGAACAGAACTCACGTAGCATTCTGGCAATAACAACTCGGTTTGATGCGTCATATTGACATGGACCATGTCAAACCGCCAAACTAAACAGCTGGTGAGCAACCTGTCGACGACGGTGTGCTCTCCACCTTAAGTTCGAACTCCGACACTGTTAAATGTGGTCAGGAAATGAAAGAACTGTAATGCCAAACTAAAAAAACAGATGATAAAAAAAACAGATGATGGTGCAACGTTTGTTCGAGAACCTCCATATGTTTGATCAAATCCTGCGACTTTATTCATACACTTCTTCTGTTCTTCAACTTGAATATTTAATTGATTTCACAAACACTATAAATAAGGCTGCAGAGGAATCCCATTTCTCAAACCAGCCAACCTAGCTAGTCGACTACAATTAGCTTTCAAGTTTTTCTCTTCCAGTTTTCTTCGTACATCTTTGCAATGGCCACAGCTAAGCCACTCCTGACAGACCTCATCTCCGTCGTCGACCATGTCCCTTCAAACTACATTCGCCCCGTCTCCGACCGTCCAAACCTCGCCAACGTCCAGCCGTCGTCGGAGGGCTCCATCCCTCTCATTGATCTTCAGGGCCTCAACGGCCCCAACCACTCTGATATTATCCGACAGATTGCCCAAGCTTGCCAAAATGATGGCTTCTTTCAGGTACGTACGTCTTTCTAGTTAATGACGCGTACGGAAGCTTACAACTTTACAATATTAACTAATCTATTTGATAATGGTTCAGGTTAAAAATCATGGGGTTGCGGAGGAATTGATCCACCGCATGTTAAGTATAGCAAGAGAGTTTTTCAGGTTGCCGGAGAGTGAGAGGATGAAGATGTATTCCGATGACCCTTCAAAGACTACAAGGCTGTCCACCAGTTTCAATGTCAAGACAGAAAAAACCGCCAACTGGAGAGACTTTCTCAGACTCCACTGCCACCCTCTTGAAGATTACGTCCATGAATGGCCTTCTAATCCCTCTTCATTCAGGTACTTTAAAATGTCTGCCTCATTTCTTCGATTTTATACATCTAAATCTTCATAAATCATACTCACTTGTCACATAATTGGTATGGGACAAGTTTTGTGCGTAGAAATTAAAAACTAGCAAGCTAGCCTTTCATTTGTTGTATCATAACTAAATACTTGTTTTTTGTTTTTTTTTTTAACTTTTTATTAATAAACCCGCACACTCTACATATGTTAATGAGGTTTGAACCTATAACCTCAAACTCAAAGTTGTTAGTTAACATCTTAACCAACCAGACCAATGCTCACCGAAAGACTTGCGTGTTTCAATAGGGTAAGTTTCAAAAGCTCTGAACCCTATTCCCACATCATAACTAAATACTTGTGTTGTTGATTTGTTCATAGGGAGGAAGTGGGTAAGTACTGCACAAATGTTAGAGGACTAGTACTGAAACTACTTGAGGCAATATCAGAGAGCTTGGGACTGCAAAAGGACTACATCGTGAAGGCTTTAGGCAAGCAAGCACAACATATGGCTTTGAATTACTACCCACCATGTCCAGAGCCGGAGCTTACTTATGGCTTGCCCGGACACACCGACTGTAACCTAATCACCATTCTTCTCCAAGACGATGTGCCTGGATTGCAAGTCCTTCGTAAGGGAAAGTGGGTTGCTGTGAACCCTATTCCCAACACTTTCGTTGTCAATATTGGTGATCAAATGCAGGTAGCATCATTGCCACTAACTCAGATATCATCACACACAACACTATAACTTAAGTCTTATGTGCACATAACATAACACTTCAAACTGTCACTAGTCTTGACGTTTCTCTAATTGTATTTGCATATTCTCTATTTTTGCATAGGTGATTAGCAATGATAGGTACAAGAGTGTGCTGCATAGAGCTGTTGTGAACTGCAACAAAGAGAGAATATCAGTTCCAACCTTCTACTGTCCATCACCTGATGCACTGATTGGTCCTGCCAAGGAGCTCGTCAGCCATGATCAGCCAGCAATGTACAGAAACTTCACATATGCCGAGTTCTATTCGAAATTCTGGGACAGAGGACTTGCCAAAGAGTGCTGCTTAGACTTGTTTAAACTAAATTGATCACTTGTGTAAAAACTGCAATCAATTTTTAAATTCAGCCTTTCAAAATCTCTAGAAGTGGTTGTCTGGCTTTAGTTTCAAATCAAAAAAGAGAGAAACGAAATGGCTCTTTGTCAAATGGTAGAAAAATCTTTCACCACTTCAAATGTCATTTGCAATGAGTCATCCTAGTTGAATCCGATGTTCTTTTCACTGACCTTTCCTCCGAGGTTAAAATCAACAGCGTGTTTCAATAGGGTAAGTTTCAAAAGCTGACTTCGAATATGAAATGAAGCAGTCACGTCACCCAAATGGAGGTTCATAAAATGCAGGAACAAACTTCACATGAATATACTAATAAAAAAAATCAAATGAATATAGAACATTCTCATTTCCAGAACAGTATTCATCCTGATGATTAAAAAAGATTGGAATTATAACCGAGTTGGACACCATCTTCAACTCTTAAGGTTATAATATCTATGATAAAATTCAGTTTACTACATTGACTTTTGAGATTAAAATCAGTTTAGTATTTTTTTTTGAAAATTCATATTTTCAGTACCCTTAACTTTACATGTCTACACCTTGGTCCAAGTTTTCATCTTGGGTTCCAAATATGACGTCATACATTAATATTGAGTCTGTAAGAATGCTCTACATATTAGTGTTAGCTCTCAATATGTATGAAAATGACAAAAATAACTTTTATGGATCATAAGGGAAAACGGTCATAAGGGTTATTTTTGATCGTTTCATACATTTTGAGAGCCAATACTAGTATATATGGCATCCTTGTCAGCTCTACATCAGGACCTGATATGATATTTAGAGCTCAACACGAAAATTGGGACTAAGTTGTTGGCATTTAAAAGTTAAAGGTACTAAAATGATGAATTTTCAAAAAAAAAGACTGAACTGATTTTAACCATAAATTCAGGATATTAAACTGAATTTTATCCTAATATTTATGACACAGATGAGTTAGCCAATATACACACATTATTCTAAGGAAATTGTTAGCAAAAATCTTCTGAGAATGGAAAGTCATTCTCAATATGCCTATGCATGCACCTATGGTGCTTATAGAAGCCATAGAACTTTAAAAATTATTCGGTGCACCGGTGATGAAAGTGACATGCTTATCTCACACCGTCTGATTGCGTTCTCACCGTTAGATTTATGCATTGTTCACGTTTGTTTTTTCTTCTTTTTTGTCTTTATTCGGTGCACCGAATACTCTCTCGTAGAACTTGGTGTGCTCGACATAATCCACAGAGTTGGCCCTGAAGCTCAGCTATCACCTTCTGAAATAGCGTCACAGCTCCACTCTCGTAACAACTCGGATGCCCCTGCAGTGTTTGATTGTATGCTTCACCATCTTTCTGCTCACTCCATTGTTTAGTTTCCACTGATGCACCCAAGGACTAAAATATCGACTCTTCAAAAATTGGAAATTTCAGAAAATATCGATAGCAATAAAAAAATTAAGAAAATTGACGGAAATTAAAAGAAAAACAAGAAAATCTTCAATGAAATTTTGAGAGATGTTTGTTTTGTCAATTATCTATTATATGTGAACAGAAAACATAGACTAAACATTGATCTATAATAAGTTATAGTGATTAAGGTAAAAAGATACGTTCTGAATCGTTGATAATTCTTAAAAAAATACTTTAATATTTTTTTATATATATGTAAACCATTAAGGAGACTAGCCCATCAAACATTATATTACATGTTACATTGCATATGGACGACAGAGTAGGAAAAAAATTGAGAATAGTTATAAGATACTATGATCTTATTTTTGACAAGATTGAGAGTGGTACCCAAATTTATAAATGTTTTATATAATAAAAGAAAACACATGCTAACAATAAGTGAATGTAGTAGCATTCGGCAAGTCGTTATGGTGACAACTAGGCCCATCATGGGCCGGCCTGACCTAAATTTTTATAGCTTAGGGTAGAGCAATGCTGAGTTAAAGTTAACAAAATTTAGGACCGGATATGGTAGGGTCGAGGCTTGAATATGTAAGTCTTAGCCCGTCTAGCAGCCTATTTCGTTAGGGCTAATAGGGTCAGGTAGGACCGACACTTTAAATAGGGCTAAACAGGGTCGAGATTGACTTGTTTTGTTTTCTCACAAATTTAGTTTTAGAATTATATGTAATAAACCTTATTTTTAGGTTATATTTAACATGCATGCATACACATTATATTTAATTTAAGACATATATCTATAAACTAAGTGGTTATACTCATATATCTCTCGAACTAATGCTCTAAATCATCAAAATGCAATCGTTAATCAACAAAACAAAAGGAAATCAAAAGAACAAAGCTAGCAAATCAATTACAAAAGAGAAGATTAGTTGTATTGTATTTAAAAAAATAAGAAACATATTAAAACAATACAAAAAATAAGAAATTATTAGGGCCTAAAGGGCAGACTTTTGGGGTCGGGCCGGGTTCTGCCCTAAATGGCTCATTAGGGTAGGGTTGTAGGGTAGGGCCGGGTTTCATTTGCTCAACCCTTACCCTATCCTACTCAAGAAGGGCTAGGGCCGACCTGTCCTAATGGAGGGCCGAGTAGGGCTTCGGCCCTAGAGGGTAGGGCGAGCTAGGATTGAATGACCAAATGATGAGGCCTAGTGACAACCTTCCCAACAAGGTTCGATTCTCACTGGCCTCCAAATGCCCCGAGAATTTAGGGTCCACAGTTTCAGACTTTCGAGCCCATAGTTGTGGGTTTTTTAAGTGAATTGGAGGATCGAAATGGTCGAAGTGGGTCTCTTTTAGTGCGATAGTATCCTGATATTTCAGAAATTTCAATGATTTTGTCAAAATATCAGAAAATTTCAAAAATATCGAGTTTGAAGTCCTTGGATGAACCTGATCATGCGAAGGTTCTGAGGCTTTATGGTTTGGCACCGGTTGGCAAGTACTTCATTCGGGACGAGGATGGAGGGTCATTAACAACTATACTAAATTCGGGACAAGGTCAACACAGATAGCGGGTACTACATTTTATACAAAGTATCATTTAATCAACTCTATGCGTATCTGAACTAACTTACCAAGGCCTATGGAATGAGTGCGGTGGAGTACAACGCAAAAGATGCTATAAAATGGTGAAATATTCAAAAACTCAATGAAAGAGTTTAATCCTGTTTTAATGAAGAAAATCCTCAAGATTTATAAGGGTTTTGAAGGTCTAAGAACACTTGTAGATGCTGGTGGTGGCGAAGGTACTATCCTGAACATGATTGTCTCGAAGTACCCTATCGTCAGGGGTATCAACTACGATTTGGCTCCTGTTGTAGAAATTTGTCCCTCCTATCCTGGTATGATATCAAATCATCGTTTTACTTCAGACAATTTAGTACTTTCTTTTCTAGAGTAAAATGTTATGACGTAGATTAAGCTGTTCTCTCTTGATCTTATGCATAGTGTACCTCAGTACATCATTACACTTTGATATGTTAACTCGTTTAGGAACTTTACTTCAGGTATCAGTTACTATATAACAAGAGAGGAGTACTACTGTTGGTAAGTTCTTGCCAACAAGGTTTGACTCAGTTGGTAAGGACGGACTTATGGTGGATACCCCATCCGAGTTCGATCCTTGCTACCAACAGACCTCGTTGATTCGCAATCTCTTACCATTCGTGAACAGTAGTACTCCTCTCTTACCATTCGTGAACAGTAGTACTCTCCTCTTACCATTCGTGAACAGTAGTACTCTCTTACAATCATGACAAACATTGCTTGATGATACTAAAGAACTGCTATGAGGTCTTGCTAGACGATGGAAAAATGACGATAGTAAATTTGGTTGTATCGGAAGCCCCTGAAAGTAGTCTTTCTGCTGAAAGCTTGTTTCTGTTCAATATGTTCCTGATGAACACCACTACAAGTGAAAGGGAGAGGACAGAAAGAATTGAAAGTTAGGCAAAACAAGCAGGGTTCTACTCCATTCGGGTGGCATTTTCTGCATTTAATTTTTCAGTGGTGGAGCTTTTCAAGAGCTTGTAATACTCCGACATAGATACTTTTGCATTTTGTATGGTCATTCATTCTTTTTGTTTTCAAACTTATACAAGTTTTTTTTCCTGAAATTGAAGATTAAAGCAGAATAGATATATATTGTAGCAGATGGAATTGCACACACACATATATCATAGAGAAATGGAATTGCTTTCATCTAAGCATGAATCGCTCTTCATCTGAGCTTGGATAGGAGTTAAGGCATAGGCATAGAACGATGAATTACGGAAGGAATGTAGAAAGCAAGCAATATTATAAGAAACTTCAATCTACGAGACACCAACCTAGTTACCACACCTGAGTGATGACACAAATCATCCGAGTTCAGATTACTGACGCTCTATCTGAATAGTAACATGAGTGATATTATATTCCCTCTTGATATAGTCTATCACCTTCTCTAGTACCATGTCAGTATCTGCATCAGGCCTAGCAATGACATGGCAAGCCAGTAGGACCTTCCCAACAGTAATGGCCCAAATATGTAGTTCATGAACTGCCACAACCTCATCCATCTCACATAGACCTTTCTCAAGTTTTGTGGCATCAATTTCTCTTGGAGTGCTCTCCATAAGAACCTCCAAAATGTTGCGCATCATTTTGATTGTTGTCCACAGCACAATTACTGAGAATACAAGGGTGCATATTAAGTCGATAATCTTCCACTCTGGCTTGTACCATATGACTGCTCCACCTATCATAACTCCAATACTTTGAAGTAGGTCACCAAGTACATGAAGATAAGCACCCTGCACATTGATATTTCGCTGTTTCTTCTTTCCTGCACTTTCATTGAGCAGTGGTTGTGTGTGATCTCCTCCCTCAGAATGATGGTGACCGTCATTATGTCCATGATCGTGATGATCCTCATTGTTATGATGATGTTCACTGTGTCCATGATTGTGGTCACTATGGCTGTGGTCATGACCGTGACCGTGATCATGATCATGATCATGCCCGTGGCCATGATCATGACCCAACAAGAACGCCATAACAATATTAACCACTAAACCAAATGCAGAAACAACAAACATCAGAAATCCCTTAACTTCACCGGTCTCATAGATGAGTCTGGCAATGGCTTCATAAACAATAATCCCGGTAAGAAGCCATATCATCTGAATGGAAACAAGTGTACCAAGTATTTCAATTCTGAAGAATCCATAAGTCTGGCGTGGAGTTGCCTCCCATCCTGATGCCCACAGCGAGAACAGGGAAATTGCAAATGCTGCAACATCCGACAATAGATGAGCTGCATCAGTCATGATAGCAAGACTATTGGCTTTAATTCCCCCAACAACTTCCACAGTCATGAAAATAACACAGAGCACAACTGCTATCAAAAGCTTCCGCATTGATGCTGATCGTTCCTTAGCATCTTTGGAACTGTTATTAGGATCCGAAAATCCACATGGTGCTTCTGCACAAACCTTGTTACCACGCAAGCTTGACTCAATATCTTTCACATCTCCATGCACTTCAATTATATGCCCGTGTCCAGAATGTTGAGCTTCCATCTGAATAAGCAATGAGAGAATAAGAATGATAACTGGCAAACTATTCAGTCAGGTAACAACACAAATATCACACAGTAATCTAAAAATTCAGAACAACAACAGTAGAAAAACCAACTCAAAACCATCTGAGTTAACAGTTTAGTACCACATACCAAACAACAGACAGAATGAACCACTAACGTAATCAGCATTGTTTGTGAAAATCAATGATAATTGTAAAAGGAGGCAGATCAACATGAACATGAACAACCAACATTATACTCAACATCCATCAAACAACATCCCACCATGATTCATATCCAATTAGCACAACCAAGGCAAGAAGAAACATGAGATAAACAACCAAAAAAATACTGAGGCTCACATCGAAACTGAACTACTGGAGATAGAAAATGACAAATTGACAATCACGCAAGGTCGTTAATGCTTCTAAGAAACCAGGAACCACCAAAGCAGATGAATTTGAAGCACAAAGCCACCAGAATCAGAGAACAAACTCTCGCATGAATTGCCAACTCAAAAAAGAAACTTGACCTTATCCTAAATGGTACACGAGGACCATCAAACAATACAATGAAATGGTACACAAAACCAGAAAAGGTAAACAAAACAGAGCAAAAAGCTCAACACAAGAAAACAATACCACCCAAATCACATAAAGCAATGAACTTTTGATCCATATCCTCTTTTCAGGATCTGGGTAATTAAAAAATCCCTTTTTTAATACACAGAATTGTAAAACCAGAACAGAAAAGATGAAATATAATGAATCCCAAAACAGAGTTTTAGAGGAGCTTAGAATCATAAAGAAAATCAAATGAAGAGAGACACATACCTCAGAATCAGGAGTGTAAGGGGAAGATCTTCAAGGTTCTATATTAATGGAGAGCTAAGAAAGAGACTGATGGTGGTGGTCCTGAGGGAACAGTGTGGCGGTGGGTTTTGGCTCTGGATGAGATTTTTAATTTTATATATATATATATACATACATATATATATATATAGAATATATAGAGACGGGATATAGAAATACAATGAATTCCAACCACAGGGGGTGTGGTGGAAAGCTGGTTTAGGGTTTAATTTTGTTTCCCTGTCAATGATGAACTGGGATTTTTGTTTTCTAGTTCTTCAATATCCATTAAGGATTTTCGCCAAAAAAACATATCCATTAAGGATTTCCATCTGGGCCGCCATTTTTTCGGTTTCTTTTTTTCTGTATTATAATTCCATTTAAGCTTTTAAATATTTCGTTAATGGAAAGTACTAGAATATAGTATAATTTTCTTTTATCCAAAATAGTATATAATTTTCTCATGAGGAAAGTGCAGATGAGTGTTGCTTTCAAATTTGGTTATGGCTCTTTTCTGTTTTTATTGATCAGAAAAATAGTCAATGCACCTCAAAATCCTGAATCACTATGCGAATATGAGACGAATATTCTTGGGGCAACATGCACAGTTTTAGGACAACTTTTGTTCTGTTTTGGTTTTCTATCGAAATAAACTCATATTTTATGAACTGAAACTCAATTTACCATACAACCCAATCATGAACTCATAAACTATTTAAAATGTTAAATTGTGATTATGTTGTCTATTATACTTGATCATTATATGCTAAGCTGCTACAAGTTTGGGTCTAATTGTTTGAGGAACCTTGCTCGTCATGTTTGGTAGTTGTAACATCAGCTGCACCGCTTTTGTGGGCATTTGTCCTCTGCACGAGCACCATGTGGTGATATGGAAACATCGTCAGTGACAAGCGTTGTGTTCCTTGCAAATATGATATTCGCTGAGGAAAGAAGAATCCATGGATAGCAACCTGATATCAAAACTTCGGTTGTTGATTTCTTCGTTAGAAACGCAAATGCCATTTCTGTTCTTGCTTCTGAACATTGGCCATGTTTCAATTATAGTAGCTGACGCTCTAGCTCTGCATAAAGGCCAAGCATTGAGACTCAGCTTCTTATGGATTGTATCGATGGAGATGCTGAAATGAACAATAAAACATACACCTTATCGTTTGAAACTTTGCATTGTGTTTGCAAGATTGGGATTTTTGTTTTTGATTCCACGGTGAGTGGAATAAGAGTCATAAAACAGAATCCAGTCATCCAGAATTTATACCCGCAACAAAAAATGGAGGTCATAGTATCACATTCTGACTTACGTCAATCCTCTATAAGCTTACAAATATGATTTTACGAACAAATGCTAATGAAGGAATCAAAATGTTAGACAGGACTACAGCAAAACTTCCTTCTTTTTCTTTTCGAGAACAGGAGGGTCAATATCAATCCCCATATTAGCTGCAGTGCCAGCTATAATTCTCATTGCCGACTCTAAACTTGTGCAATTCAAGTCTGGTAGCTTCTCTTGTGCGATCGTACGCAGCTGGTCAATGGTTACCGTCCCTACTTTCTCTAACTGTGGGTCTTTTGAACCTTTCTCAGCTCCTGCATAACACTCAGCATAGCTTAATAACCATTATGGATATCGAATGCTGTTAATGAATACCATTTAACAAGGAAACACGGAAAGGCAACTGGTTCTGGTATGAGCTAATATAGGATGACAATCCATATTGATAAGCCAAATTACAAACTAGTTCAACCTGTGACAGTGAACATCGGCAATAACTTGATGCATAGCACATGTGACAGAGCAGATCAAAATCAGTTATTGCACTAACAAGCAACAACACAAGAGTTATTCATAAAAGTATCACGGACTCTCGCACTTAGTTTTATCATAAAAGTACTCGAGAATTAGCTCATATAAGTCCTACCCTTCCTCTATTCTTACTTCTTAACCGGTAATGTGCAGCACACTAGCTGCTGAAGTCTTTGACTCAAACGACATGTCTTACTACACAAGGAATCAATGCCCAACTCATGGCCCCAATTCCCCACTTACCAAGAATACATGAACAACCTTAACTAACTAAGTTCACTACAATCTTCCCCTTCAAATTGTTTACTTTTGATGACATTACACTTTCCACCAAACAACATTGGACTACAAGTTACAAACCAAGCTTATACCCACTACCAGAACTGCAATCATCAAACTAACAATTAAAGGCAAATGCTTGAGCCAAACTCTAAACCAAAAACTAAACATAGAAGACACAAAAAAGAGGCATACCCGCAGCCTTAAGAAGCAAAACGGAAGCAGGTGGAGTCTTCAAAATGAAAGTAAAACTCTTATCCTGCAATCAGACAAAAAATCCCATAAACAAAGACACAATCTTGCAAACACAACAAAAACCAAACCAAAAAAGTTACCGACATCGTAGACAGTAATCTCGACGGGAATGACATAACCGGCCTTGTCGGCAGTCCTGGCATTGTAGTCCTTACAGAAAGCCATGATATTCACGCCCTTAGAACCCAGCGCGGGACCCACCGGAGGCGCCGGAGTGGCCTTCCCGGCCTCAAGCGCAAGCTTTATCATTCCCACGACTTTCTTGGCTTTGCCCTTGGGTGGGGCCATGGCGGTGACGTGGAGGCGGCGTCGGGTTTGGAGGAGGAGGGAGAGTTTGGGGGTGGAAGAGAAGCTGCTGCTGATGGTGATGGGTGAGGCCCAGAGAGAAGAGGAGAGGAGGTGAGACCTGGTGGAGTCGTGCTTAGCGATGATGGGTGAGGAGAAGGAGGGGAGGAGGCGTTGGGAGGATGCCATTTTGGGGAGGTTTGGTTTCAGTGAGTAGAGCACAGAGGCAGAGTTTTGGATAAAACTCCGGGGCTGTATTCTATCTTCCACAACACGGCCACATCTTCTAACTCCATCTATAGAAACCAAAACGACGCCGTGTGCTTCTGCCCCACATTTCCCGTTTAATATAATCTTGTATTTAAAAAACGGTTTTTCATTATTGAAGATCTTGATTTCATTTAATTAGATTTTTTAAGTACTGTAAAACTGTTTCATTGCAATACCAGGATTTGGAAATTATCTCTTCAAACGTCACTTGATTTTTTTGGATGAGACAATTTTGTCATTCATAAATTTATAGAGATGGTACAATACGAATTGATCCGCTGTCATGCGTACAGAAGACAATTAAGATCATATGATTCGTGTGAGGTTTGTATCCTCCTATACATTAAGGTGATCACCAAGTATCACATTAGCCTACAATCTTAGAAATTCTAGATCATAGACACTTATTTCTAATCTAAGTGCATGAAAATAAAACTCACAATTTCATGTTAAAAACACAGAATCATAAGCAATTGTTTAAAACCTAAAAGAATGGAAATTGCAAAAAATAAAACCTGCTACCATGTGAAAAGCATGGTAAACACACATGTATTTTTTCATGAAATAACCATAAAATTAAAACATCTCCTTGCCCATGAGGCTAGGGCTAGCAGGTTTAGGGAGATGATTGACACCAGATTTCACTGTAACATCTACAAACATCGGCCTCTTCTTAACGTCATGTTTTTCAACCGGAAGTCCTATCTTTTTCTTGGGAGGAGCAAAGACACGATTAGGATTGATGACATGAGGCTTCTCTTGCTCCTTCTTCTTGCCCATTGTGTATATTGAACCCAAAGGGCGTTCTCTCTTCTCAACAAATTTAATTTTTGGTTTTGTCAATGATCAAGGCTTTAGATCCGGCATCAGAGATCTTTAGATCCGGCATCAGAGATCATGGAAGAGTTCTTGAATTGGGAGGAGAAAACCCTAAAATAGATTTTGCTAGGGTTTTCCCCGATGGATGGGGATGAAGGTGATGAGAGGTTGAAGGACATGGTGGTGGCAAGGATGCATATAGGTTGGGATCTCTGCAAAAGATTTAGAATTTGGGGTTTTGCTCTTGAGGAAGAGAGAACGGCTTGGAGATTATTAGAGTTTAGGCTTCTTCCTTCTATTTCAAACGTCACTTCATTGACATAAAACTAAGCAATAAATTTCTTAAAAAAAACAAAAAATTGATGCAATAAAAATTTTAAATTTTAAATCTGATAAATCAACACTGAACCGGTTTAAATGAATATTTGATATCGAAAACCATATTACATCATTACATTTACATTAATACCACTATCATTGACTGACAAAATAGAGAAAATTGCACAAATAGTACACCAACTTTGCTCCACTCATAATTAAGGTGTCTGAACTTTGTTAAATAACACATTAGTACATGAACTAACAAATTAAGCCTAATTTTCATACATGTCGTTATAACACCGTTAAAAGTTAATGTTTTTTTTCTGAGATCTTTTTTTTCTTTTATAAAGGATTTTTTTTTCTTTTAGGTGTCAAATCAGTGTTAAATCCACACATTTATTTTCTTTCTTTTAAAGAGGATTTTGTTTCTTCTAATTAAGGTGTTAACGATCAAATAGGTGAACCGATTTGACATTTAGAAGAAAAATTATTTTGGTTATTGAACCTTCATTTTGTGAATTGCTACTTGTTGGTATATGAGGGGGGAAAAATTCTAGATGGTTGCTTGCTGGTAAGAGAGCAAGAGAGGTTAATTATTAGAGAATTGGTAAGAGAGAGATCTCAAGCGCATCCACTACCTATTGACGAAGTTATGGGTTTGAGTCACCATGGGGGTGTAAACGAAATCATTTAATCCTGTTAAAAAAAGATCTAATAAAAAAAGAGAGATCAGAAAGGAAAAAAAGGAACATTAACTTTTAACGGTGTTATAACGACATGTACGAAAATTTGGCTTAACTTGTTAGTTCATGTACTAATGTGTTATTTAAAAAAATTTAAACACCTTAAATATGAGTTGAGCAAAATTAGTGTACTGTTTGTATAATTTTCACGACAAAATATGATGCTTGCAGCTATGTCTTTCAGAAGTCACATACATGCTGCAAATATTTATATAAAAACAAACGAACTCTACTTCTAGTCGTTTTTAATTTCTTCAAATATCTCAGAACTTTACTTGATTGTAATACTGCAATTAGTCATTATTTAATATGTACTAGCATTGATACACGTGTCTTCCAGGCGCGGTTGATTTGATTTTTTTCTTTTTGAAATGAATCACAGTTGATATATTTTCATTTTAATATGATAATACTTAATTAATAGTATTAAGAATGTACTGTTGGCAGGCTGCCGTACGTGTCGAAGTGCGTTTCTGTAGGTTCGATTAATTATTGTGAAATTTTTGTGGTTCGATCAATATTGTGCAACAACTTTCTGAAACTAATAAAAATAACACAATTAATTGATATGAAGTTAACACTGAATTTAAATTAACAACCAAGATGTATGGAATTGCAAGTAAGAAACACTCATCAATACATGTCATAAGCTGAAACTGATAAACTGAATCAATAGGAAAATTAATTAATGTTCTAAACCCGAAACACGAAACCCAACTTAAATTCAAAACCTAATTAACCTAGATAAATCAACATACCAACACTCATATGCGCAGCTAAAACTATTATTTTAAAAAAGTTACAGAAGCGATTTAAACCCTGAAGAATTAATATATATTGATCAATACAATTATTTAGGTTTAGAGTGACTCAATTTCTTTTACAATATTATTAGTATTATGAATATTATCATTATCATTAATATTATTGTTATTAAAAACGTTTTTTTTCATGCAATTCAATTTAAAAAAAAATCAAAAACAAATAATTTATGAAAAACAAAAGTAGTGGCCGAACTGTAATTATATTGAAACTCAGGGTAAAACTGTCAATTTAATAACTGATAGGTTGGCTTATAAAAATGCAAAAGAATGAGAGGGAAAACTGTCATTTTACTGTTCATTGAAACAATAAAAATCAGGCTTTGTTTTATATATAGAGATGCATGTAAGTATTCATATTCGAAGATTATTTATGATAAATAAATTCAGACATTAATATCGAGTATATATACATACGTCCAGACTTGTACCTGAATAGAGTCTTAAGAGTCAATGGACTCAATGCCCGAATCTTTAAGGGCCCAAAATCTTCTTTTCTCATTGTGTGATCACATTAGTTTAGTAAAAAATAAGTATTATATTACAATCATTAGTTATTATTTTAGAAAAAAATAAGTAGTGTAAGTAAGTATAAAAAAAATTCTAATGTTTTATGTCGTTAGATTTTGAGTTTATAGTTTTAGTTCATGAATTTTTTAAAAAGAGAATAAATTTGAATAAATACTATAGTTTAAGGGTCTAGTTTTAAAAGTTCTGAAAATCTCACGTCCGGGCCTGCATACGTCATACATTCCTTTTATATATCAATTTCATGGCTTAAATATAGTCCCCACTCATATAGATTTTGTTTGGAACATATTGTTATTATCATCTGTCATGGAGATGTCGAAATGGTTATAGCACAATAATAAGTGCATTCATTATTTATTGACGAATTCATATGTTCGAGTCACCGCGCAGGAGTATAAATAAAATTATTTGATTATCTTTTAAAAAAGGAAAAAATGTCGAAATGTTAGAGCATTCAAATGCTCGTAAAGTGGTAATTAAACCTGATAGCCTTCTTCCAGATCATCTGGGTCTGCTCAACCTTCTAAAGACGCGACTAACTCAAGACCAACGTTTTACTAATCATATAGTCATGTTATTGTGCTCGATCATCTGTGCCCATTGATACATACGTCAAGATTGAAGCTTCCGGTAGTGGGAGTCCAGTCAAGTTGTTAACAGAACGAAAGGAAATGAGGATGACGGCCATGCAATGCAACATTTGCTTGGACTACATAGAAGCGAAAACACAGCAATCGTGTCTAAACAAATTAGAAGCCGGCCGGTAATAGACAACTCCCGCTGTAATATCACCAATTCCACTAACACTAACAAGTTAACCGAAAATTATTCGGAGGATCGCCACCGTCCGTGACCTGCTTAATTCACACTGTTTAATCATCTCTTCATCGTCAGATGTGTGCACTGTTTATTTTTTGTTTTTTTTTGTTTTTTTGTCTTTTAACAGAACATGAAATCCCTCTCCAAGTTAACAAACCAAAACAACAGAGGCATTTCTATGACCTCATTGAGGACTTCCATCAATCCCTGCTGTTTATTGCTTCTTAACCCACCAAAAAATCACTAAACAAACATTGATGACAACCTAATCCGGTAATATATATAGGTGCTCAGCTGCTCTTTCTTTCTCATTTGCGCTTCTGCTCAATTCACTCCATTTCATCCCCATGGTAGAAAAATCCATGGTTTTCGATTCTAGTGGTTTCTATGGTTGATACATAAGGAAGACATTTTTCATCTAAAAAATAGTTATTCAAGGCATATTTCTGTAAAAATCTCATACATGAGCATATGATTCAAATGCTGTAACACGAATGGCTATAGGAATCCTGACGTGATGCTCGCCGTCTGTCCATGTCAGGCTCCCGAATTTGTAACCTCCGTTCATTTTCTGAGTTGAGACGAAGGTAACTTTGTAGGACAGGATTCGGGTGGTTATGTTAAAACGTAAACTTGGAGGCTTTACTGTAATTTTTACACCAGTAGGAGCCTGCACCATGGCCCTGTACTTTGATTCAATCTTTCCCACATTTGTCACCGTTCTAGTCACCGTTGAGGTCCTCTTGAGGTTTGGGATTGAGATTGAAGGGAGGTTGAGGTTCATTGCATCTGGATTTCGCATGCAGTTTATTGTGACGTTGGTTAATCTAGTAAGTGATGCAGTACTGTACCCCAGAGAGCAGAGAAACTGAATGTAGTCGTTTGTAGTAGCATTGTAGATTAGCCCCGGATCAATTGCCTTGTTGGGATCAACATGCCCTCCACCTATGTCAAACGGGTCAGCTTCCTTGCGAGTTTGGCCTTGGGCAGAAATGCTTGCTCCATCTGTTCCGGTCTGGGAAGCTGCAATTTACATAGAATTTCAAATGATCAGTGTATGTTTTTCAATGTAAAATAGAAAGTGTTTGGTTTGACTTGCCAGTGGTGACTAGAGCTGATTTTATTGCTGCAGGAGACCAATCTTGATGCGCAGATTTGATGAGAGCTACAATCCCTGTCACATGAGGACATGCCATTGAAGTTCCTGATAGCAGTGCATAACCATTGCTTTGTTTTTTCTCATGCGGTCGATATGCAGCTAAGATGTCCACGCCGGGTGCAGCTATGTCAGGCTTTGTTCATCAACCAGGTATTCCAACAAGAGGTCATTTCGACATATTGCATATGAGAAAGTAAATTCATTTTTGTTATGTGTAACTAACTAGGCTCAAGATATAAGTATTAGCTTATACCTTTTTTTGGCAAAGGATTAGCTTATACCTTTAGAACTGTTGGTGTCATGGAACTAGGTCCTCTAGATGAGAAAGTAGCAACTTGTGGAGAGACCCACTTTCCCACAACTGTGGTTGGATCACTGAGCTTGGCAATTGGGTACCTTCATAGCATACTGGGATATCAGTTTTCTTAAATCCCTGTTAACACTGTTGTTGTCTCCAACTCTAACTGAGCTTACCTTGCTTTTCTGATGTAGAGAAGTATTTGTGTTCCTACTTCATAATCTACCTTAACGCATGGAATTTTGCATGACTCGAGTCCATCATTGGGAAACTCTGCATATATTAGTCCAATTCCCCCAGCTTTTTTCACAGTAGCTGATGCAGATGCAATGTCTTGTTCTTCTGAAGTGGAGATACAAAGTACTATTTTCCCCGAGGCTAATGTTGCATTGAGACTTCCAGGCTGACAATCCTTGCTTGAAGTAACATGGAATATTGTGAAAATGCATGAATAAGATAATATATTAATCAGAAAGGAAGGGAGAGAGGTCTCACGCTGATTCATCTGTAGAGTCTATAGCTATGCGTTCAGAGTATGTGAGGCCTGAAAATCCATGGTTATGCTTTCCATTATCAATAGATTGGCCCTGCATTAGACGTCATTCCAAAATTTCGTAAGTAGCTGCTTCATTTTCAGCTTTAATTATTCCAGGGATCATCTCATTTACCCAAAGAGTCTGGTTAATTCCAAGGGTGATGGCTGCTGGAAATGCCCTGTCTATTTTGGTGGCTGCAACAGTGATGAGCCATGGTGCAGTGTTTACAATAGTCTGCGAGATAGGGCCATCATTTCCAGCTGAGCAAACAACTGTAATCCCCTTCATGGTTGCATGGAAGGAACCTATTGCAATTGTATCACGTAGATCAACATAAGAGAACAAAGGAACCTCATTGCCTACAGATAAAGATAGGATGTCAACTCCATCATGAATGGCTTTGTCAAATGCTTTAAGAAGATCAGCATCAGTGCATCCTCTATTGGTCCAGCAAGCCTTGTAAACTGCTAAGTGAGCAAGAGGTGCTCCTCCTCTGGCTAATCCTGAAGCTAGTCCTCTATAGTTGGCTCTGTTGACAAAATATCCACCCGCTGTAGAAGCTGTATGAGTGCCATGGCCAATTCCATCCCTTGGTGACAGAAAGTCTACTCTGTCAGTTTTGTTAATTGTTGTTTTGAATTCATCCAGCGCTCCTTTTATGAACCAGCGGGCACCAATAAGTTTCTTGTTGCAATTTGTGGTGTTAAAAAGCTCACCCTGCTGGCAAATTCCTTTCCAATGTGATGGGATAGGATCCATGCCTTCGTCATTGAAACTTTCAGACTCTGGCCAAACACCTGCATAGATGTTGAACTGTATTTTTTAAGAACAGTTTGAGGTCTACTGGTATAGTATTTTTCAAAGGGTTTGTTACCTGAATCTATTACACCAATAATAGTTCCTTTTCCCATGCTTCTTGTTAAATGGTTTTCTGGAGAATCCTGATGGATTCCAATAAAATCCCAACTTCTGGTTGTATGGAGCTTGTGAACACGATTGGGGATCACTTGGAGAACTCCTGGAAACTCTGCAGCTTATGGTGATAGCCATGAATTGGTGCTATACTAGCTAGGTTATCCTATACTATATATCCAGCTTAAATAGCTCTTACCTGCAATTTTTTCTGCTTGAGATTTTGTTAATCTTGCAGCAAATCCAGAAAAGCCATGCTCATAGCTGTAGACAATGGAGCTGTATGCCGCTTCTTTGCTTCAACATGAGTATTATTTTTCTTGTCACTGAATGCCAAGCCACATTGACAATGAATAGTGCTGTAGATTGTAGAGTGAATCCTTACCTTCCTAACAAGTTGGTGAGCATTTTATGATGAAACTTTTTTGTGAATGCTGGATCTTCATGCTTCTTTTCTCCCAAATATACAATGTGCACCTGATATGTTCTCTTGTCAATTGCCTGTGTTGAAAGAAAAGTGAAAATAGACTTGGAGCTAAAACTGGAAATAATGGAGAGAGAAACTCACCTTACAGTCTTTACATGTGGCCTGGACTACTGTATACAGATGATGCTGAAATAAAATGAGAGCAAGAACCACCAAAGAGTAGTTCTTTCCTGTACAAGTCCCGTTTCTTGTATTGGAATCCATCAACATTGGAGGACGAAAGCCCTTACGAACTCCTACAGGTATCACTTATACTCTTTCTAGTCAGCAGATACTTTATTAGGCAGCCATCCCTACACCTGCATATTATAATGCAAGGAAAATGTTAAAAGTCGAAAATCTTTTCTGTATTGTACTACTGCACCTTAATTCCCAATCCATTGAAAAGCAAGAATGTGTTTGACCTTAGTTGGTGCTGAGAGAGAAAATTTTTTGCAAAGGGAAAAATTTTCTAATTGAGGCTTTACCATACAGTAAATTAGTAAACCATGTGAGCACATCATATTGGATAGAGATTCTTGCTCAAACTTTGAATGATTTGTTTATCTACTTCCCCAGCTTTTAATTTTGTCAACTTGAACTGCATATAGCACAAACACTTGATTTCCATGTTGCCAACCATAATTCCTAGTGGCAAGCATCACATTACAGCACTGGTGGAAATGCAGTAATGGCCATATTCGTATTCGTGTAATATAGTCTACATATTTCTAATTTTCAATGATTTTACGTATGAATAACCAAAAATTTCTGTTGTTGATATTTTGATCTGGTACTCTGGATATGAGTATGTAATATGTATATGGATATATGCAGACTGATATGAGTGTTTGGCCTTGTGTTTATGTTTGTACTTAAAAGTGAAGAATGATTGTGGTGTTGCTCTGTATTGATGTAGGTGAGTAGGTCCCTAAAACCGCGTTTATTGGCTGCCTTTTACCAAAGCCCTGCTCCAGCTCATAACGGATGCTTTTGCCTTTGATTAGTGGAACTTTTTCTTTTCAAGGAAAAGCAGGACTATCTGGGGACGAAAGGTCTTCCTGTACAAACCCATGATGCTTGAAAAAGGAAAAGGAAGCAAGGAGAGGGATGATGACAACACAGATGAGTAGTGAGATGAGCTTGGGAAAGTTGGGGTTCTGCTCAAGTTCTTGTACCTCGCATTTGCAATGTTATGGTTCATAGTCTTTGTTTTCTTTATAAATGTTCATTCTGTGATTAATAAAATATGCTTGCAAAAGGAGGAAGTAGACCCAATATTTGGAAATGAGAATGCATACTTGTTATGTCTCTGGTCTTACAGCTACATAAGTACATATGGAGGAGGGTCACATTGCCTTGATGTATCGACTTCACAGGACCAACATTCGACACACTTGTAGCGAGTGTTATCGACTTATTTAGATGTGGAATTGTGATGGATGGTAAGTTCACATCAGTAATGGGGAATGCTGTGATTTTCCCAACTAGTACGTTGTGAGATAGCTGTGGTGTTCTGCAGAAAGGTATTTTATGTGTCATCTGTGCCCATGTCATATATGAGTCCAGTGTTTGCTGCAGAGATTATGCTACCTGAACATCATTGAAGTCTTCCTGAATTGACATCGAAGTTCAACCATTTTATTCGGATCCAGTTTCCATTGTAGCATGCATGGATGAATGTTGAACACTAATGTAGCAAAACCGGATATTTGGTTTTCGGTCCAGTGTGTGAAGCAACTATGCATCTTCATACTTGAAACACTCTTCAAAATATGCAATGAATTTTGTATGACTTTCAGCTATTTTCTAGTCATAGAAATGAGATGCAGTTTTGATAATAAATCCATCTTTTTATTCATTGGAGCTCTGCTCTGCACTTATTTCTTCTATATTATTTAATTAATAAGAACATATCATATTGGATGAAACTGGTAAAAATTAAGATCTCAATTTTTTGAGCCTAAATTAGAACTTAATAGTCCTTTGAGCTTCAGATCAAGATGAATAAGTTTATAAGAGCAACTTTATTAGACTCTCTCTTTTAACTTTTAACTATTTTTTAAAGCGTGTTTAACTGATGATTTAAGACATGTATAAAGCAGTTTTACATCCCAGTCATTTTGACATTGAAGTGTACAGAGCACCTACACTTCTTTATCGTATGAAAAAGCTATTTAATTACCTATATTTTTTATTAAATCTTCATTATTTACTATTTATACCCTTTATCATTTGTATGTTTATTAAATAAAAAGGGTCACAATCTATATTGACCTCAATAGCCTCTTGAGTCGTCAAAATAGAAAGTCGCTCACCTCCGATAATGGCGCACCGGAGCGCGCGCAATCGTCCACTCGCCCCCGACGTCGAGGAAACCCACGCGCTGCCGATTCCAGACTCGGACACCTCCTCCGACTCAGACGGCGAGTCGGCGCGGCTGTCCGGGCTCGCCGCGAGCTTCCGAATCATGTCGGAGTCGCTGCTGAGGATGGAGCAGACGGAGCTGGAGATGTCCAAGGCGAGGGAGGCTCTGCGGCTCAAGGCGGAGAAGCGGCGGATGGAGTCGGAGGCCGAGTTGACTGAGATGCTGCTCCAGACTCAGCTCCAGATCGCGTCTTTGGTTTCGCGGGGGAGGGATCATCATCCCAGCCGTAAACGGAAGCGAGCTGAGGAAGTGGAAGAAGAAAACGACTCGTCGTCTTCTTCGGCTGTGTCCAAGAGAGAAGAAGGTTTGGCCTTGTGCCTATTGCAGTGTAGTTCGTTATTATGAAAAATTGAAAATCAAAACCTGTGGGTGTTGTAATTGTAATTCTTATTCAAGCTTTGATGCTTCTACTTGGCATTAAACTTACATAATGCGATCCCTAATTATTGATGTTATAGAATCTCCTTTATTACTATAGTAACTCCACACTTATTTTCTTAGTTCTGCTTCGTTTTGGCATGGATGATCAGATCTTCAGTTGCCATCTGTATAATTTCGAATGATTTGTGTCCTAACAGATATGGGAATTGTCACCACATGCCCCCATTCATCAGTCCAAGCGAGGCTTCCAAAGTAGTACCGTGTTCATTTCATGAATTGTCGAAACCTCAACAGTGAAAGAGATTGTTTCGATGTTGGAGTTGAAAACCAAGGGCTCACAGCCGCACTGATTCACCACGGAGGGCTAATCCGAGCTCTGTATGTCGAATTGACTGGACCGACATTTGGGACGCTTCTGGTGAGTGTAATGTTCTCTCTTACATTTGGAATGTGATGGATGACAGGTTCACGTCAAGAACAGAAGACTTTGTACTAGAACAAGTTGAGAAATTTCTGAGTTGTTGTACCCAACAGCACATAGGTTAAATATGCAGTCGTTCACGCCCATGTCATATACTAGACCAGGGTCTGCAGCCTTGTTCGGGTTCACAATTCCACCTCCATAATCAAATGGATCAGCAAGCTTCTGTGGTGACCCCTCCAGCAAAGATTGGCTCTCCGAATGGATCAATCTTCCATGCTGTCATCAAATTTAGCATTCATACAATGAGAATAAGATGGAAAACAGACAACTTAAGAGAGTGGATTAACAACCTGTGGTTACTATTGCTGATCTTATTGCTGCAGGGGCCCAATTGGAGTGTAATGCTTTTAGAAGCGCCACAATCCCTGAAATGTGAGTAGTTGCCATTGATGTTCCTGAATGCAAGGCAAATCCTCCGCTCATGTATGGATCAATGGGCGCACTGGCAGCTAGTATACTCACACCAGGTGCAGCTATGTCCGGCTGTTGCAGCAAAAAAATGCTTATAGCTTGGCTTCCGAGGAATCGAGCTCCATTAAACTGGAGTTTATTACAATGCTAAACTGGTAGGAGTCATTAGTATGGCTGGAGAAATGGGTTAGGCCCTCTAGATGAGAAAGCGGAAACCTTGGTTGATACAGGCTTCCCCACTGTGTCATAGGACTCGGTTTTACAACAGGAGAACTGTTTACCACATAGAGACTTGAACCTAGGCTCTAATACTATTTGTCACGTCCCAATTCGAATTTACCTCTTTAAACTCGAGGTAGAATGTGCGGGACCCATCTCAAGAGAGATTTACTCGTAATCCTCTTTAAGAAGAGATAACCCTTTATCCAAACCATTTATCATACAATCCAAACGACACCGAGATAAACCTCACTATACCTGAGGTTATCCCGATGACCGAGTTGGATTACAATTCGAACCATTTCTGAGGACCTAGGGTCTAGATGTTATTTGTGACTGCACCCGAATCCCGGTCTGGTTGCCTACGTACCCTGTACTCAGGGATCAAGTCACACGTAGCTCTTACATTAATTAACGTCCTAACTGGGAAAATCCCGCTTTGCTACTTATCGGTCGAAAAACTATTAAGAATAGCATACGCTTACTGCAAATCCGGGGCTTAATCTCTCCGTCGAGATATCCACAATCCAGCTAACTATCGGTATTAACACAAACATTCAACCACAATTATATACAACATTCACACATACAAAATATAACATAAATGTATCCACGGATCTAACAAATTCTCTAGGGGCATAATTGTAATATCAATTGGAGGTACCTTTGTAATTATATTAAACTATCAAGGGTAGTATAGTCAATTCGACCTCATTAGTAGTTTGGTAAATATCCAAAACTGTCAAGGGCATTTATGGAATTTCAGTCTCAATGACATTCCATTATTCAAACTACGGAGGGCAGTATCATCTATTTAACCTCAGTGGCAGTCTTGTGATTATACAAAACTACTAAGGGCATTTCTAGGATTTCAGTTCCAATGACAACTTTATAAATATACAACAACCAGGGGCTTTTTTGTCTTTTCATGCCTACGGTAAACTACCAAATCTATCACAGTAAAAACCTAGGGTTTTTACCCCTTCTCCTAAAACTGTCCCGATCGGCCTGTCGGTCGATCCAAACAATTTCAGGTTGTTCTACCCCTTCTTCCTCCTAACAATAACAACATCAACAAATTAAACAACACAGAAACAACACCTAGCGAATCGAACCTCTCCCTCTGTCGACCCACTCCAATCCAGGACTCCATCTTTGCAGCAGGAGCTCCAACCCACTGTCTCGAGGCTCGGCCCTGCTCCAAAAACTCGTCTGTGTCCATGAACTTCTCGTCAGAGACGAGACTCGAAACCCAGAAAAATATACAGTGAGAAAGGGTTTTCGAGTTAGGGTCTCGATTTGAGGGTTTAAGGGTATGGACAGGAGGGAAGAAGAAGAAGAAGAAGAGGGAAGAAAAACCTTACCGGTCACGCGCCCTAACACCGCCGGAATCGTTGGAAATTGGTCGTTGACTGCCGCGTCTCTTCTCGGTCGATCTCCCTCCACGATGGCTGTTTTGGTGACCTGAGGGCAGGGCAAGGTAGAAGAGAAAAGGAGGAGCGTTTTGGGGGTGGTGCGCCGGCGTGGGGCGGCCGGACACGGCGGAGCGCCGCTGAGGAGCTCTCGGAGACGAGAGCTCGACGTTGACCCGAAAATAGGAGGTTTGACCGAGTCAAACCTCTCTTTTATATTTATAGGAAAATGGGCAGTCCAAATCTAATATGAGATCGATCCAACGGTCCAGATTTAAATATTAAAAGTTACCTTGAGTGGCAAATAGATATTTTACTATTTACTTTTACCACACATTAACTATACAATATCCCGAATAACTTTCGCATACGAACTCCGATTGATTCATAGGACATACCCACGGGTTCGTATTAATGTCTCCTACAACTTTCTCGAAGGAAGTTCCCCAAATTCTCGACTTATCATAAAGTCATCTTTTTACGGTAAAATAAATAACATTTATTACTTCCGTAAATTGAATAAATTCATAATAAACGGCTCGTAGCTCCGGAAAATATTCCGGACATACCGGTGGACTCGTATTAACATAATCTACTACCTCGGGATATTAATTCTATTTTCCCCCAGAATCAAGAATATCTTGATATTAAACTCAAATAGTAGTTCGGGGAAGACTAACAACGTGGTTACAACTCTCTGTAAACCGCATGATCCTGAAAAAAAAAGGTAAATTTCGGGACGGGGTATTACAATCTACCCCCCTTATAAAAATTTCGTCCTCGAAATTTCCACTACAGGACGTAAAACTAACAGTCATTTCAAATGACAACATTCAGTTAAAGATGGTCCACATTCCAAGACTTTATTTGTCCAACCGTCAAGGAATGTCATCAAGTTCTACTATACGAAACTTAAAGCAAACACGAGCCACAAGCTCTAAGTACCAATTCCTTTAGAAACTAAAGTCTCCTCGTAGTTATAATAAGAGATACAACCATTACTGTAAACTGAAATTAGCCCCAAACTTCATGATGTTAGCCCCAAACTTCATGTGGTAAACTGAAATTAATTCTAGGTTTAATATTAGAAATCCAAATCATTATTCACCAGATTTTGAGCTCTGAATCAATATGGATTACTTTCCAATTTGTGTATTGAATATGGTTTTTGACTTTTCTAACTAACCTGTTAGGTTATTAAGAACTATCAGTTACCAATGTAGCAATGTACAAAGAATCTGACTCGGAGAATACATATAGAACAGTAAACATAGAAATGAAATAAATTGGAAAATATTTATGGTGCATTAACTATATATAGAAATGAAAGCATGTATAAGTAATGGTTGAATCCTCTTTTCATACATATGTGACGGAATTGAAGGATTAAAAACAAAATTGTACTTGAATATTCCACAAGTACTTCAGTGATCACCAGAAAAATGCTGTAAAAAATTTGTCCTCACACACAAGGGAATTCTCACAGAATGCACTCTATCAGTCCAAGTAAGGCTTCCAAAATAGTACCCTGTGTTCATCTGGTGGGTTGTGGAAATTGCAATCTCGAAAGTGAGTTTCTTAACCGTGGAGTTGAATACCAGAAGATTGGGTTTTACAGATACCACTGTTCCCAATGGAGGATCAATTATAGCTTCATAAACGGATGTAGGGGCTCCTACATTTGTCACGGTTCTTGTTACAGTAATGGAACTACTGAGGCTTGGTATGGTTATGGAAGGAAGGTTAATGTTTAAAAGAGAAGGTCTGTTTGTGGGACATGTTATGGCTTGGCCTGTGAGCCTTGATATGTCAGAGTTGTTGTAGTCCATGGCACATAGATAATGCATGTAGTCTGCTGCACCCATGTCATATACAAGACCCGGGTTTGCTGCTGCATTCGGGTTCACAATGCCACCTCCAAAGTCGAATGGATTAGCCAACTTTTGAGGAGATCCCTCAGCAAAAACTGGTAAACCAGATGGACCATTCCTCCACGCTGCAGGAAATATGAAAATGTTGTTTACTTGAAAATGTATTGTAGCATTGACATAGTATTAGAGTTATGAAAATGTGTATACCAGTTGTGACTAGCGCTGATCGAATGGCTGCTGGAGACCAGTTAAGATGTTCTGCTTTGAGGAGAGCCACAATGCCTGCGACATGAGGAGTAGACATTGACGTTCCTGAGTGCATGGCATGTCCAGCATCCGCAAATTTATCAAGTGGAGAAGTTGCAGCTAATATATTCACACCGGGTGCAGTTATATCAGGCTGTCAACCAAGAAAAAAGACAAAAAAAGAAATGCACTATATAAGCAGAGGCCATAACTTATGGTGAACTATATTCAAAATCAAAATGGTGCTAATTGATACCTTGAGAATTGCTGGTGCAGCGGAGTTTGGCCCGCGAGATGAAAAATAGGCAACCTTGGCTGATATTGGCTTGCCCACAATTGTTTTAGGAGGGCTCAACTTTACACGAGGATGCCTGTGAATCCCATTCAAAAATTGAGTGTTAGAATTTAGATACACTTTTGAACAGTAATCATCAGTGTCAAAAAAACGGGGAGAATGTCCAAGTGTTACCTGGTGGATCGGATATAGAACACTATTCGGGTGCCAATCTCATAGTCAACTTCAATGCAAGGGAAGCCATCACTGCATGGATATAAGCCATCAGTTGGATTCTTTGCTACGATTAGGCCAACACCGCCAGCTTTTTTCACAGCATCTGAAGCTGTTGTTATATCTATCCTACGACCGAGTGAAGTGAAGCATAGAACAACCTTTCCAGATACCATGGTATTGTTAAGTGAGAGGGAATCACAGACACTGCAAAAGGGTACTTTTATCAAAATGTTATAAGTAGTTAATTAACAGAACGAGACGTTGTAAGCAAGTAGTCACAAGTTTTCAGATCATGGTACCCTGTAGCTGTAGGGTCAAGCCCTTCAGACTCCGGATATATCAAGCTTGAAAAACCAATCTCAAGTCCTGTAAACATAGCTTGACCCTAGAACAACAATTTAAGTAAATAAATTGCTGTAGAAAATCCATTACTATGGTTCAAAATTTCAAAAGGGTAACTTGCCACACAATGAAAGAAAGGAAACAGTACCAGGAAAGTTTTGTTATTTCCCAAAGTTATGGAAGTAGGAAATGATCGATCCACGGTGCTTGCTGCAACAGTTATGATCCATGGTGATATGTTCTGAACTGTCTGCGCCAAAGGTCCATCATTTGAAGCTGCACAAACAACAGTAATTCCCCTTGCTACAGCATGAAAGGAGCCAGTTGAAATGCCATCACGCTCATCCACATCTGAAAAGAGTGGAATTGAACCCCCAATCGAGAGTGACAATACATCAACTCCATCATGTATAGCTTCATCAAAACCTTTGAGCATATCAGCTGCTGAGCATTGACCTCCAAGCAAATTCCAGCAAACCTTGTAAATGGCCAATCTAGCATTTGGGGCACCTCCTCTAATTGTCCCATGACCAAGGCCCTTGTAACTAACATTAGTCACAAATGAACCAGCTGCAGTGCTAGCAGTGTGAGTGCCATGGCCATGTGCATCTCTTGGGGACATGAATTCAGTTCTTTTTGATGTGTTCAACGGTTTTCCATACTCGGCAAGTATTCCATCATTGAACCAACGTGCTCCGATGATTTTTCTATTGCAATGCAATGTTGCATTATACTTTTCCCCAGATATACAAACACCCTTCCAGTGGGATGGAACTGGCCCTAGGCCTTCTTCATTGAATGATTTAGACTCTGGCCATATACCTGCTTAAAGTCATGGCATTACATAAGTAGGCGTTTTTGTACGAGTGTGCATGCCTGTGAGAGAGAGGAAGAGAGAAAGTCACCTGTGTCAAGGACACCTATAATAACTCCATCACCCATGTTGCCGCTGTGAAGAATATTGCTTGAAGGTGAATGAGGAGATAGGCCAAGAAAATCCCAACTCCTACTAGTTTGCAGCTTGTATAGAGTATTTGGTATGACTCGAAGAACGCCAGGCAACTCTAGAAGATTTCACACCATTTCATTCAGCTCATGAAAACAAATTTTAGAACAATACATATTAATGACTAGTACATGAGCTGAAGTTGGAATATTTCATGAATTTTCTGATCACAGCAATTTCAGATATCTTTGTTTCATCAAGTTAGCAAGGTACCTGCAAATTTTTGTGCTTGAGCCGCTGTAAGCTTGGCGGCAAATCCAGAGAAACCATGTCTGTAACTGTATACCATCAATTTTGAGGCCAAACTTTTACTGCAGCATAAGAAGCAACAAACGTTTTACTCATAAATTGAAGCATCCTAGAACACTAACTTATCACATGTATAGTTTACTCTTTTTGTCCAATGTAACAGATACCCGCTGTTGAAATAATTACCTTCCAACTATGGTGGCAAGCAAATCATGATGAGAATTAGTGATCAACTTGGGATTGTCATGTTGCCTCTCTCCCAGATAAACAATGTGAACCTGCAATTAGTTCAAGAATATATGCAGGTATCAGGACACCCTATCCAGGCTTAAAGAAGAAGTGTGCATGTTCAAGATGTTGATAGATATAATGATGTAATACATACCTGGTTATTAGTCTTAGCCTCTGCCACTGTTATCGATATTCCATGATCATTCAGAACACAGAGAAGGCATAATAAACCAAGTACTACTGTACTTATTGGGCTGCTCATATTTTCTAGAGAGAGAAAGGATGAGGAGACTGAACAGAGATCAATTGAGGATTAACATGTTGAGCTAGAGATGAATCTATTATTGAATTATGGATCAAGAAATAAGAGTGATTGGTGTCTGAGCATGATAGCTTGGAGCCTGGGTCAAGTTCATAATAGTGGTGGGAAATTAAGAAAATATATAATGCAAAGTCAAACATTAGATGTCAACTTCTATGTGGACACACAGAAAATAGATTTAGATTCCCATGATTTAATGATTTAAGTGGATTATATTCATTTGATTATACAATGATTAACGAAAGTTTAGCTTGCTAACTAGTGAAGTAACATCTACTGCAATGTAGATGTTTAATGCTGATAAATAGTCTGGGTTCAACTCTAAAACCAATTGACAATAAAGAGAGTAACTCAAACTCTTATAAACTCACAAGCAATGTCCAATTTTTCAGACGTGGGATAGATATCTCAACACGCTCCCGCACGTGTGGCGATCTCTCAAGCCTAACACGAGGACACTATTAGGGATGACATGGAGTGCGTGTAGTCGGTAACGCTAACACACATAGATGTATGCAAACCGCTCTGATACCATGATAAAGTAGTTTGAGGTTCAACTCTAAAACAAACTGGCAATAGAGAAAGTAGCCCAAACCTTTATAAGCTCACAGGCAAGACCCAATTTTCTCGATGTGGGATATATATCTCAACATGATAAAGTAGTCTAGGGTTCAACTCCAAAACCAATTGGCAATTGAGAGAGTAGCCTAAACTCTTATAAGCTCACAGACAAGACCTTATTTTCCTAATGTGGGATAGATATCTCAACACGCCCCACACGTGTGGCGACCTCTCAAGCCTAACACGTGGGCAACATTAGGGATGACGTGGAGTGCGTGTGACCGGTAACGCTAACACACGTGGACGTGGATAACCCGCTCTGATATCATGATAAAGTAGTATAAGGTTCAACTCCAAAACCAATTGGCAATGGAAAGAGTAGTCCAAACTCTTATAAGCCCACATGCAAGACTCCTTCTGATCAGCTTCAGTAAATTCTTGACCCAAAAGGAAAATGGAAGAAGAAAACTTGAAGGGTAATTGTACAAAGGTCTTGGACAGATTCAAAGGAAGCTTCTCTACTTATGCATAAAGATCAACAGGAATTTATCTGGTTTGTTTTTTCATGAATATTCTTGAGAATAACCCTTCAAATTTGACTATTAGCTGCAAAAACAAAGGGCATTTATTCATTTTCTGGCCCACTTTCTTGTTCAAGAAGTAATCTCATGAAAATGTAGAGCATGCAGAAATGAGAATGGTCTATTGCTTTGGAAAAAAGGAAGAATAGGTGGTACTGGGAGGTCTACTTTTGCCGGACCAGGGACCAAAGATCAGAACTTCATAAGCTCCTTGGTGATTTGATTTGCCAAGTCTTTTTCTCTTTTGCAATGTTCACATACCAATAGTCTAGACTCAAAAACAAAAGAGTCACTTAAATGACTTATATCAGCTTTATGACTAACACATATTGCATTTTATTTTTTATTTTTTATGTTATGTGTTCTAGTCTTCTAGATGCCCTGCCATTCAGAATTTTCAAATCCCAGCCTTATCAGCAGACTAGGTGCATTCCTATACCAACTATGACTTTGGACTTTTCATTCACATATTATGATAATATGGAAAATGATATTTAAGTAAATCAACTTTAATCCACAGGACCTCTAGAACCAGAGAACAATCTGTGCACCTCAAATGCAATGCTGAGGATCCATCTAATCACCATATCAGTTTATTAATGGCTGTGGAATCTTGAGTAGGTTGAGCAGGAATAAGAATGATATACAGCTTGAATAGTTGGTTTTGCATTAGCCTGAATAACTGTAATGTAATCTTAACAGACATTCCCAAGAAGATTATGTATGGTATATGACACCTATATAACTGTAATTTGGACTTCTGCCACCTCTCTTCTTTTCTAAATTTAGGAATGTATGACAGAATCATAGAATGACATATTAACAAGAATAAGAGGAAACTATAATGGCCTCTCACATGGAATTATGCTCTGCATAGAAAATTATACCAGATTATCTTGGCATAGCAAGAATGGATCTTCATTCCTGTTTCAAGAAACAAGCAAACAATTTAACTATATGTTCTCATCCCTATATAAAAGGTAGGCAGGTGATCTCCATCATTCTAAACTACTCTATAGACTACAATGAGATGTAATTCCACTTTCAAATTTCAACTACACTCCAGTATGGAGCATATACAACTTGAAATTCTGATTTGTGAGAGTCGTACAAGTAGTCCATGATTGAGTAGAAAAATGACATTAGCCTCGAATTAGCTGCATGTTTTTGTAAAGATAAATTTCTAGTTCCGCCATTAAATATCGGATTCTTCTTGTGAGCATCAATCCTAGACTGGTTAAGAACAGTGCAAGTGTTATCTTCTGCAACATAACATATAGGCATGGCACAAATTATTGTGGGTAAAAATAAACAAAGACATGGTAAATGGTAGTGGATAAAACAATGGAAACACAGCAGATGAAAACAGAGCTCCATGCTTGAAGATTAAGCTTTTGGCTCAAAGTTGCAGGACATGAATATTACAAGGAAGCAAGAAAACAAAACAGATCAGAACAAAGAAGATCCAGCACTTGATGATCTTATACTCGAGAGCCTCATAGGTAAACCTAATTATTAAGCCAAAGGTTGGAAAAAAAACAAAATGGAGGTGAGGACCACAGTCAATAGCGACCCGTGAGGAAGGGGCAATAATGGCACAGTCGACCTCATCATTTATTCACGTCGTCTTGTCTCGTCCTCGTCACTACACGTGTCTGTGCCTCCGGTATTTCGTGCGGAATGCGCACTGGAATTGACTATATTACTCTTCACATCTTGTGACATTTACACCACCGCCATTTACCTACCATTTCCGCTTTTTTTTTGAATTCTGGATTCTCATCATAAAAAAGTGCTGAGTTTGATCACCTACGCTTTTGTGTTTGGACCAAACTACCCTCGATATCTTTAGCATCATAAATTAATTAGGAAAGCAGTGCATGGTTTATGGTTAGTAAAAAAAGAAAATGTGAGCTTTAAGAAAATCACGTCAAGTTCTTTTCAACAAAATAGTTTAGTTTGCGTATATGTTCTCACACTCTATCAAATTTGTAGCTAAGCAATACATCATTTTCATGAAATGTCAAAGTAGAACAATATTGTTACGCTATAACTAAGACTATACAAATCTAATGTTAGCTAGATAACTTACAAAATTTTCCATCGACTATTTTATCTGTCACATCATGCTGACTAACAATTTTAAATGAAGCTTAAAACAATTTTTAAGGTTTTCCGTTTAAGATTTGCACATCATGTTGAGCAATGCTGAATTTGTGCGACTGTAGCATCAAACTATTAATGTACAATTATACCCTATGTGCATTGAATCTTACAACACAAAGATTATGATTGCATACAAAATCAAAATTCAAGGTTGAATAAATTTAAATGGAGTGGAAGTAAAACAGCCCCTTACAAGTACTTAAGGATAACTTAGGGATGTGCAGCATACATTACAAGATCAATAGTAACATAATCAACCTAAACAAATGCGTTTCGAGCTAAATTAACTACAAAATGAGAAAGAACACAAAGGATTAACAATCAAAAATCTAAAGAAAGAAAAACGAAAAGTTGGCGGAAGTTAAACCAAAACAAATGAAAACAGATGGACTGATTGAGAGGTATGCAGAGAAAGTAGCCGGCCAATACATAGCTTGAGAATAAAGGGGCATTATTGGTAGTTAAAGCTGCCACGAATAACGTCCTCCTCGAATATATAATATTTTCCCCGTGACAGAATCATCTTACTCGAGCATAATTACAAGGTAGCCCATCTCCCGAGAGACTGAAATTTATTGGTTTAAGAAAGTTGATCGATCAAAGTGAAACAAAAGCACAACACTTTCACCTTAAACTCCATCAAATTGTTTTTGTTTTCCCTTCCTTTTCAAACTTGGGTCTACTTTCACTTCAGGGACATATGGTTTTGTTTGTGTCAACTGTGATGGGTTTGCCTGTGTCTTCTTAACGCTTCACAGCCCCACCTCTGTAGAGAAAAGGTTAAGCAAATAGAAGGTTCCTTAAGCCTTTGGGAAATGAAGATGGGTCTGAGCAGACCTCACAAGGTTGGCAATGGAATCTCAATCAGATGGGTTTCTCTCTTCTGCATTGCAAGCTTCTTCTTGGGTGTTCTTGTTGTCAACAGGTTCTTTACTGTTCCTTGAGATTCTGCTTCTAGATTTGTTTAGTGAAACTTGTAAATCTTTTGTCTTTATGTTGATTTGGATGCAAATGAGGTTTATCTGGTTTCTGGAATTCAAAAGTCTCTGCTTTTGTAACCCATTGTGCTCAAGATTCCAACTTTTAGTTGTTTTCGATCGTCATAAGTGATCAATTTAGGTGCAAATATTGGTCTTAATCTCAGTACTTGAATTAGCAAATGTGAGAAGTGTCTTGCTCGTAGATGTGAGTAGACTATATGTCTTCAAGGAGAGTATGAATATAAATGTAATTTTTAAGTGTGGAATGTATTAGATTTGATGATGTTTAGCTCTGCAATCTGAAGGGTTGAGTGACTTATTGAATATATGAATTGGCAAGTGCAACTGAGTCTCTTACATTCATGTCATTCAATTCAGATTTGGGTTTGGGCTCTCATTTGCTTCAAAGTTGATTTTGTAACTCTGTAGAAACTTTAGGAGGCTGATGATCTGTTTTAAGCTCTAACCCAGGCATTAACAGATGGTTTTTGAATGGCGAGTTAGTGAGATTTAGTCTGTAAGCATGGTGTCCACTTGAGAGAGTTCAATGGTGCTCAAAATTGGCCGGTACAGTGTTAAATGGTCTCTATTGTTGGATGCAAACTACAGTTCACTTTGCATCCAAGCTGTATACTCCTAAAAGCCCACCCTACTTTTAATAGGGATATTTATGACAGAAATTGGATCCTAAGTAAATTAAGTTTCGGTACAATCACATTATACCGGAACTTGTCAAAATAGAATTCATGATGTGGGAAATAAGGCTGGGAGAGACAATGTGCCTTGCGTCATGTTCATATCTGTGAATGATGTATGTACAATGTGCCTTGAGTTTGCACGACCAGAGGTTGGAGTAGTAATCTAATCCACCACTGAAATGAGACATGAGACTATATTTCTCTGCTCCCAATTGTTCTTTTCTTAAATGAACTTCAAGTGGTTCATGTTTGTTTTCCAGATTTTGGGATGCCATTGATCCTGATGAAATGGATGAAGAGGCTTCATCACTGGAGAAACGTCAATCGATTTCTCTTCAATCTGTTGTCAATTGTGAGAAGAAGGCAAGTTATAGCTTCTAAGATCCCAATTCGTTAGTTTCATTTATTTCATAAAGCACTTCAATAATATCTATGCAATTCCAGAAAGACACTGATGAGGCGGGAGACATCTTTTCTCAAGTCTCACAAACACATGATGTGATCAGGTAAATTCTTATTTTCTACTATTATATTTAAAGAGATGTTTTTTTTTCAGAGCTCAAAATCACTTTCTGTGTGTGTGTGAGTTAACTTCTCTGTGTGCTAGTGTATGACTGAAACTGCTTCATATTTAATATTCATGTTGAAATTCTTAGGAAGCTAGACAAGTCAATCTCCGCATTGGAGGTGCAGCTAGCAGCAGCTAGAGCTTCCAAATCTGACAATAATGAAGGATCTCCAGTGTTTACAAAACCAGGAAGCGAGTCATTCAAGGAGCGCCAAAAGGTTTTCTTTGTCATGGGAATCATGACTGCCTTCAGCAGCAGAAAGAGAAGGGACTCAATCAGGGAAACATGGATGCCTGGAGGTTTGATTATAAAAGTTTAAGAACTATTCTCTAACATCAAAAGTAGTAGCAGCTATAATAAATTATCCTTATTCCTAGGTGACGAGTTAAAGAAGTTAGCGACAGAGAAGGGAATTATAATGCGGTTTGTTATTGGACACAGGTAGGATAACTCTTGTTGGGCTGGCGTTTTACTGCTTACTTCAGAATGATTGTGTTCCAACATAATGGTTCAATTTTTGTTTTTAATACTCAGTGCATCCACTGGTGGTGTTTTGGACCGTGCCATTGATGCAGAAAATGAGAAACACAAGGATTTTTTCCGACTGGTAAGTTGCTGAGTGCTGAGGCTCAAGGTAGCCTGTTATATTAGTCAGTATTTTGGAGACTCATGCAAAGTGTGATGCACTGATGCATGCGGTATTCTTGAATACCAATCAAAGAAACAAAATTCTTGAATCCTTTGGTGGGCTTTTTGCTTTTTTCTAGTTGATAAGTTTTTCATGTTCTCCTTTGTATCAAAATTGAAATACTTTGGTGAACCTTATGCCTTGTTACCATTGTATGCCTGCAGAACCATATAGAGGGATACCATGAATTGTCGTCAAAAACCCAAACATATTTTACAGCAGCTGTCAATAAGTGGGATGCTGACTTTTACATTAAAGTTGATGATGATGTGCACATAAATCTTGGTTAGTGTATTTATATTCTTTCTGCTTTCAAAACTGGATGGGGGAACAGCTTCAGGGCACTAAGTTCAGTTAACATTCACAGGTATGGTTGGTTCTACTTTGGCCCGGCATAGATCAAAGCCTCGTACATATATTGGATGCATGAAGTCTGGACCTGTCCTGGCACATCAGTAAGCAACCGAACATTTGGCATCCTTGTGTATTTTGCACCAATCATGATGTGTATACCTTTGCTTTAGGGGGGTCAAGTACCATGAACCAGAATATTGGAAATTTGGAGAGGAGGGAAATAAATATTTCCGGCATGCAACAGGTCAAATATATGCACTTTCCAAAGATTTGGCAACCTACATTTCAGTTAATAGGTAAGTTCAAGTGTGGGGCATCATTTTTCTTTAGGATATATGACTAAAATGTTAGTAATTGAGTTCTTGTTTCCTCCAGGCACATACTTCACAGATATGCGAATGAAGATGTTTCTTTGGGTTCTTGGTTTATTGGTCTTGATGTTCAGCACATTGATGAGCGAAGCCTTTGTTGTGGAACTCCTGGTAATAAATTATTATAAGTGTGATTTTAGTTTTTCTAAATCAGTAAAGTTACTTAATTCAAGATTAATGGTTTCATGTTCTGTTTCAATTAAGAGTTACATTAAGAATAAATTAACCTTTGCTATTAAACTCATCTGATCATGGTGCTGAAAACTGTAGCAATTGTAGCAAGCCCAAACATGTAATTTTTAGTTCATGCTTCTAATTAGATGAAGTACTAGCGAGCGTAATAATGTAAATTTTTAGTTCCAAGTATTTTTCATGCTTCTATTCAATGCAATGAAATCTATATATTTTTCAAAGATTGCGAGTGGAAAGCTCAAGCCGGGAATCCCTGTGCTGCATCATTCGATTGGAGCTGCAGCGGCATATGCAAATCGGTGGAGAGAATGGAGGAGGTGCACCAGAGATGTGGAGAGGGAGAGGATGCGATTTGGCACACCAGTTTCTAAAACTAGGTTCTGCTCACTTCTAGTCTTCTAATATTGTAATGTAAATGTGTATGCAGCAACAGAAAAAATTGGATGAACGCACCATCTGCCCCATTTTTGCTCATTCAAGGCCGGGACAGTTTGGCATTTGATTAATTTTACTATTGCACATATGCAATCTAATGCAGAATAGGAGTATAATATCTTAAGTCAGGATTTTATGATTTCTTTCTTATTTTGAATTTGTGTTTTCATTAGGGAATCTTTAAAGTTCTAGAATATTAGGGTTGCTTGATCCTAATTGATCTAGGGTTTTAACCTCTCTATATATAGAGGCCTTTGTAGTCTTTTTTGACAGAGTTGAATAAATAAAAGTTTGAGAGCCTTGCTTTCAATCCAGTTTTGTGAGATGCAACCTAACCTTAGGTGTGATGCCTAGAAACTGTGATGCCTGAGATCTCTAGGTGTGATGCTAGTAGATCTATCCATTTCTTAATTCCGTCTTTAAATCCTAATTCTAGGGTTCATCTTATTTGTCCTGCATCATTTTGGCGCCGTCTGTAAACCAAAACCTATTGATCCAATGGTTGCATGGTCGGAAAAAATTCGCTGGGGTCATCTGACTGACACACAACGAGATGCCCTGTTACTACAAATTGTGAAACAACTTGAATCATTCGATCTTCGGCTTAGAAAGCTAGAAGATAATGGGAAGGCTTCTACACCGGTAGTTGAGGAGAACACCGCTAGTGACGAACAAGAGCAGCCCCACAACAAACAGACTTTTGGGGCTTGGGTCACAGAATTCCTTGAAGCCACAGGTGTGAGTCTGAACAAGTGAATACTGATGGAAATATCGATATGGATGGAGAGAACTATGTCAATTTTGTCGTAAGTGTTGCCGTTGAGCGCCTCGAGCTTCAAGTACTGCCACACCAACAACCATACAAGGTCGGTTGGGTTGACAACACCCATATTCCAGTGCCACCCATGAAGACAACCCATGTCCTTGTAGGAAAACCTTGACTATTTGATCGTGATGTGTACCATTGTGGAAAAGCAAATACATATTCATTATTGTTTCACAAGCACAATGTTGTCTTGAAGTCTATGAAAAAATTTGACATGGTGCCCCACAGAAAGGTGTTAAGGGGACATGTAGCAACCAAAAAGAAAGTTATTAACATGCTGAAGATGAAATCGTTTGGGATAAGGGTCTGGTGGCTTAGTGGCAGGATTCTACACTTATAACTCGTCGGAGTCGAGTTTTTTCAACCCGGAGAGGATAATGCAGAATATGAGTATAATATCCTAACTCAGGATTTTATGATTTCTTTCTTATTTTAGATTTGTGTTTTTATTAGGGAATCTTTTAAGTTCTAGAATATTATGTTTGTTTGATCCTAATTGATCTAGGGTTTTAACCTCTCTATATATATAAGTTTTTGTAGTTTTTTTTGACAGAGTTGAATAAATAAAAGTTTGAGAGTCTTGCTTTCTATCTAGGTTTGTGAGATGCAACCTAACCTTAGGTGTGATGTCTAGAAACCTACTGATGTGATGCTAGTAGACCTATTCATTTCTTAATTCTATCTTTAAATCCTAATTCTAAGATTCATCTTATTTGTCCTTCATCACAATCTTTGCTCTTTATTGAGGTGTTCTGGAGAGAATCCATAATTTCGTTCCAGATCGGCTACTTGTAACACTGACTAACAATAACACTGTTCTTTTACCATACTAACACCAACACATTACACATGCTTGGATGTGAAACATGTGCATTCTGTAGGGTTCAAGATAGAAGCTTTCTGCCCTTAAAAGTTACGAGTCTTATTTCTTGTTAAAATTTTGACCCATACATTGTTGAATTCTACCCAACTGTGGCTTCGAGCCTCTACTATGAGACCAGTCAGACGGTCAAGTCTGATATGAAATTCAAACCTATGCGCGTATCACTCTTTCGTACTGAGATTGGCTTTCCTTCCACTCCTGCGCTTTGTGAGGCTCAACCATTCATATTCAACAGCGTAATGAATCCAATGTTCTTTTGTTTACGCAGCTATTTATCAAGACAAATATAACCGACCATCTGAAATTGACATATACCATACCATATATCTTCAATACTTGAAGTAAACCATGACGAAGTGGAAATATGAGGACTATAAAGGTGTTAGGCAAGGATCAATGTGAGAGCGCTAATTGCCAATTATATTCTAGACAAGAAGTAGCACATCTGATGGGATTTTCCCATAAAATGTGTAAAATGTAGTGGAAGAAGAAAACTCCAAGTGGCATACTGGCCAATATTCCTTACTGAAGAAACTCTAAGCATGCAAGTGCAACTGAGCTATCAGTCCAGGACCTACTCACCGCCAGCTTCAAGCACACAATTGATAGAATCTATATCGAACGTCAATTATGAACTTGCAAGGCTTCACATTTGGATCATCAGCTAGCTTGTGGTCCAACTATGATCAATCAGTTAAGTCGGTTTAATGATTCAATGGCCGGAATGTGTTCTTGTTTCTCACTTCTGAAAAAAAAATTCCGACAGCTTTTAGAGTATGATCAATGAATTTGATATACACTGTTGACTTATTTCATGACATTTAACCTTTGAATCCGCATAACATAATCGGTTTGTTTTAATTCGTGAAGATACACATAAAGGTTTTGATTATAAAGAGTGGGAGTAGAAAAACGCCTGCATGTGTTAGGCATGAAAGTGAAGGTTTGGGTATAGAGGGCTTGTGTTTGTCTAGTTGTCTATTCTCAAAACGTAAGGATCAACTAGGTGAAGCAGCAGCTACATATAACAATACAAGTGAGTGGAAGATCAGAAAGGTGATTCGGTATGAAGTCTTGGACTGCAATCACTTGCCATTTAAAATAAGCTGCACGACGAAAACATGGCATAGGTCATATGACTCGTATCAAATTGGGGTCTGTTCAGCATGTCATTGCATTATTGAGGAAGTTACTTGTAAGCAAAATGCTATGAAAAGTTGAAAACTATGTTGAAATCGATCACTTTCCACAAGCTTTCACAAGTCTTTGGTTTGTAGCAGATTTTGACATTGGACATATTTTGGTTGTACGATTGTTATGAAAACAATTTTTCGAACAGTTTGATTGATCTCTTTGGAGGGCAAACATTCTCTTAATTCATTTTTACATGTTCAAAGTGTTTAATTATTCATCATAACTTCAGACGACCAAAAATGTTGAAAGCTTCATCAACTCATTTAGTTGACCATTGTGAACTTATTATGCAAATTCGACTCCATCTCAGCTAGTCAGAAAGAAGCAACAGAGTAGAGCGCGTGCTTTGGATCAATTCAAGTGAGTCAAATGCTGGAATTAGGGATTGATGAGCTGAGGAAAGCATTGCTGCATTATTTTATGGTTACCACTAAGCTTAGTTTATGTTATAATTTTTAGTGTTTGTTTTCTGCGATGAATATGAAACTAGCTTCATTATATCTACCTCAAATGATTAGGGTTTCCTTCACCAAAAGGATCTGTTAGGGTTTCCATGTAGTTTTGTCGGTGGTTTGCCTCATGAACTTAGAATCGCAACCATTTTGTAAGTTTCTTTGGCAAACTTATCAAGAGAGTGCGTTTTTTCATTCTTGAATTCCTAATATGTAAGTTTTAAGAGAGTAAAATACAAATGGGTTTGGGGTTTGGTAAGAACTCACTTTTCGGTTTGGGTTGTTTGAATGCGAGGATGTATAAGAACTCTTTGATTAATTAAGTGTTTAAGCAGAGGATAAGACTAGTTTAAGTATTGATGTGATGTTGGTGTTTAGTTTAATTTTGAGGGTGATAACTATGAACAACTTAGTCCATGAGTTTGGTAGGAAAGTAGATCAACTTGGTTTTGTAGGACTCCGGCATTGTCACCGATGGCATTGTGTTCTTTATATTGAAATTTCTTCAAGGTATAGTTAATGCCCCTCCAGTTTTCAAATTTTCGATTCAATGTTTTGATTTGTTTCTTATATTGACTAATTTGTTGTGGAAAGGTTCACCTAAGGTGTATTGCCTTCTGTTCTTCCCTTTGTTGTGATCCATATGCACTTAAGAAATAACATATCAAAGAATATATAGTTACACATCCATGAGGACCATGACCGTTCTTTGCAGGCACATCCTAGAAAACAACTATGACCAAGAATAACTGAATAAGTAATGTGTACAAGTATAAGAATGCATGTTCACCCAAGGGATAGTTTTTATTATGAAAGACAAAAGAATATGACAGTTAAAAGTAAATGTCATAAGTATAAGTTGTTAAACTTTCTGATTTTATATTGAATACATACGTTGGAAATGTATTAGTCTCTCACAATCCTTTAAATTTGTCCGTCACGTGAGCAAACTGCTAGAATAAATACTTTAGAACATCTACCATATTTACGACAATGTTAAGTTAGTTATGTTTTTAACTTTTCTAGCTAGGCTGGGTTATAAACCTTTTTTTTTAAAGTTAGCTATGTTTTGTTTCCTTACAGTTTTCGAACAAAAAATTCAAATGTGTTCCTTTAATATCCACCAAATAAAAATCTACGAAAATAATAGTGTTGGTGATATTCTTGAACTTCAACTTAGAATCATATTATGGTGAGATTGGATCATTAACCTCTTCTAATTCGAACCCACCAAGCACATAGCTTAACAAGAGCACGTTTACTTTAGGTGAATGAGAATCATCCATGTTGAAGTCATTTCCATTACAGGTTAAAATGTTGTAATTGTTGTTTACTAATCAGATGTGTGTGGGCCTATCGTGTGACCCAGATTCATTCTCTCTTTTTCATTCCAGACTAACAGGATGGTATTGATTATGATTCATCCCTAAATTAGATTTAGTTCTCATTTTAATCTTACAACTTTATAAAAACCTCAAACTACCCATACCAAAACCTTACAACTTAAAAGTTAAAACACCAATTTTCAAAAGGTATTATTGTAATTAAATGTGACTGAATCATACTTCTATTTAGTATTTCTGAGGATATCAAATAAACAAAGAAATTAAAATTACTCATTTTCTCTCCTTCGTCCTCAATCTCATTGTTTAGTCATGACAATCTCAAAGGACGGACGGAGCAAAAAGAACAGTCACCAATGTTTTCTCCTAAGCCAACAGAGAAATAATAGAAAGGGAAGGAAAGAGTAAGCAATTCAGCACATAAAAATCCAAGTCAAGGAAAACGTGAAGAACGAGAACGCGGCTACCAACGGACATGGTATATATAAAGCGCATCAATAACAAGAGCGGCATCAGATCCACTGAGAGCGAATGTGCTTAAAAGCTTCTGCCTTTGGTTAATTTTTACCGCCACCCTCTTCAACTAGGCTCCGTTTCATCCGGTGGCAATTGGCCAAATTGACAAAAGAAAACAAAGCTCCCTGGTTGGGTCTAACTCAGCCTCTCTCAGACCCTGCAGAATCCCAACAAGCGCCTCTCTACCGCTTATCTTCGCAAATCTTATCCACACCCTCTTTGTCTTCTCCTTCCCTCTTCCTCATCATCTCTCCTGCTGCAAGAACAGACCATATCTAAATCTCCTCTCCCTCTCCTCCTCCTCTCCCTTATTATATTAATTTGTTTTCATATCTTATACCTCTAAAAACTCAATCTCCTTGTTGGGTCTCACCCTCTAGCAGAGCTTTGGTTATCCCCTATCTACCCGATCACTTAAAACCCTCGACTAATCGCTGCGCTTAACGCTTACTCTGTTCGATTCAATCGAGGGTTTCTATCAATTTAGAGAATATTTGGATACATATGGCGTTGGCGTCGGCTTTGGTGGAGATTCTGGGGAGACCCACAATGGTAGAAGTGATGGGGGAGCTGGTGAAGTTCATAACCCCTATATGGATTGGTGTGATTGTTGGGGTTTTCGTTGGTTGGGCGTGGCGGCCTAAATGGGTGACGGTGGTTGGTAGAGAATTGTTGGATAGCTCCTCACGAAAGGAGTCATCGTCTTCTTCTTCGGAATCGGCTTCATCATCATCTTCATCGCCACCCGCGCAGGCCACGTGTGGGATTTCGATTCCGAGTTTGAGCTCGTTGCTGCCAAATTGCATTCCTTGGGCTGCTGACGATAACGTTCAGGACCAGGCTCTTACTTTGCCTGCTACCACCAATAGTGATTGCAGGTTTGCTTTACTCACCTTGTTGATTGAACAAATTTCGCAACTTCAATTGGATTGTGTAAAAGATTTTGGAAACTTGGGTTTTGGTTAGTTTGATGTAATTAGGGAGTTGAATTGAGCTTTCGATTGATGAATTAATTTTTTTTGGCTCTGGCAGTTCCTCACAGATTGAACAAGAAGAATCTTGTAGTGTCACTGATGAGGATTTACGCCACATATGTCAGCTTGTTGAGGAGAAAGATGGAGGTCCTGCTTGGATTCATATGATGAACAAGTCAACTCCAACTATGGGCTACCAAGCTTGGCGCAGAGATCCTCGGGTAGCTAGCTGTCTTTACCTCTAGTTCTTAACTTTCTATTGAGTTGAGGTCTTCCATTGGTGGATGATGATGCAGTACTGTTTTGCATGTATGTATTCCATTGGTGAGGTTAACTGAACTTCTGTTCTTTTTGGTGCGTTGTAGACTGGACCTCCACAATACAGAAGTAGAACTGTATTTGAAGATGCTTCACCTGAGACAGTGAGGGATTTCTTTTGGGATGATGAATTTCGAGCAAAGTGGGATGACATGCTTATCCATTCTTCTACTTTTGAAGAATGCCCGACCACTGGAACCATGCTAGTGCACTGGGTCCGCAAGGTGAGAAATGCTTCTATTTGTGATCTCTGATCTTGAATTGTCGTGGTTGCATTGGCTTATGACTGACTTTGTTTTTCTTTTTGCATGGACACAGTTTCCATTCTTTTGTAGCGACAGAGATTACATGATAGGCCGTCGCATTTGGGAATCTGGACGATCATACTACTGTGTAACTAAGGTAAGAGAAGAGACAACTATCTATACAGCCTCACAGACAAATGCACATATCATTGTATAGACTACTTTATGGATGAGTTCCTTTTATTCATTTTTTCTTGCTCTGGCTATGTAACTAGCACGTAATAGTTATAAATGATTAGCTTTAGTTTGCTGAAGAGTTTTAACTACAAAAAAGAAACTTTCAGGTATGTGTGTTCCAGTCGATGCATCTCTGTTCAGTACATTAGTCTCAAACTTTTATAATTTAGTATCATGGGATTGATGGCAGTTTTAGATATGGAAATGTGAGACTATTTACTGGTAATTGCAATATGGTGACATGAGCAGGTTGTCAGTACTCAATAAACGAACTGAGTTATTGCTTTTTTTGTGGTGCTAATTAGTCGAATCCAAAAAAAACTTGTTTTCCAATTGTAGTCCAGAATAGGAATTTCATTGAATGTTGTGAAGTGTCTTATTTGAGCTAGTTTGTGGTTTTGACGAGATATTTTTAGAAGTAATTTACTTCCTACTCAGGAATTCAGGAAATAATGTGGTTATTTAATATGTTTCAGGGAGTGCCCTCCTCTGCTGTGCCAAGACGTGACAAACCTAGACGCGTTGATTTGTACTATTCAAGTTGGTGCATTCGTGCAGGTAATGGCACATTTTTAATATGATTTTCTCTAAAGCAAAGTGGTTTGATTTTTTTTGGAAAAATGAAGTGATGGAAAGAAAAACACATCTGTGTGACTTCCTAAGTGAAGGACTTTATGTTCTTTCGATGCATTTAAAATGTCACATAGCTCTATTATGCTGATTAAAACTATATGTTGCATATGAACAGTTGAATCAAAAAGAGGGGATGGCCAGCTTACTTCATGTGAGGTTATACTGTTTCACCATGAAGATATGGGTATTCCTTGGGAGATTGCGAAACTTGGAGTTCGTCAGGGTATGTGGGGAGCTGTTAAAAAGATTGAACCAGGCCTACGTTTATATCAGAAGGAGAGAGCCGCTAAAGCACCACTTTCGCGGTGTGCTAAAATGGCCCAAATCAACACCAAGGTCAGTGCAGATTACTTGAGATCGGTGGAGAACAGCACTAAAGCTTCCACGGAGATTGAAATTTCAGATTCAGCGGAGAAACCAGTAGGAGGGAGGAACATACCTAAAGCTCTAATTGTTGGAGGGGCATTAGTTCTTGCTTGCAGTCTTGATCGGGGGCTCTTGACTAAGGCCGTTATATTTGGTGTAGCCAGAAGATTTGCCAAGATTGGGAGGAGGTTGTAATTTAACATGGTTATTGCTTCATTCCAGAGATGCCAAGCTAATGGCTGTCAAGAGAAGTGAGGAATTACCAAGTGACGAAGATTCGAACTTTCCCCCCTTTCAACAGGATTGGAGATGTCGTATTCTTTCTCCTTTTTGTTTTAGCTATGAATATAGCTTTAAATCCTTTAATTGTATAAGTACCCCAGGCCAAAAGAGAGGAAAGCAAGACGAGAGAGCATATAGCTGTATTCATTTTAAATTTGAAAATGTCATGAAAGGATCTTGTTCTGCAAGAATAAACAGAAATGTTCAGGCTCTTTTAATGTTTTTCTTTCTTCAATATATTGATCTTCATAACCAATTGATATACGCATAGCATATGATCACATTTCCTTGAAACAAAGACCGGTTTTGGTAGAAACTAACACATTTACTTTGCACACTGCTGCTGGGAGCAAGAGCCTTGCAAAATTGCATTGTGCAAAGCAATTTGAGTCCAAAGGATGACTTGAATTCTACGTTCACGTGGCTCAGAACTGGCATACAATAAGAATTCGCACAAGCATCTCATCTGGGGCCTCTGACTTCAAGAAAGTCGGCCATTCATACCGTTATCGTTTTTGACGGATCTGTGTTCGAGTCATTTAGTGTGCAAGCATCACAATCTGATGCACAGAAGCAAACCATCAATATATAATTCCCTTGGCCCCCGTTCTTCAGGACAGCCTAACCTTCACAGTTGGCTGAGTGGTCCTTAAGATTAGAAACTAAGCAAAATATATGGAACCTATTTCCAGCATCATAAAAGCCTTGTGAACATGGCTTCTTTCCTACTGATAGCTGTGAACAATACCAAACATTTTGCCTCACTACTCATATGAAGTGCAAGCTAGGTTTGAAACATCTGTTGGTACCTGATTGTATTAGGTTGATTTTTCAAGTTTTCGTAAAACTTCGTAGGTTTTTTTGGCAAAATAAAACTTCGTAGGGTTTGAAGACTTGAAGTTTGAGGCTGACTAAGATAACTAGATTGTAGAGTATAGAAGTCAGTTCAAGCTGCCTCTCCTTGACGGCATTGGTGATCGCAATTTGATGGTTGTCAGTGAAATGGATTTCATTCATGAAGTTGATGATCAGTATGGATTATCTATAGCTATTGTGATGGCTAATTGAGTACCCACTAGAACTTTAATTTGCTTGGTTTTAGGCTGTTTAGCTGGCAAGCATGGAGACCTTGTAAGGGTCAAAAGTGCTAAGTTATTAGGCTGCAAGTGCAAGCTGTACACGCTTCAGAACCGAAATCCAGTTATACCAGTTCCAGATTTAGTATAAGCTTCTTGGATCTGGATGCAGCCTTTTAGATGCTACGACCAGACAAATCAATTGGTGCTTGGAAAGCGTTTTTATGTTTTCTTCTAAGCCAATATAGATCATTGGCAGCCGAATTTTCCACAACTAGACATCATCAATATTCAGGAAACTAAAAACTCAAAACACAAACAAATTTCTTGTAAAAGAATCATAGAATTTCCTATTAATTGTGGGTAACTTTGTACATATACAACAATAATATAGCTTTTGCTTCAAACAATCCAGGATCAAAACCCAGCAGCTAGTCCTAGACAATGGTTTCAAAACAGTGGAGACCATCCAACTCGACCGCAAACCGCCGTGAAGGTGGTGGCGCCGTCTTCTGCTGGTCCTGCTTCTTAACCTGGCCGGCTTCGGGAATAGACTGTTGCTTCTTATTCAAGACATTCAACAGACTAAAACTCTTCTGCTGCTGCGAAACGGGAAGGGAGGCCTTGACGGTCTGGCCCAAGACCTCGGCGCACAAAGCATCGAAAGAACTGAACATGGAATTCATGATTGCTATGATCCAATTCTTGGATTTCAAGAAACTGGTGATTTGGGTTTATAGATGATTCTTCGATTTGATTTGGGTAAGTTATGGAAGAAAGGGTTTGAATATATAGTGGTGGCTGGTGGCTAAGGAAAGTTCGAGAGGGAGAAAGGCGTGTCCTAGTTTGAGTTGGGATTGGGACGACAAGAAATAGCGAGGATGCTCTGGAGTGACCGCGTATACGCGACTGACTCCAGCTGGTTGGACCCTTCCTCACAAGGGATACGGCACATTCCCTATTCTGGACGACTGGACCTTTTCCATGTTTTTCCACTTTGAAATCTTATTTGCCTATTTTGACTTGGAATACTATTTCTTTTTCATACTGTCAAGTGTTGATCATGGTGGTGTCACTTGTGGCTTGTTAATATTGAACCTAAGAGTCTAGATTGCAGAATTTTTGATATGTTTTTTTTTATATTTTATGAGGAAAACTCGAGCGGAAAATTAACACTTATATTTGGATCAATATTTTTTTTATAATTTAAGTTTATCAAATCTTTGATGTTCTTCTTAATTTAAAAACTAACAGTTTGGTTAGAGAAGGCTAAACAAAACGGATTGTGAAAATGTTAACTGTTTTTTAGTTCAATTATTAGTGAAACTAACTTAAGTTATCAGTAATAAAATTACTCATTTAGTGATTTATTTAATTGAACGATATTTGTGTATACGCCTATCACTTTCCCATGTCATATGATGTCAAGCAACAACTGATTTATAAAGTTCAACCTTTGTGCCCAAAAATCTTAACAAATTGGGATATAATAATAAAAATAATATGAAATTTGTGTTGTTAATTCGTTTATACTCAAATATCAACATTGGGATTCATGGTTGAATATAAATATGATGTGTGCATGTTTATCTCTATTGAAGTTTGAGTTGGTTTTGGTTTCAGTTCCAATGACATTGAATTTGTCTTTGGAAGAGACAAGCAAAGCTGTTTACATGGGAAAAAGGAGCTTGTTTGAATTCCCGGAACCTATCAAGAGTCATACATGTTCATATGGATAAAGATGAAAGACCAGTTCCTAGAAATTATGCAAATTCTAGGAATAAAGGACCAGATTTATAGTACTGGCGAAAGGCTGGTATAGTGTTCAACCCTGAAGGCTTCAACTGTACTAACGCAGCTATGTCTTAGAGTAATTGGAATCAATTCAATGTTTGCTTCTACAAAATTAAAGTCAGGTCCTTCTCTTCTTTAAGTTTCTTCTGTATTATGACCAAAAAGAAGTCAGAAGTCTCTTCCTACAAATTGATTCATTGAATCGAAGGATTAGAATTCGGATAGCTAGAGACTAGAGAGATCAATAAACTAAGTAACTATCCCCGGCAACGGCGATCTTTTTTTGTTCGCCTCCAAAGAATTAATATCTTCTAATCTCTTATTTAATTAAAAAAAGAAAAAAAAACCCTACCATAGAACAGAAAACAAAAACAAAACTAACGTATAGCAGAAAGTGTTATAGAAAACAATGGCAGAAACTTCAATTATCAATTCCCTTACGATGCTAACTCTCATCAACCCACCAAAGGCCAAAAAAGAAAAGATACTGTTGAAAACAGAGGTACCACACACAAAGAACACACAGATGTTTCAAGCTCTTAGCTTCTGATCTATTTTATTAACACTGAACGTTGGCTTTTATAGCCTTACAAATGCAACTGCAGAACGAAAATGCAGCCCACGTATAACGTGGTATAACAGCTGGAAATTTGAAACAATTCACCCTGATCCCTAATTAGTAGGCTTCTTATTCTGGTGACGCTTGCTAACCAAGTCCCCTTCTTTTGTGCAACAGACACGACCAATTCTACCAACAATCTCTCCACGACCAATTCTACCAACAATCCCTCCCTTAAGCTAAAGCTGTCGCTTTAGCTTATGCTACTGATATCACACACTCCCATTCGAGCTCTGAGCTCTTGAAACATCTCCAACTTCAGAGGTTTTGTTAGCACATCTGCTAGCTGCTCACTTGTCCCACAGTAGACTAACTTGACAATTTTATCATCTGTTAAGTTTCGAAGAAAATGGTACCTCACATCAATGTGCTTGCTTTGCTTATGAAACACTAGATTCTTCGAAAGCTTTATAGTTGAACTGTTGTCACACCATAATACTATGCTACCATCTTGCTTACTACCCATCTCTTCTAGAACTCGTTTTAGCCAAATGACTTGACATGTACAGCTTGTTGCAGCCACATACTCAGCCTCAGTAGTTGAAAGAGTAACTATAGGCTGTTTCTTTGATGCCCAGGACACTGCAGTTCCACCAATTAAGAACAAATAGCCAGATGTGCTCTTCCTGTCATCTAAGTCTCCTGCATAGTCACTATCAGTGAAAGCCACAAGCTCTTCATTGCCTTGCCTTTTATAAAACATTCCAAAGCTCGTAGTACCCTTGAGATACCTCATCACCCTCTTGGCTGCTTGAAAATGCATCTCTGTAGGTCGTGACATGAACCTGCTAAGTAAACTTACAACAAACATCAAATCTGGTCTTGAAGCTGTTAAGTACATTAAACTTCCTACAATTTGCTTGTAGTAAGTTTCATTCACTAAAGCTCCTCCTGCATCTTTGCTCAATTTACTTCCCAGAACTATTGGACTCTTTACTTCTTTACTCTCCTCCATTCCAAACCTTTTTAGTATCTCCATCACATACTGCCTTTGACAGACAAAAATACCATCCTCTTTCTGCAGTACTTCTAGACCAAGGAAGAACCTCATTTTTCCTAAGTCTGTCATTTCAAACTCCCTCATCATAGAGGCCTTGAATTCTCCTAGCAGCACATTATCATTGCTAGTATAGATAAGGTCATCAATATAAACACTTACAATCAACATTTTACCTTCTTTACCAGCCTTAGTGAAAAGTATTTGCTCACTGCTACATCTCTGAAAACCTTCCTTCTTGAAATAAGCATCAATTCGACTGAACCATGCATGAGGTGTCTTCTTCAATCCATAGAGAGCCTTCTGCAACTTGTACACTTTCTCCTCTTCTCCTGTCTTTTCATATCCCAAAGGCTGCTCAACATAAACATCCTCAATCAATTCACCATGCAAAAATGCTGATTTGACATCAAGTTGATACACTGTCCAGCCTCTAAGTGCAGCTAGGGCCAGCATTACTCTGATTGTGTCCATTCGTGCCACTGGAGCATAAACTTCTGTGAAATCCACCCCTTGTCTCTGTGAGTAACCCTTTGCTACCAGCCTAGCTTTGTGCTTGTCTATTTCTCCTGCTTCGTTATACTTGGTCTTGTAAATCCATTTCACTCCAATCCTTTTTGCTCCAGTAGGCAGCTCAACCAGACTCCATGTGTTATTTCTTTCAATGGCTTCAATTTCTGCTGCCATCGCATTTCTCCATTTTGAGCTTGCTACTGCTTCTTCGAAACAAACAGGATCTTCAGCCAACTCAACCACCATGTTAGCTTCTAGTTCCATATCTGAGAGTTCTTCCCCAGCAATGTAGTCACTCATCCAAGCTGGTGGTCGTCGAGTTCTTCCCTCTACTACCTCAGCAGCTTCTGTCACTTCTGCAGTGCTTGATTCACCAACTACAGGATTTGATACCCCCTCCCTTGATTCTTCATCTTGAGAACCATCTTCTGTTTCATCTTCTTCTTGCTCCTCAGTTTCGTTGTCACCATCTTCCCAGTATAAAGTTGCTGAAACATCCTCTTTATAGGTGACATCCCAATCCCATTCTTTGTCCTCTTCAAACACCATGTCTCTACTAATCACTATTTTCCTTGTGATAGGATTGAAAAGCCTGTAAGCTTTTGATTCTTCGCTGACTCCAAGTAGAACACAGACAACACTTCTGCTCTCCAATTTGGTCCTCTTTGCCTCTGGAACATGGACGTGTGCAATGCATCCAAACACTCTGAAGAACTTTACAGATGACTTCTCTCCACTCCAAGCTTCTTGAGGTGTCATATCTTTTACAGCAACAGTAGGACATCTATTCAGCACGAACGTTGTCCATTTTACTGCTTCGGGCCAAAACGACTTAGGCATCTTCTTTTCTGAGAGCATTGATCTCACCATGTTTAGCATTGTTCTGTTCTTCCTTTCTGCGACACCATTCTGTTGTGGTGAGTACGCAGCAGTCAACTGTCTCTTGATTCCATTCTCCATGCAGAAGTTATTGAATTCATGTGAATTGAATTCACCACCTCTGTCAGTGCAAGACACTTAATTGATTGATTTGTTTCCTTTTCAACCATCCTCTTGAACACTACAAAGTAATGGTATGTATCTGCCTTGCTTGACAAGAAAAAAGTCCATGTCTTTCGACTAAAATCATCAATTAGGCATAATATGTACCTTTTACTGCTGTTGGATTCTGGTGAGATTGGTCCGCATAGATCTGCATGGATTAGCTCCAGTCTCTGTGTTGCTCTCCACGTACTCTTCTTTAGGAAGGAATTTCTGTGCTGCTTTCCAATGAGGCAGTTTGCACACTCTTTCTTTGAAAAATCCAGTTGTGCCATCCCATGGACCATGTTCTTGCTCTGTAGGGTTTTTAAACCCTTGTAACTGAGGTGACCATACCTACAATGCCAGAGTTGTGGCAAATCTTGTGTCGAGGTTAGAAAACAGCTTTTGATACTTGAAACTGCTCCAGAAATTATGACAAACATCCGATTTGCTGTCATCGTTGTTTCAATAATCAATCCTCTTCTTGGATGGTAGACTTTGCATTTTCCTTGATGCATCAGGATTGCTAAGCCCTTCTCTTGCCACTGGCCAACACTTATTAAGTTGTTCTTGAGCTCAGGAACATAATACACCTCTGTGACCATATGCTTCACGCCATCAATCACCAAGTTCACACTACCCTTCCCTTCCACATTCATCTTGGTGTTGTTGCCAAGCTTCACTTGATGCTTGAAACTATTGTCAAGATCAACAAATGCCTTCTTATCTCCACACATGTGATTTGAACAGCCTGAATCAATGAACCAGGCTTCTTCTCTGCTTACTCCATTTGCCTCTGAAAACGCCATTAACACCATTTCCTCTTCTTGATTAAGCTCCACTTCTGAGCCTCTGGCATAGCTCTTAGTAGCCTCGACATGAGACATGAGTAACAAGGTCTCATCTTCATCAACAGCAGCATAATTTGCTGCTTTCTCAGCTCTTGGGCACTCATACTGAAAGTGTCCGAGTTTGTGACATCGAAAACACTCAATGGTAGCTCGATTATATGTCTGCCTACCTCTTCCTCTTCCTCGATAACCTCCTCTGTTCCCTCTTCCACCTTCATACGTCACTTTCAGAGCTTGCTCTTCATCAGTGTTCTTCTTCCTCTGAAATTTTTGTTCATGCACTAGGAGGGAGCTTCGAAGATGATTCACAGTAAGAGCTTTGATGTCTTTGGATTCCTCAATTGAGCATACAACAAAATTCCAGCTTTCTGGGAGAGTACGTAGTATCTTCTCCACAATCTTGGCATTCTCCATGCCTTCTCCTAGATTACTCATGCTGTTTGAAACTAAAATAACTCTTGAGAAGTAATCTGTAATTGACTCACCAGTCTTCATTTCAAGCACCTCAAAATCCCTCGTTAGTGTCTGCAGCTGTGCATTCTTAACCTTCTCATCTCCTTGAAACCGTGTCCTCATTGAGTCTCAAAGTTGCTTGGCTGTGTCCTTCTGGGTAATAGTCTTCAAGGTTGTTCTGTCGATGGCTTGGAAGAGATAGTTCTTCACCTTTAGATCCTTCAACCTCAGATCAGCAAGCTGTGCACTCTGAGCTCCTGTCAAGATTTCTCCACTGGTTGGTTCTGTGTATCCCGTTTCCACCAGATGCCACCACTCCTTAGATCGCAGTAGGTTTTCCATGAGCATCTCCCAATACTCGTAGTCTCCATCAAACTTGGGAATACTTAGCAACGTATCCTTTTCTGCTGCCATCTCTTACACTCTTTTGTTTCTTACTGTTCTCTCGTGTTTGAACTCACACACACTCAGATCAGGCCCCAGTTGGAGCTCTGATACCACTGTTGAAAACAGAGGTACCACACACAAAGAACACACAGATGTTTCAAGCTCTTAGCTTCTGATCTATTTTATTAACACTGAACGTTGGCTTTTATAACCTTACAAATGCAACTGCAGAACAAAAATGCAGCCCACGTATAACGTGGTATAACAGCTGGAAATTTGAAACAATTCACCCTAATCCCTAATTAGTAGGCTTCTTATTTTGGTGAGGCTTGCTAACCAAGTCCCCTTCTTTTGTGCAACAGACACGACCAATTCTACCAATAATCTCTCCACGACCAATTCTACCAACAGATGCAATCTATGAAAACTAATAACAAAACAAACTTAATGGAAAACTAGGGTCTCAAAGCAGAACAAGCCATCCAAGGCAGGTGAGAAACGCAGTGCAGGTCGAGGTTGCGCAGCCATCGTATTTGATGAAGATGAATCGTTGCCCGCTTTCTTTTTCTCTGTCACAACTTCGCTACTTGCGGCTGAGTGTTGAACCTTCATGGTTTTGGTGCTTTCCTTGGAACTTTTGGTCCTAACTATGGGAGGCAGAGGCAGAGCCAAACCGTATTCATCACCAAAGAAATCGGCATATACCCCGTTACTAAATCCACCAAAAACAGACATTGTCTTCACAATTTTGAATCCTGGAATGCAATGAACCAAAAGAGGGCCTGAGAATTTAACAGAGATTATAGTTCTGTGAAGAGAATCAAAGGCACTTTTATAAGGGCCTCTTTTTCTTCTCTTGTTTTCATTCCTAGTGAACTGAGGGAAGTATTCAGTTCCTTTTTTAATTTCCTTCCCTTTCATTCCTAGTGAAATTGGGGAAGTACTATGTTCAGCTATTTCGTTCGGTTGTGGGTTTTCCTTATTCCAGTCATATTAAGGAATTCTGTGTCAAAATTTGTCAGACTCCCAATCTACACAATCTATTTCATTCATAATCATAAAACGAAAACCGAAAATGCATGTCTGGGTGTCACAGTATACAAGATTGGTTTAGATTTAAGTGATATAACCATAAGGCATGCATGATCGCATCCTATTTACCTACCTTAATTACAACTCCATAATATATAGTTGATAGATTTATGTCCTCACAAAGTATCAGTTCATACTCTATTACGTTCCCCAGCAAAAACTTAGACAGCTTTTTCCTTTTCAAGCAAGCAACGTACAATGGTTTGTGATCAATTCTATACACTACTCATACAGCAACAGACATGCAAATGTTTTATTATGATAAGGTATTGGAATAAATTTAAATGTGGGAGTTCATTGAATCAATTGGCAAAAACACACCCAACAAGAATAAAGGTACATAGTACAACACCGAATGTAAGGAAGATAATCACTCTTCAATTATAGACACGACAAAAATATGTAATTTGAGAAAGTCGTGAACATTCGGTGAAATGGGGTAAAAGTGCAAGTGAATTGCTTAATCTTCATGAGGGGCTACGGGTTAGGAATAAAGGAGAAACTAAAGGAGATCAGGGACAACAAAGCTCATGAATTTTTCATTAAATGAATGTGGTTTAAATCGGTGTGATTTCGCCATCCAAAAAATCAGTTATTTTATGTTAACCCACCTTATCATAGGTTAACGTACGAATTTCACTTTTTTGATGCAATGTAAGTATATAACATACATATTTTACCTAGTAAAAGAAGAAGTATCGTCATCTGTTGTCTTGCACTTACTAGCAGTAGACATTCGAAATTGACAAATGAAGGAGTGCAAAAGTTAGAGCAAGCTTCCCAAGCATGCATGTACGTATAGGGAATGTTCCAATATACATTCGTTGAGTTATAAGGGTCTGAAAGGTTCATTCGCCGAGTTATAAGGACATGCACGGTCTATTCACTGAGTTATAAGGACCTGCAAGGTCCATTCGGCATACAAGCTCTATAAAGAATGAAGGTTTTCTGGTTCACCTAGAAAAGCTGAAGCCAGTTATCGCAGTAAACTTGCGGTAAAACCAGTTCTAATTTTAGGTATAAAAGGTATGCTTCTTCTCTATTAAATATGATGAACTGTTAGTAATATTTTAGGTGATTTAGATTTTTAAGGTAAGATAGGATTGCAAACTCATATTTGTTGCTAACTTGAAGGGATTTCGCTGAGCTAATTTTTTATACAGATCTTTAGCTGAAGTCCATGGAGATTCAGTTAAGAGAGAGATCTCATCTTCTTCTATATATACGTTTTCAACTCATTTGGAGAAGTTTGAGTTCCTTTGTCATAGTTTGGTATTCATATATGTTGCATTCTTATGCAGATTCAATACCAGAACTCATAGTTGCCTTTTGTCTCTTGACACTGTGTTCATCTATTGTGAATCAAATCAGTGTTGCAGAAGTTGAAGGCTAGCTTAGATCCTTCTATCTTTCAATTCCTAGTGAGTAGATTATTATGTAACTCAGTTGTAATAGATCAAGCTAGTTCGTGTTAGTAAACATAATAGTGATCACTGCTTGATAAATTGTACTAATTATTTATAGTGTATTGAATTTAAGTATGAACTACTATAAATTCTCATAGTGATGTTTCCTCAAGAGAGGTTTACACTGTAGTGAACAATTTTTGTGTTCTTTAATTCTTGCAATTTTATTGTTCTAAGAACTTGAAACAAGAATAGGTCAATTTTCATACTTTCACGCAAATGTGGGCAACAGCCCTTTGTATTAATAATCACAGCCAGAATAGCGTCAATACAGACCTCAATGAATTGAGATGATTCACATACCATTACATTGAACATTGTCGTTCATCGACGATGAGCCTAACAAGCTATAATCTAGCCTTACATAGAAATACTTTGTATAAACAACATCTATCGTCAAGGTGCTCAATTGCAAGAAGACATGAAATGTTCACTATCTAGATGTAAAAGAAACATCATAAACATATATACAACATCAAACCTTTGTAGAGGGCCCTAAAAATTTAGGAAATCATTGTAATCAGACAAAGTTAAAATCATAATTGTTGGACCTAAAGCAAACCCTAATCTAACTTAGCAAGCTCAAGAGAGTCCACCAAAGACAACACAAACATGCCATCAGCATGTTTGGTTCCCGGCCTCTCATTCCATCTGCACCAGCCGCATCCTACTCCGCTAGCAAAGTCTGCGTCGCACGCTGTCACGAAACCGAACCCATCTGCCCCGAGCAAGTCCACCAACGAACCCAATCTCAGACATTGTCGTCGTCGGGGAACCTGATCTCAAATAGCGTCATCGTCGGAGAAAAACAATCTCCGAACTGAATAGCCACGACAACCTCCATCGTGTCACTCTCCCGACCAAATCACACTTCAAAACCCGTCCATCCTCTCTTTGAAAAGACACGAGCATTTGGTTTCAATTCCTCATCTGGCAGCAGACCTTAACGACGGCAAGGCAAGAGCCAGAGCCACCATCAAAGTGCTACAGGACAAAGAAGAAGTTGTAGGTGGGTGAGACGGACTTTAGGCTCTAGGTTTTCTCTCGTTTGGCTGTTCTTAGGTGAGTACAACAAATCTTCCTTTAACGAATTTCACTTTACAAGTTGATGATTATGATTTATACAATTAATGTATCTTGCATTTGTGGTAAAATTGGGTCCGTCACAAGCCTACATTAGAAAGCAACCATGCAAAACTACCTAAGCGAACTAGCTAGCCTAATTAGGCAACTCCTTTGTTGCAGTCCCGAGAGTAAGCATCCAAAATGATCATACTAAGTTAGCATATGTATTTCTCATATTCACCCAAATTGACATTGTCACCCGTGTGGCTGCTTCTCCAGCAAACAGAAACAAATAAAATCGAGAAACTTGCAGAGAACCTTAGCATTGAGCAGCTCTGACTGCTAGAGTTAGCAAACATATCAATTATGCAAGGGGTTTCCTCGTCGAGTTTGGTAATGAACTATTCCCAATCCAAACAGGAGTTCAGCTTTCCTTTTCCATAAACAGAAATTTCATTGTTCACCTTGGGAAACTTTTAATTTGATAATGCATGCTCATACTTATCTTTAATTTGCAACTGACCGGCCGACCCATTTGCCCAATTGCAGTTTCCACTTGGGAATTTTTGGCTATTCCTTAGAATCACGTAGTGCTTCATTTCTCTTTCGTACAATACTATTGACAATAACTTTTGTAGTGCTCAGTTGACACTGAGATTCCGATCTGACCAAGGCATTATACCCGCAAAAGCTAGATTGAGTGATCCTTGTGCAGAATATTTGACCACATATATTCGGATATCTCCTTAATAATAATTAGGGCTGGGCAAAAAAGATGAAGAAGAAAAAAAAAATTTGGACCGGACCGACAGGCTGGTTTTTTTCAGGCTTTTGTGATTTTAGATGATGTACAGACCATGTTTTGCTCAAACTTTTAACTAAAAAAACTCGAAAGTCCGGTACCTTATATGTCATTCTTTGATTGGTGTCTTAAACTAATACCATACATTCAACCACACCGAAAGCTTACCCTAAATCCATATTCCTCTCAGCCTCACTTCTCTCTCTAACTCTCTCTCTCTCTCGCTCTCTCTCAACCTCTCATCCTCTCATCTCCTCATCTCAAACTCTCAGTCTCTCTCCTCTCATTGTCTCACATCATCGCCGCACCTCGTCCATATCGCAAAGCCACTCTTAACCTTTCCACCACATGATTAGCACTTAACAGACAACGTGATAATGAACTCTTCCCTCTCTCTGCATCTCTCTCTTCCTTTCCCCATCATCCCTCTTGATTCCTCTCTTTGCCCCTTGATTAGTCGTTTGGGCCCGAAAACCCGACAAGTTCAGCTCGTTTCATACTGATCTGGGTTTACTCGGGCCCTGTAGTTAACACACCCGGGCCGGCTTTATTAAGACTTAGATTTTTTAATGACTAAACCCGGCCTGACATACTACCACTAGATCAGACCCGGGTCCTGAAAAAAGCAACCCGGGCTCAGTCGTGCCCAGCCCTAATAATAATTGAAGTTCCTCAATAGTTTTTAGTTGAGAGAAACCCAAAATATATTACAAAAAAGAGAATTATATATTTGAGCCTCAAACCCTCGAGTCAAGTTTTAAGACCATAATTGCACTCCACTATCTAATTCGAAGAGAATCTATCAAATCGGTCGCAGATCAAACATTATTGCACCATCTAAAGATTTGTCTTTAAAGAATATGAACTTGGATTCTCGACTTAAAATTATATTGTTTGAGTTTCATAACTATTAGATTGAGTGTAAATTGAGATTGTCACGTTATTCTAATTCGATTCAATATTTATAAGAAATCCAATTGTCTAAGTAGATTGAGACAACATGAATTCAAGCAAGAATTACGTTAGACCAAGTAAAGTTACAAAAAGAAAAAGAAAATCATAAAAAGCACGCGAAGTAAAATAAACGGCGTCGGGAAGAGGACTGACAGCCCAAAACGGCGTCGATTTAGAACAGAGAAACCACGACGCATTCCCAAGCCACGTGGGGCCCAAACCCCCGGGTACCTTTCGATCCAATCACAGCATCTTTCTTGTTCCACGGTCACAAATTTACAAAACACAAAGGGGAGCCCCTCTAACCTACTTTCTCCCACACCAACCTAACCGTGCACCAACCTCCACACTGCCCCTTTTCACCCCTCTCCGGGCCCCACACCTCCTCGGAATCACGGATCCACTTACCCTTCCAAATCCTACGGCCCTGAATAACCTCACCACTCAAAACGCGACAGCGAGGCAGAGAGGAATCTCCGCGGAACTAAACAAAAATTTAAATCCCGTTAAGTACGATACCCGCCTCGCCCTATATAAGGCTTCCCACCACACCAGAGCCTCAGGTAGCGCGTTTCTTGTAAATTCTCAGCAGAGGAAAGAGAAGAGCTTTTCGGGTCGTGATCCGACGAATAACTCCGTCGGGTTTCGTCCGCTCCGGTGCTCCGTCCTGTCTCTTCTTTTCCTCTCCCTCTTCCTCGCACAATGAAGGGTTCCGGTACTCTCGTCGCCTCCATGGTCGCCGCGTCCACCATGGCTCTCTCCTCCACGTCAACCTCTCCCTCCGCCCCGGTAAGCTCCTCTAATTTTTTCGATTTACAATTGGATCTTTTTTTTTTGATTTCGTTCTTGAAAATCGGGTTTTAAGAGGAGTTGTCTGGTTGTTGTTTAGGGTAGTACCTCTGCGGGTGGAAAGAGCGGAGGACAGGGTTCGGGTAAGGAGAAGTTCGAGCCGAGGTTCGACGGGCTGAGGTTCATTGAGACGTTGGTGACAGCGCACAGATAAGAGGACAGCGGTTCCCCAATTTTTGTCGACGAGGAATTGATTAGTTTGTGAAATCCCCAAATTGGAATTCAGAGAGTATTTGTTTTTTTATTTTCGAATTTGAAGACTATTGATGGTGTGATTGGGTCGTTTTTGGTGTTTGGTATGTTCTCAATCTCATAATCTCTAACTAAGAAGCCTTGGGTGTTTCTTAGAGTCATTTCTGGTCTCCATCTTTTGATTACAACAACTCTGTATTATTGGGGGTTGTTTAATATGTATAAACATTGTTTTGCCAACCCTTGAATCATATGCTGCTTCCAGTTGTGAGTTTCGGAAATTGGGATCTGCCAACTTCTTAATTCTTTGTTTGTTTAACAAGAATCTACCAGGCTCTACCAGCTAAGCAGAGCCTGCAAATTACATGTTGGGTTTGCCATGCTTGAATTTTTATTAACTGGGATTGGCTGCAACATGTGGATTCTGGGGGCAGAAGTCAAAAGGTTTATTTGTGGAGGAAGTAAACTAAGATTGGATGAGTCGGACAGACTTGAACGGAATGTGTAAAATATGTAGGGTTTGTCTTTAGGTGATTAAAATGTGCAGGAAACTTCAAGGAAGATGACTTGGCCTATGTACACAAACAAGCAACATGCCAAATTGGTATCAGGGTGTGGTTTGATTGTTTGGTGTGTGCCTAGGTTTGATTATTGCATACTATACTACTCAATTTTGTACATCAAAACACATGATTGACGTAAGTTCCATTCAATTGAATGACTAATCTAACGATTTCTTAACTCGAGATTTCTAGCTCCTCTCTCTTGTAACAAGGAGAGGCGATCTCGAGGCTCGAGGTCTCCAACTTCTAAGGATCATATCCTAGCGTTTTGGAGAAGTATGGAAACCCATATTCTAGGATAGGTTACAGAGCCGCCGACCCAATTTTGTCCCACATCGACCTATTGTTCATCAACTAGACAACCAAATCCATAAACGTCACTGAGGTAAGGAAACACTTGAAAATGAAAATAGCAATTCCATGCTGTTTTGCAACGCTTTGATTTTATATTCCAAAATGACTCGAAACCATACACTTTTGTAGATGAAAATCTCTTCCTTGTGGTGGAGGCGTCACGATGATAAAGACCCTTCAAAAAAATCTGTGTAATTCTTGTGCTTAAGATTGTTATATGATATTAGGCCACAAATTGTCCTGGATATTGTCATATTAGGCCGAAGCCGAAGCTGAATCTGTCAGACATAAAAACAATGAAGCGTTAATATTAAGTTACCAATTTCATCTTGTTTTCTTTGCAGCCTCAAATCTAACAACTGGTCTGCAATCACAGACTACTTGTATTACTGAAGCCCTCATTTTTTATATGTGGATGGCATGAAGGCTAGATCCGAACGCGTTTCAATCATCAGTTCCTTTCGGCAGTAAAGTGTGTTCTTCGTCAAGTTGCTAGTTGTAGCCGACCACCTTATACGTACGATGGAGTACAGTACAGTTTTCGTGGGAATATATGTCATATTTTTAAGGGTAATTTATGGGTACGATACGGTAAGGTTGGCTTAGTAATTAGAATCAAGGTGGCTCTACACAACTCTTATGATTTGAATGGACGGTTAAGTTTATGATTATTTAAGATTGTCCTAATGTGATTAAGAATACGGTTTTGTGGGCAATAAATAATAAGATTTCGATATTTATTTTACAAAATAGTTGCTCCTTGAATTAGAGGTGACAAACGGACTGCTAAGCACTGATATGACACGTTTAAAAATGGACCGGCACGGCTTAAACACGCTAGCGGCCATGCACAGCCCAAACATGTTATCCTAATGGGCTGGGCCTAAAAAAATTATCTCATGAGCCCGGCCTGACCCAAACATGACAAATTGAGGCCCACGGTCCGACCCGCTCTAAAATATATATTTTTTCTTTATAATATAAAGATATTGTTCTAGGAGAACTGAATTGTTATTTCATTCATATGAGATGAGCTCTTTATATAGGGAGCATACATAGTCCTATGAGAAAACTATTACATGGATTGGGTCTACATAACCCATAGATCCTACCTCTACTTGGGACAAAAGCCCGTGTACATAGCATGAACCAATACACACATAATGTCTAATGTTATCCTTAAACACTCCCTTGTGTCGCACGTCTTGATGTTAAATGGTGTTGTTTCATTGAGAATTCCACCATGTGAGTCCCCTGACAAATAACTTAGTTGGAGAGACTTAACAATTTCGACATTCCAATACTCTTCACGTGCTCTTTGGGAACGTCTTGAACTTTTAGCATAGGAGGTGTCGTGAGTAGAGGTGGGCCTTGCTCAGTTGCAGTGTCGTTGGCGGCGGTTGTGGCAACATGGTCCTGTAACCAGTTAGTGTCGAGATCCTCAGGGACAACACACTCATTTGTGGCATTTTTTGAACCTTAAGCGGTGCATGTAATGTTGTCTCGTTAAAAACTTTGCCAAGCAAAAACTCAGTGGGACACAAGTCTTAGTCTAAGGAAAAAAGAGCACAACATGGTTGATACAGTACAACCACATTCTTCACATTTCATATTGACATGTATATGCTAGACTCGCTCTCAAGTACGCATCTCTCCCGATTCTAACATCAATCATAGGGAGCTTCTTGATTCTTAATAACCACGGAAGTATCGATAACTTGACATATCAATGCTCTTTAACATGTCTCCATATGTGGCATTAGGCAATAACTATATCATGCCGTATTTTTCTCAGCATGATCTCTTAGACCTGGAGGAGAAGGCTGCTCAAAAACTCAAAACACAAGTTCACGCAGATATTCATATTCTCGCGCAGTATTACCTTTGAAGACTAAAGCAGCTCTAACTTCCTGTAGGAAATAGATGCAGAAAATCTGTAAACGGCTTTGGAATTTAGACAACCATACATTTCCATTCATAGGTCACACTCATTTTAGTTCGGCTGGAGTTATCCATAAAGCTCTATCGAAGTTAGCTGATTGTTTTGCCAAAATCAGATTCTCGGACAGATCCGTCATACTTTATGAGAATGGTCATAACTCACTCAATATGATAGCTATGATTAAATGGTTGGTGTCTCTGAAAACTAGACACATAGACCTTTTCAACGGTGTCAATTTCACCATCTTCCATGGAGTGAGTGTTCTTGTAGGTTCTGTGAAAGTTGACCTAGGAAACTTGACAGATTCTGATTTCGCTTTCAATGCATCCTTATTCATGTATATCAGCGATGACATACATAACATCAACTCTATCATGCCATTGTCAACATAGGATTGAATAAGCCAAATACACATAGGTATTCAAGGTATGTCCTTATGTCATTCCATTGACATTGTGTGGGTGCAAAGCGACACTTAACTTTTCATCAAATGAAGGTCAAGTCTTTCTTTATCATTAGACGAAATAAATCATTCTCTCTTAGAGTAAAGACCTTGATTAATCATGAGAGTATATGTATACCTCATAGAGCACCTAAGCCGGTTGATGCAAAAACATCATCAACACATAATCATTGACTCATTACGATATCGTGTCTTTCTCAAGATCTTTTTCATTCTAACATGATGTTGGCATCTCTTTACCATGAAGAGTCTATGTAAATCCGAAATCACATAAGGGCATTGTTCATCATATCCCTTTCAAATTAAGGGGTTACTCAGTATGTGTTCCAATCTTTCTTACAAACACACGCTCATGTGGTGTGGAGGCACTTGATTTGGGCAGATGAAGTCTCTTCAAGACCTTCATTCATATCTTTAATCTCATAGAGATGATACAATGATCACATTCATAAACTGCATGTTTAGTTATTCAGACATTCTTTACAAGAGCATATCTCATCGTAGACGATTCTAGTGCGTGTTAGTGGAAAACTTTGAGCCATAAGGTAAGTCAAAGATCTTATTCTCACTACGTTATCCAACAAAGACATATTTGATTAGGCTTACACTTCAATGTCGGCATCACCTGCCCAAGAACCTATATCTTTGATCTGGATCGTATCTTTCCATTAGGCCAATCAACTATGTCTGTCAACAAAGTGCGGTTTGACAAACTCATCATTCCACTCCCTCATGTACACTAGTGCAATAGTCGTAGAGATCTCTATATGGATTGAATTTGACATTAAGACGTCTCTCAACGATAATCACAATTTAGACTCTATGAGACGGATTTGAGTGTCATTGATCAATTAATCAAATGTGCCAAACTTGCTTTCACTCTAGTGCGAGTAGTTATCAAACCTAAGGGTCTCACCATAAAACTTGGAGAGCCACAAGGCCTGTGACACCATGTTGCCACATTATGGCGTCACCATATCACCTTCTATGGTGATGGCTTCAGGACCACCTCAATCTGGTTGTGTCATTTCCTCTTGATATGACATCACTCCTTACGGATATATAGGCATCGTTGATCTAGTCACTTTAGTACATTAAACATATGGGATCAAGACTTGGTGGTGACAAACCACGATAATTAATGTCGTTTCACCTAAACACTGGTGTTCATATCTCCTCCTAACGAAGTGAATAAAGTCTCAAAGTGACAATCCGCAATATAACGGTTAAAGAGATTGTCTGTTAAGGAGTAATCATAACCGGACTATAGGTGGAGACTCATATCCAACCTAAGAACGTATTCATCCCACACAACTCATCATTAGACACTATGGCAATGTAATTTGACATATTGCAGAGCTCAAGGCTTGGAGATCCATTTCAATCCTGTCTAGCTCAAGGATTACAACTCTATGTCAATCTTTTCACATAATTACAAGTTGTTGTGTAATAATTCAATAATGATGAGTCGTGGACGAATTAGTAATGTTGCATGTGTTATAACCTTATTAGAGTATTGGTGCACATCAACCGATCTCAAGACATTACTGTAGTCGAATTTCAGGAGACCAAATAGGTTATAAAACTTCTCAATGATACATCCTTAACACTATGATGATAACTTTTTTCTTTTTTCTTTTTTTCTTTTGTAATGGGTAGTAAACCCAGAGAAGTATAAGCAGCATTTGGTAGACAATGGTGTAACACGTGACTGATGTATTAACACTTCGACCAACACCATAAAAACATAAACGATGTTCATACATTGGTTGTATATGTCTACACAATCCCTCTTTTGATTTATTGTAAGAATGTATTTTGTGTAATAGCGTACAAGCTTTACAAAACGAAACAGTTAGCATTGTCTGAAGCCAATGAGGCATTAGAGGAAGACCGGTGCATCTCACCTATGTGAAAAGGAGGACCGGTGGAACAGTGCTAGGAGACCTCAAATGTCACCCGAGGTTTCCGTTTACAACCAAATGATTTTGTTTTAAGCGGAAGGATGGATGTCCATAAGAATTTCATAACATTTTGACTCACATATCATTTCCGTAATGACCTAAATGTTATAGCTTGTCTGGGTCAGTGTTTCAAAATCCATCTATTTCCAACATAGGATTTGGTCATTTCATCATAGTGACATATAGTCCACTATATTGAATCATGTTTCTCTTCATGATGCTCTTTCATTAGCACTCATGAGACGTATACATAAAAGTTTCTACTATTCTCACAATGGTAGTAAAAGTTGGCGGTTTTTTATCACATCAATAATCCTTTATCTGCAAGACACTTGAGCTCCTTACCTATTAAATAAGGTAGAGATGGAAGCAAAAGTCACACATGAACTATGCTTGAAGGATGCAAATCAAACAATGCAATCCTGAGTAAAACAATCTTCTCAGGCGGTTTGACCTCTACTCACTAAAACTAGCATAACTCTCTCGTCAAGATGGTTATGAATGAACCTCTAAAACCGTTGGAAACTAGACTCAAAATGTTTTCCAGTGATATAAGGTTTGTGTTCTAGTTCATCTGAATCTGTTCACAGTACTTAGACGAAGTTACTGTCCAGTAGGGGCAGATTTACTAGAGGTATTGTTTTGACAGAATTTGTACATGAGAGGCTTCAAAACCTCAAAGTGGTGCCATAGGGCAGTCCTACATCACTATGCATGCGGTCTAATCTCCAATGGAGAAACTTTAGAGCGACATTATCATGTAATTATACTAAGAATTTTAAGAATACACTTATCGAACCATAACAGATAATGAGAGAATATTTTCAAACCAACATGAAAAAGTATTTGACATTGCGCCAACGATTTCATCGAGGTCTCAAATTGTAAATATTAAATACATCGATATGACGTCTAATTTCGTATAGCTTGGAAAGAAAATCAAATGCAATTCCTCAATGACATCAAAGTCAAAGGCATTCAAAGTTAGTTCTAAAAACTGTGAAGTCACGATCATAAGGATGTCATTTTTGTTTTCAATTTGATTTTCCCATACATTCTTTGTATGCTCTCATGAATTAATAATGAGCTCAACATTTATTGAATCAGGTGATCTAAAGATCCATAACCGTTTTAATATTTTTCAGAGCTGACGTGATTTGTTTTGACAAGTTTGATGTCTACGGCTTTAAGTCGGGGGCGCCGCCACTATAGCTAGTTTTGTCTCTCTCTCACCTAGAAATACGACACAAAATATCATTGACAACGTAGTCAAACCAGTGGTAATCAAGTCACGAGACTAATAACGCAACAAGTCTTTATACCAGCAGGGTGCTGCAGGTGCGACATTGGATGCAGTAGGGGAGACACTGGGTGCTGCACGGGTGCAACACAACAGCGGCAGGGGTGCGACACAGGTGCGGCAGGGGTGCGATCAGGGGTGCACTGGGGGCGGCCAGGGGCGTGGTCGGGGGTGCATCGGGGGCGGCCAGGGGTGCTGCCGGGGTCTTTTGGTCTAGGGTTAGAGACACGTGCTTGATAACGTGTTCTAGAAAAACTGAATTGTTATTTAATTCATATGAGATGAGCTCTTTATATAGGGAGCATACATAGTTGCATAAGGACACTATTACATGGATTGGGTCTACATAACCCATGGATCCTACCTCTACTTGGGCAAAAGGTCGTATATATAGCATGTACCAAGACACACATAATTTCCAATTTATCCTTGAACATATACCATATTTATAAATAATAAAATTACTTATTTTGATTCCCTTATACCTATAAGAAGTTTTTGCTAAAACATTACTAACTATAAACAACGATCATATAATTCATATATCACATATTTATTTAATTTGTTGACAAAGAAAAAACTGATCAATAGAAAATGTGAATTAGTTTTTATTTGTTATTATTTTGGTTTAATGTGATACCAACTGTCGACTAATTTCAATTTTCGACAAAAATGGGCCCGACACAGCACTCTAATGGGTCTGGCCTGACATGTTATGTGATTGGGCAGTGGGCTGGGTCGGGCCTTACGTTTGAGTAAATGAGCTGGCCCAAGCCCGTTAAGAAGTGGGTCGGCCTAAGCATAGCCTGAAGCTTTATTAAACAGGCCGCCAACGCGGCCCGTGTGCCACCTCTACCTTGAATAGCCAATTGATAATGTATTTAAAATATCGTTATTTATCCAAAGTAAATTAAATCCCAAATTACTTTAGTTTAACAATTAAGTTGATGTCCATTATTGTTTGGTCTTGTGACATTAGTCTCTTCTTAGTAAGTGAGGTCGTGAGTTTCACTTACAGTATTGAAGCATAGTTATGCATTTGATAAAAAAAACATTTAAGTTGATAAGATAAAATCAGACGCCGGTATCTTGCTAATTACTTAAAAGAACAAAAAGACCCAATTTGATACATAGTAAGACGAAGACGAATCGGAGCCCTTGTATTCATCACCAAAGAAGTCGATACATAAGCCTTTTCCATATCCATTGGAAACCGACCATGTTTACACGTTAACTTCCACGGCGAATGAACTCGAACAAGTATACTATTCCTACTCTAATAAGGAATATACTATTGTTTCTTCAGATTTTCTCAAAATCCTCTCTCTTCGTCAATTGATTCACATACAGAGAAGGCTACTTCAACGGTAGAGGGCAAACCAAAATTTGACGTCGTTTTCATGTTTCATTTGGTCCGTCCGTCCCTCCCACCAGCCATGGTACTCGGCCCAAGAAAACTACAATCATTCCGGTGTCGTTTTTGCATCAACGGCGTATAACCGTGCGACAAGTCCCCATACACATGTTGATGCAACCCGGGACCCGACCCAACAGTGAGCACTCTTTAAGGACCGTTGCTTCCCGCTACGTGGCGGGCGAAGGCGTGCTGGGCAGCAAGTACAAATCTCCCTCCCAGCAACTCCTGTAAAAAGCGATAGACTCGGAGACTTTTTGAGACTCACAAGGATCACAGTTCCTTACTGAACTAGTAAGATTAGTAAGTGGATTTTTTGGTGGCATCACCTCCGATCATTGCTCTGTTCTTGTTAACTAAGTTCAGTGATTTTCTCGGACAGTTGTGGTTTCTTTCTAGGTATAAAGGAAATAGCTCAAGTTCATAGTTTTCTTGATGATCGTTTCTCCAATTTTGTGTTTCTTTACTGATATGAGCATCTGAGTCTTGGATTTTGCTTCATCATCTTTTCTGGGTCTTTGTTCTTCGAGTAATCCCTCCCTCACTCCTATGGTTTTTTTCCTGTCTTTAATTTTTGCTTGATCTTCTTGTTCTAGATTCATTTCAATAATCCTGGTTCATAATTTTTTTTATTATATTGATCAGTCCTGTAAGATGTAATCTTTCTTCCATATAATCATGGTGTATGTTCATTTTGGCTATGTGTTTTAGAGCAAGGAAATCGGAGATGGAGACTGTGACAACCTCGCAGTTTGTACCAAGCATTTCACGTGTGAATGGAGCTTCAGGATCTGAAACCAGAACAAAATTGGGACAGATGGGTCTGTGGAACCAGTCAATGACTCACAATGGGTTGAAATCTTTGAGCAACTTGGATATGCTTCGAATCCGAAACCCTACTAGTGCATTTTATGTGCAAGTCATGAGAAAAGCTACGAGTGATATCGGATCTGAGGGAAGGATTGTCTGTGGTCATGGAATGAACTTGGTATTTGTTGCAGCTGAAGTCGGTCCATGGAGTAAAACCGGTGGTCTTGGTGATGTTCTTGGAGGTCTCCCACCTGCAATGGCGGTTAGTTAGTTTCTTAATTTTACTATGTGATTTTAGTCTTCCTGTATTTAAATTGGCTGATTTTACTGCCTGATTCGCTAATGCGTAGGCTAATGGCCACCGTGTTATGACGGTGTCTCCTCGCTATGATCAATACAAAGATGCATGGGACACTGGTGTACAAGTTGAGGTAAGTATTGCAAATATTGTTAGATGCTTATCATGTTTTAGACTGTAATGTTCTAATCTGATGCTTTGGAGATTTTCCTCAAACTGATCAGCAGCTTTATGTTTACAGATAGAAATTGGTGGCAGAGTTGAACCTGTTCGATTCTTCCACTGCTACAAACGAGGGGTTGATCGGGTATTTGTGGATCATCCATGGTTCCTCGAGAAGGTAGCTAGGAATCCTTTTTGTTGATTCCAGATCATATATAGAAAATAGGAGTATGGTGATTAATGACTAATGGCCTAATGCAACTGTCTTTCCACTATGAAGGTATGGGGTAAAACAGCATCCAAGATCTATGGGCCTAAAGCAGGAGTGGATTACAAGGACAACCAATTGCGTTTCATCTTGTTGTGCCAGGCATGTCATACATTTTGGCTCAATTTTAACTTGAATATGTATTCCAGATGAAAAATAAGAATTAGTTCATTACATATTTTCATTGGTGGCTTGTGTAGACCGATTGCATTTACAAGGGTATGTAGGCAATAGACCGACTCTCTAAATATGAGTGAATTTTAATTGTGACTTCTTGAAACTTCAGGCTGCGCTGGAGGCACCGAGGGTTCTCAATTTGAACAGCAACAAATACTTCTCTGGACCTTATGGTGTGTATCTATCGCTTTTTGTGGTTTGTATACCTTCTGCCCTTCAAAAATAGATATACTAAGGATGTGTGCTTGCTTATTGCAGGAGAAAATGTTGTATTCATTTGCAATGATTGGCACACTGCTCTTGTTCCTTGCTTCTTAAAAACCATCTACAAACCAATGGGGATTTACACAAGTGCCAAGGTAACGAGTCCTGGCTGAGAGAATTATTTATAGTCCGGCCAATTCGTTTACATAAAAGCTCAGATAGTGTTTGATAATTGTTGGCAGGTTGCATTTTGCATCCACAATATAGCTTACCAGGGAAGATTTGGTATTGAGGAATTTGAACTCCTTGAATTACCTGACCAACTTAAGGGTTCTTTCGACTTCATTGATGGGTATGCATCAAAGAATCTGATGTGGAAACTGTGATGACTTAGACATGTACTTGGAAGGTTGAATAGCTAATCAACTTTTTGATTGTCTGATTGCAGGTATAACAAGCCTGTGAAGGGAAGAAAAATCAACTGGATGAAAGCTGGAATACTGGAATCAGACAGGGTTGTTACTGTAAGCCCTTACTATGCCCAGGAACTTATTTCTGGAGAAGACAAAGGTGTGGAATTAGATAACATTATTCGTAAGACTGGAATCACTGGAATTGTGAATGGCATGGATGTTCAAGAGTGGAATCCAGCAACAGACAAACACTTAAATGTCAACTATGATGAAACAACTGTAAGTAACTTGTTATTTTATTAACTCCATAACATAACTAGTAGGTTAGCTTTGTGCTGACCGGCATTGTATGTCCAGGTACTGGATGCAAAGCCTCTTCTGAAGGAGGCCCTTCAAGCCGAAGTTGGGCTGCCAGTTGACAGGGACATCCCATTGATTGGATTCATTGGTAGGCTAGAGGAGCAGAAAGGTTCAGATATTCTAGTGGAAGCTATTCCAGAACTAGCTGGAGAGAATTTGCAAATAATAGTCCTTGTAAGTAACCCTTGGATTTACTTTCTTTAGTACATACATACTGCTGGTTGATTTATTGTTTTGGTATATTGTTTGTGTTAGGGAACTGGCAAAAAGGACCTGGAGAAGCAGATCAAACAGCTAGAGACAAAATATCCGGGCATGGCTGTAGGTGTGGTGAAATTCAATGTTCCATTAGCCCACATGATTATTGGTGGTGCTGATTTCATGTTGATCCCAAGTAGATTTGAACCATGTGGTCTCATTCAGTTGCATGCTATGAGATACGGAACAGTAAGGAGCTAGATCATGATTCTTGCATTACCTTTGCCTTAATTTGACAGTAACCTCCTCTTATGGCGCCCAATGAAATGACTGTAGGTTCCCATTGTCGCTTCAACTGGTGGACTTGTCGACACTGTCAAGGAAGGTTTTACAGGATATCAAATGGGAGGTTTCAATGTTGATGTAAGTCAATGACAAGGCTCTGCATCCCTGACAATTTTGCATTTATATTCCCGTTTAACTACTCATCTTCAAATATGATGAATCATATGTGGTGGATTCTTCTCAGTGCGATGAAGTTGATCCAGCAGATGTACTTGCAATATCTACTACAGTGAGGAGAGCTGTGACAAGCTATGGTACATCTGCCATGAAAGAAATGATCCAGAATTGCATGGCACAAGATCTTTCCTGGAAGGTTAATATGATACTGAGATGATCCAGAAATCAATAATCTGACTTGTAAACTGCTCCTTACTTTGTCATAATACCAACGTCTTTCTAAGCATAATGGTTTGTCTATTTGATACAGGAACCTTCCAAACAATGGGAAAATATGCTGTTGAGCCTGGAAGTTGCTGGCGGTGAACCTGGCTTTGAAGGAGAAGAGATTGCTCCTCTTGCAAGGGAAAATGTTGCCACTCCCTGAGCATTGGGTTCTAGTATCATCTTATATTCCTAATTGCTGATTCCACTAGTGGTAAGTATATTGGTTCTTAAGCTTTGAGCTCTGAGTGAGTCAATGATGGGTGCTTGGTGGAAATCTATACTTTTCTACCATCACTTGTGACTATGAGGGGGAATGATGTTTGAGGAAGTGTATAAGTAATGAATCTTACATGTCTGTTGCTATTATGGAACCTGAAGAACACGGGCCAGTTTCTGCGTGTAATAATATATATAGGTTTTGCTAATAAATAAATTATTATTTTTGAAATATAACCATACGTTTTTATTAATAAACAAAAGTCAGAATGATATCATACAAGAGTTTTGACAATAAGGACAATCAAGCACCATTACATTGAATTCATATGCTCATTCTAAATCTGGAGATCACAAGATCCTACTGTCGCATAACGCGATCTGGACAGTCCATTTCTATCCAAAGTGAAACCTCCCATCACCTGCTCGATCACCCTTCTAGAAAAACCCTAGCAGAGAGGGGTCAACAATTTATTGTACAAATAAAATAAAGACAAACTAAACCTGTGCTCAATGAGAAAAACATTAGTGCTAGGCAATTATTCGGAAATAAAACAACTAAAATTAAAACTTTTTCTTGCCTTTCGCTGAAAGAGTAGGAGATGCAGGCTGATAAACACAACCAACCGTCTGAGGCATCTCAGTATTGGCCCGTTGCTTCTTGTTTTTGCTTCTAAGAGGATGTCCAGGGGTTTTCGTTTGCATGGCATTGCATCAGTTCCCCTAGCAGATGTTTTCACAACCTGTTTGTCAAACTGGACCTTGAAAAAGCCCATTTTCCAACCCGTATCCAGCCTCAGTAGCAAGAGGCCCAACTTGGAACAGAGGCCCAGTTTCAGCAGCAAGAGGAGACCCAGCCCGAACCAGCAGCCCAGCTGATGGCCCAACTAGCAGCTCAGTCAACGGCCCAGTCAGGATTTCAAATCCAGGATTTGCCGCCGAAATTTTGGAAGAAGACTTCCGTCATCAGCTGCCTCCTGCCTGCGTGCCTTCGCTCCCACACCCCCGTCAACCACCAGAGAGCTGCTCTCCAGATTCATATAGGATGAAAGATCCACCGATGAATCGGGAACCGCCCCTGCCGGCACGGTCAGACCCTGATCACAGTACTCCTGACCACCATGATTAAAAAGGCCACGGTCTTTACAGATTCCATGGCATTTTTCAACCTTTAAGTCCAAATCGACAGAGATCTCCGACGAGTAATCAAAAGCGCACCTTGCTGGAATCCGGAGTCGAAGATCCAGAACAACTAGGATCTTCTGCACCTTCTCCTTGCGCTGCTCCGCTGCTGGATCCGTCCGAATGAAGGTCCCCAAATCGTTTCCAACCCGGGATAGAACTTTCTCGTTCCTCATAGCCATCCGGAGCCCCGACACCGCAACCCAAACCTCGAGGTGGTGGAGTGGGATCTCCCCTACCGGGTTGAGTCCGTCATAGGTTGCCAGAACCAACACACCCTCTAAAGTACCACGGCCCTCCACCCAGAATGCGATCCCAATCTTTCTTTCGTTTTATCTGGAACACAAAGATGCCTGGTTCCTCCTCACAGATCAGTGGTTTCTCCTTAAGTTTCCAGATCCCGGCGAGGGCCGCTGCAAACACAGGCTTCACCACCGCCTTCCTCATCCCCAAGAGTCTTCCACAGAGGTAGAAGTATGGGTCACCATCACTGTCCAAGCTCGCTGGCTTCTCTGTTGCGGTTCGGTTAGTCACCGCCGTCATCTTGGTCATAAGGTCCGCCGCTAGAGAAACCCTAACAGAGAGACTCAGAGCCGTTCTCCCTTCTTAATTTTATATTTCAACGAATGTGATATTCTAATAAATAAATTATGTGTAGCTTGTTAAACATTGAGACATTCTACAGTGCACGACTTGATGTATTGATGTTTCATAATATATCATCTTAGTTGTTTGGTGGTGTCCTAATCTATTAACAAAACAAACATTCCAAAACATTTGTTTGGCAAAACTAGCTATGAACTATAGCATACAATCCATACATTCATACAATACAAATCTTGGTAAAAATTGTATGTTCTAGTTTTTTCACCAAAGGCAATCCACTCGCAACTAATGATTTTGAATACTAGAGAAGGTTATCGGGGGGTTTTGCTAGTAGTGAAGGTTATTGGCCTGAGCTGAATTTAATTAGGATTTCTTTGCTTCAGCTGCTATATATCGAGCTCTTGCGCATCTTATTTGAACATTGGACATGTTTCGAACGTAGGGGTTTCAAAAATAGAAGCTTGTTGGCAATGAGTTCTCCAAGTAGAACAATTTTCGGAGACAATTACAAATATTAAGAAACTCCAGAAGTAAGATTACTAGGCTTTATCTATGTTAACTAGCAAGCTTAAACTGTTGACTTTAATGATCACTTATTTATGCTCTAGCTACACTATGCAAGTATTGAATAAGCAATCAAACAGCTTAAGAAGTCACTAGTTCAAATGTTATTACACAGTTGAAACTAGGTAGCTTTCATCTAATATCTACATGTTTTTGATCTATTATCTATAAGAAATAAGAATCTTTATTTTAATTAAGATCCTGGAAGTAAAGTTCAACATGGTAAAATAAAGCTTATTGGAAAACAAATGGATTTTCTAAGATTTGTAACAGAGATCAAAGCATGCAAATTTCCTCCCTTCATAAACAGTGTGACAACAACTGATAGGCACCGTTTAGAGGAAGAGCTCGTCCCAATTTTTGGGATCCCGCAAGTACCTCTCCATCTGGCGTGCCCTAGTCTTGATGGACATGTCCACCGTCTTCTGCTGATACTCTACCACAATACCTCCCAGAATCCCCGGATCGATCTTCTGTTCAAGCTTCACTGTCTTCCCTTGTCCAAGAATCTCCTGCATTGTCTCCTTCAGTTCTTTCTCCTCTTCAGCAGGGAGGGGCTGGTAATTACAGACGAAACAGTTAGACACATGCATGCAGGTCACAAATTTCTGCAGAAAGTGTATTATAGCAATCTCTAACGAGTCACAGAATCTTAAGAATCGATGCGCTAGAAGGCTATCTAAGGTGGTGTCAATAATGTACGTCTTGTAAACGATCCAAAACTCAAAGGGGCATTCATAATATAACAAACTGTAAACTCAAAATGCTTGCATATCAATGCACCACAGGTTGTGTAAACATATACTATCTATAGGAATCGATCGTATCATATACCTCAAATAATTTGACATGTTTACTCGTCTAGGCAATGGTTTAGCTAGGTAAGTTGTACCATGAATCTGTGATATACATAAGATATGAAATTTACTATCACATTTTAGATATTGCAACTTACAATCACAGAAGTCACATTAACTTCCACTATTCCCTTATGTGCCATAGTCAGCTCCACAAATTTCTTTGCAATGGCTTCAACGTGATTCAGGCCTCCATGTTCAGCCAACACAGCTACAGTCGAAAAGCAACGAATTAGATGAACTTAGACATTGTATAAACTAACACAAAAGAGAGAGCAATATATAAGATCCAATTATATCGATCATACCCAAGAAGTTCTTTGTGATCTCGGAATGTTCAACCTTGGCCGAAATCTCCTCCATTGCCTTCACTCTAGAACGAGCAGGCACCGTCGGATCCTTGTTGAACTGAGAAAGCTCAGGAGTGTCCTTGATGGACTGAACAAAGTCGAGAATTTCAGACTCGACTTTGTCCAAGGAATCAGTTTTCACTGCGGCAATGTACAATGCAGAGGCATATTTCCCATACCCCCCAAACAAAACCAAGGGCAACTTCACCTTCTCTTCCTTGTCATTCTTAGAGGAAATAGAATTGAAGTTCCTCGACGATTCATCGGATTTGTTATTGGTTTTGGTCAACGTAGGAGAAACTACAGCACGCTGGGCCGCGGAGGAGACCGGTTCCGATCTGAGAACCTTGCTAACGAGGACTTGGAGAGGGAGACTGGATCGGAGTCGAGTAGCGAAGGCCATTTCGTAGATCTACCAACAAAACCCTAATTTTCCTTTGTCAACGTTTTCTCGCGCAATGCTATGTAGTCTATGTTTTATATGTGCCTACTAGATTTTTTTTAAATTTTTTAATTTTGTCGGTAAAGTGTGACTTGATTAAAAAAAAAATTTTATTTTATTTTTATTATTAGAAACATTTACTCGTTAACAATCATTTTTATTTCTTTTTAGAGGAATATTAACTAATTAAAAATCTATGCTAAAAGCTTCCTTGACCGAAAAACTTCTCTTTCAAGAGTCTCTATGTCTGTGATGAGATGCTTCAGCTATGCATTGCAACATAGTATTGACTACTTCGATAGTATACGCGCATGGCTGGGATTCCCAACATGTCTATATCACTAGCCGGCCACTTCACAATGATTTAAGCCTTTAAGGTAAGATGGTATATGTGCCATTTCAAAACTTGTATTGACCTGAAATACGTCAGTAACTGCAGTCTCAGTCTAATGACCAATTAATACGTCGATTTGATGTATTGATCACGCACTAGATTAAAACTATAAGGCTAGGGAAAATAAAACTATAATCTATAATAATTTGTTTTTTTCTTTTTCACGGGTGAAAACAGAGTTTACAGCTAATGTGCGGAAAATAGTGATAAAACACGAGTCAACTTTGAAAACATGCGACAACACGTAAAACGTTTAACACTTAAGGAAAACATATATATATGTAGAGGAACAACCAAGTGAAGAAAGACGTCATACTAGGAGTGAGCACTCGAATAAATATGAAGACAAAATGAATAGATCATGCCCCAAACTCCCACCATGCTTGTCCCGTTTTAGTACACAGTACTTGCATCCAAGAACTAATGTAGGGGTGAGCACTCGTCCTCGCTAACCCAGATGTGACTGAAACCCAACCACACTAGGGTTTGAAAAACCCAAAAGAGGGATATATAAAAAGATGGCGTCAAAAATGTAAAATCCAATAGGATAAATATTCAAGAGAAAATACTCGAGGGAAACCTCGTTAATAAAACTCTTCTCAAATCATAAGGAAAATAATCATGTATAAGTATGTATGTGCACACTGAGCTCAAATAAATATGCATGCGAAACCTGCAATATTTTTCTGGATTTGGGCGGACGAATCCTGGGTTTGCTTATTTAGCAAACTTAGGCCAACTACCTATGCACTCGAAAGCGAATAGTAGTGAGAGTGACCATTTACAGCAAATGTCCAAAAAATCACTCAAGGTGGAACGCCACACTTACGACGCGCTTAACTCTGTACGAGACGAGCGTAAGGGGGAGAAAAATATAAACAAGGAATCGCCCCTCCAGAGGTTTATGGTCATCGACACCGTGGGGAGCTAACTCTAAATACTAGGTCCTGTCACTCTCAGACCAAACACTGGAAATCAGGACAACGATACTACTTTTTGATCCAGGACACACATACACACACCCATGCGAGTAAAAGCGTGTGGTAAAACAGTAAATCATGCAACTCATACTTTTATAAATAAAAAGTCACTAACCTGGAAAGGTTACGGCTCACCTATTTGGTGTACTCCCCATACCTAGATATGCCAACTCCAAACGCATGCTCAAATATTGCGCTCTTCAAAGCGTCCGCGTTTTCTAGTCATACTTCAAGTCCTTCAATAACTATAGAAACGATCGATTAAAACGAGTCTCTAGAAATATCATTAACTTTGACCATTTACTGGTTTGACCAAGTTTGACAAACATTTTCCTTGAGTTGACCAGGAATTGACCAATTAACATTCTTTCAACGTGTTCGACGTAACTTCCGGTTAAACGATTCGAGTCACTTTACTTTATTTCTTACTAAACGTTAAACACTTAGACATCGTTTAATGTTTTGTTGACTACTAATGACACCCACATTAACGTATGGCAATCCATTAAAGTAATCATCGATTTCGTTTAACCACGTATTATAATTTTGTTAACTCGAACATTTAGAAACACGTTAATTCAGAATCTTCTGAAACTACTAAGTACACTCCTGAGAGTTTCCTTAATTGGAAAGCCTTCCTAAAATAAAAAGTTTCCAAATATAGTAAGTTTCTATTTTTACTTCATTTAACCAGTTAATCCTAATTGACTTTTTTTACCGGTCAACTTTTCAAAAATGGAAAGTTTTCCAAAATTGTAAATTTTTCTTAAATCGACGTTTCACTACTACTCAACAAAAACGACACGTTTTAAAGAGTCGAATACTACCTCCTCTGTATTCCGTCGGATTCACTTTCTCGCCGTATTCTGGTGACTTGCCGGATTCGGGTCAACTTGCCAGAAATTCGTCATAGCTTCCTGTTTATTCGATTCCAAGTTATCGACATGTATAATCAGGAAACAACTTCAAATTAATACCACAACAATAAAATCAATCACCAACACAAACCAACATTACAGAAATTCCTCTGTTGTTCAGAACCACAAGACCTCCATCCTAGTTGTAAGTCGACCAGAAACTCCTTTCTCCACTCCAAGGCAGTACTACTGCCTCACCACTCATCACCTCGGGTTCTCACAGCCAAATCATTAAGCCCCTGCCTCGGCCTAGTTCGATGGTTGCAGCTCCACAACTCACTCGAAAGTCCAACTGGACTCTCCTCCTTGCTGTGACGACGTTGCTGTGGCCGAGAATTGAAGGAGAAGAACTCGCCGGTGAAGCAGAAACCTAGAAAACACAGAGAAAGATAGGTAACTCGAATTAGGGCTCGATTTGACATTGCAAGGACAAGGAAAGGAAGAACAAGAGAAGAAGAGAAGAAAAAATATACCGGTTACGCGCCACCAGGTTGCCTGAACGGCAAGCCCTCGATTGAAAAGAACTCGCTCCCATCTTCCTCTGATCTGCCTCTATAGTGGGAGCATGGTGGATTTTTGGGCTAGGCTAGGTAGAATGGAAGAAGATGAAGTGATTGGTGGTGGTGCACCGTTAAGTGGTGGTCAAACGGCGGAGATACTGGCTGGAGACGGCGGAAGGCGAAACAGAGCTCGGGAGAAGAGAGAGGGAGAGTTGACCCGAAATGGGGTCTTTAACTTCGGTCAAAGGTCTCAGGCCTATTTATAGGAAAATGGACGACCTATATTTGATCTGAAAATATCCAACGGTCCATATTTAATGAAGGGGTAAAAACTAAATCTGAAATGGTAAAACTTATTTATCGAAATGGTAATTAAAAATTACCAAAACAATGGAAATTTACAGAAAATAAACGGAAACTCCGATAAATATTCTGAAAATATCGGAAGACTCGTGTCAATACGTACTACAACATAAAATCCTTAAATGAGGAATTTAAAGAGTTTATAAAAACTCAATAATGAACGTGATCGTTCACTTGTTAAGTTACCAAACACGACTTAAACCTTAGTAACTCGTCGTAAACCAAGATAAAAACATACGGGGTCTCACAGTATTGTCTGCTCAATAGGTGTTGTAGGGATAACTAAAATCGGTTTTATTATTAACATTTTAGAGCATCTCCAACAGCTCTTGCAAAATTTCTCTATTATAAAAGAGAAAATCACAAAATCTCTATAAAGAAAATGACTCAACTCCAACAGTTTTTCTATTTTACTTTACATTTTTTATATAATTTAATGAATATATATTTATTCAAATCAAAATCACATGTCACATGCTTAAATTTCTCAATCTTTCACTAGAGAGATATAAATGACATTTTCTTTTCTTTTTTAAGAAGAGATAGTGAATTATAAAAGAAAAACAATAAATTTTAGAGAATTCTCCATGAATTATACAAATTCTGAGAATTTTACAAATATAGAGGATATGTTTCTCTTGCTTCTCACTTTTTCTATAGAGGATGATTTACACGAGTTGTTGGAGCCAAAAATCATGTTTTTTTTTCTCTAAATAGATGTAATTTTTGTTTTACATGAGTCATTAGATATGCTTTTAATATTATTAATACTCTTTCAATGAGTGGTTACCCTTCTCAATTTTTGAAAAATAATTAGAGCATCTCTAACAGCTCATGTTAAAATTGAATTATTTTTATTTTAGAGAAAAACATTAGTTTTCGGCTCCAACAGCTCATGTAAAGCATCATCTATAATAGAAAAACTAGGAAGAGAGAAAAAGACATCCTCTATATCTATAGAATTCTCAAAATTTGTATATTTCATAGACAAATCTCTAAAATTTATTGTTTACCTTTTAAAATTCACTCTATGTCCACTCTCTCCTAAAAATAGAATAAAAAATGTCATTATGGGTGAGTTTGGTGCAGCTTGGCTTATAAGTTATAAGCTGACTTTTAGCTTATAAGCAGAAGGTGGGTGTTTGCAGCTTCTCCTTTTTCCCTCAAAACACTTTATACTTTTTTAAAAAGTTGCTTATTTTTAGACTTACCAAACACCAAAACCTTTGGTGCTTAAAAGCAAAGTAGCTTATAAGCTCTCCCAAACCCAGCCTATATCTCTCTAGTGGAAGATTGATAATATTAAACATGTAACATGTGATTTTTATTTAAATAAATATATAATATTTATATAGGATCATTAAATTATACATAAAAACATTTAATTTAGTAGAGTAAAATAGATGAGCTGCTGGAGTTGACTCCTTTTCTTTATAAAGATTTTGTGATTTCATCTCTTGTAATAGAGAAATTATATAAGAACTGTTAGAGATACTCTTAGTCTTACTTAATCCGTTGACCGTTGCTATTATTGCACCTTAAGGACATTGCGTATATATAGTACAATATAAGGCTATTGGCCATTTTTTACATTAAGTTACAACTACCAACAATTTCAAGGTTGCGACAAAAAAAGTAGGTGTGTTTGGTGCTACTATAATTTGAGGATTTGAAAACACATAGGTAAACCTGTAAATGGATTGGATTTGGACGGGATCGACTTAGATTCGGATCTGAATTCGTAATATAAACTTTAGATCCGGATCTGACCCGTTACCCATTGGATCTTTAATAGCTCGATTCAAATCTGGATCCAGCGGGTTAACGAATAGCTGACCTGTTAATCCGATCCGTTTATAATAATAAATATTTCAAATTTTAATAATATTTTCATAGTTTTATCATAAAACATTGACGAAATTTTATAAGAAAATAAAGTTTTACATCAAAAGTTAAATTATATGTCAAATATACTTGACCTTTGATATTTTTTAACATAGATAGACATTAACAACCTTCAACTTCTTCAAATCATACTTTAGAGACAATTTTGATATGAATGTTTATATTATTTAGATATTTATTAAATTATTTTATATTTATTAATAATATTATATTTATAACAAAATAATTATTTTTAACGGATATGAGTCCTTAACGGATCGAATCCAATCCGTTTAGTAAACAGATCCGGGTCTTTAACAGATCAAATTTTTGATCCAAACTCGTTTAAAAATCACATATGCAGATCGAGTCTGGATAAAATCTAGTCCATTTACGGGTCTAGACATAGGTTCTACCGTGGTGGTTCGACTATAGAATAAGGGATAGTAAAATAACACTCAAGTAATCGATTCAGTTGCTCGGAGTGATAATAGCAACAGACATCATGATGCTTATGACGACATTTTCTTTCTCATATATATGGTCCATGAACAAAAGAATCAAGATGCTCATAAACACAAATCTCAACTAGTCAACTCACCAATCAACAGGCAATTGAATCTTAATGATCTATGAATAATTTACCCTAAAAGAAAAAAGGCCAGAGATGCTCGAATGGAACTAATCTTAGCTTTTAACTATGAACCAAGTGTTGATTGAACCACAAGCAAAGAGAGCCGAGATTCTTTTATTCCCCGGCCAAAAAACGGCGAAAGATGCCTTCGCACTTTGCTTCGCACCCATGGCACGTATCTCATGCTGGTTGGAAATGTCTGTCGTTTTTATTGGACTATAATGAACCAACAGTAACAGCCTAACCACGCACCAACAGCTCCTAAAACCGAAAAAGGCCAATCGGAAAATGATAAAAAAAACAAAGTAGATGAGCCTGTCCTTCGAATTCCTCAGAAAAGTAGAGAGCCTTCGCTGATTGAGTGGGTTAGGAATGGCGACCATGTGAAGCTTGTCATGCCAAATACAACTCGCCTGACCCACCAAACCCTATCACCACTGCAAAAGGCCAACCCTTCCGATGCATCGATGACAGTAAAAAAATCAAACCCGAGAATCCAATTTACACCCTCTTATTCCCTTGGTCCCCTTTTCCTATCTCTCACCCACCCTCTCTCAGAATCTCACTCCCCCAAAATATCAGCCGACCTCACCATTTTTTACAGTTTCAGAACATTGACATTACTCGTTTCTCTTTCCTCAGAAAGACACTGAAACTGAGCTGCTCCCCTAGTTGTCCTTCTCACTCTCACTTCACCTCTGTTTTTGGAGCTGCAGCTCCTTCACTTTATACTCCTGAGCTGCACAAAATGGAGCCCTTCAGCCACTGTTCTTCGTTGTTCTCACTCGTTCTGCTGATTTCAGGTACCAACTACCAAAACCCAGTTCTTTACACTCCCATTGTGTCTCAAAGCTCTAATCTTTATTCCCATTTTCACATCAAAGCTCTAATCTTTCACTGTTTTCTCTTAAAGGGTTTCTCTACGCTGGAGTTGTCAACTCAATTGGAATCAACTACGGTCAGATTGCCAACAACTTACCCACGCCGGAAACCGTGGTGCCCTTAGCGAAATCCATCGGAATCACCAGAATCAAGCTCTACGACGCCGATCCCAAAGTGCTGAAAGCATTCGCCAACACCGGAGTGGAGTTCATAGTCGGCCTTGGCAACGAGTACCTCGCCAAGGTCCAAGATCCGGGCAAAGCCCAAGAATGGGTCAAGTCCAACGTCCAGGCTTACCTCCCGGCCACCAAGATCACCTGCATCTTCGTCGGAAACGAAGTCCTCACATTCAACGACTCGTCGTTAACCGGCAACCTCCTCCCGGCGATGGTAAGCATCCATACCGCGCTAGTCAATCTAAACCTGGACAAGCAGGTCACTGTCACCACGGCTCATTCCCTCTCGATTCTTGAAAAGTCTTTCCCGCCGTCTGCCGGAACCTTCCGCCGGGATCTCAAGAACTGCATTGCGCCGATTCTTGATTTCCATTCCAAAACAGGGTCTCCGTTCTTGATCAACGCCTACCCTTACTTCGCCTACAAATCAAACCCCAAGCAAGTGCCGTTGGACTACGTCCTCTTCCAGCCCAACGCAGGCTCGCTAGATCCGGCCACAAATCTCCACTACGACAACATGCTCTTCGCCCAGATCGACGCCGTCTACGCCGCGCTGGGATCTCTCGGCTACAAGAAGCTACCTGTTCACATCTCCGAGACGGGGTGGCCTTCTAAAGGCGACGACGACGAGGCCGGGGCCACGCGGGAGAATGCCAAGAAGTACAACGGGAATCTGATCAAGCTCATTTGCCAGAACAAAGGCACGCCGCTGAAGCCAAACTCTGATCTCAATATTTATGTGTTCGCTCTGTTTAACGAGAACATGAAACCCGGCCCGAGCTCCGAGAGGAACTTCGGGCTTCTCAACCCTGATGGGACTCCGGCGTACTCGCTTGGATTTGCGCTGAACAGTAGCTCAACCAGTAAGGGCAACAGTAGCAGTAGCAGTAGCAGCTCGTACGGGTCGGGTCAGGGTGGGATTAACCCGATTAGTTTTGGATCAACGCCGCCCGGTTCTTCCAGTAACGGCTACTTGTCCATCTCATCCGCCTCCGCCACCGCCACTGTAAGTGTTTACTCCCACTTTTTACCTTGCCGTTTTACTTTTTACTTTGTCTGTTTTTACTGGGCCAGGTGTCTAGTGGACTATTAGGTGGTGAAATCTTGATAAGAGTGATTGTGGTCCGTTTAATTTTTGTTGGGAATTAAAGAACGACGTCGTGTGTCGTCGTTGTTATCTGGCACTGACGACCTTTGTCGTCAGCCTCACATGGTTTTGACGGTGCTTCTTCGCAAAGCACTTTCTTAACTAGCAATATTTTTGTTTAGTTACTTTCATTTTTAGCGTAGTTCTGATTAGTGTATGATGCTTCATTTTTACAGAAGAGACACCATATGGTTGGTTCGATTACAATGTTGTGGATGGTCATGTTGTTGATGAAAGTCCTTTGAGGTTGGAGGTAAAAGCTGAGAGCAAACCCAAGTGATCAATCAGAAAAAATCTCAGATGTGAATGTAGAGGAAAAATAGAAGAGGCTACTTGAGAACTGGGCAAAGGTGGAAACTTTGCTCCTCTCCTAATCAATGAGCCTACCCTTTCTAGTTGGCAAGCAATTGCTGCCTGTCGTCTTTAGCGAGAGGCTTTAACTTTCTCTGTGTTTGGCTTTTGCAGGAGCATTATTTCATCTATCTCAATAACTCTAGTCGGTAGGGTTTGTGAAGGAGGCTGGAGAGGACCACCATTTAGAAGCATCAGATCTATTTGTTTCCCCTGTATTTCTTGCATTTCTTTTTCACTTACGGTGTTTCTGTGTATGAACATTGTTTTTCACCTTCCATCTATTCAGATTCTTACAGTGAAACCAAACTCGAATCAAAACCACGAACTAAAACATCATAAATGGGAGGATATATTTCAAATGCTCAGTAAGGCGTACATATCTTCGACCAGTCTCAAGAATCAACTACAAAATAATGTCCAGGCAAGTACAGAACCTCTGTCCAATTCGTACACTGCACTGCCCTAACATAAATAAAGCATGAAACACCTTACACAGGATTAAACTTAGAACCACCTTACAGAGCTTCTCGTATGATTTGCTACTCTTACCAATGAATAAGCATTCATGTGAATGTTTACAGTAACCTTCACAAGATGAGTTGATCATGAGATAATATATCTACCAAAATTTTCTTTTCTAGAAGAAATAAAAATAAGAGGTACACGTTCCTTGTACCAACAAGTTGACAATCATATTCTGTGTTCTCGTCCCGTCTCAAAAGTCCATGCAAAAGATATCTGTACCATTCTTGGACCAAGTGGGCTTAACCTGGTAAGGAACTTCCTCCAAACCTTGTAATAGCAAAATGCACTTGACTCAAGTCCTCAAGAAGCCATATGAGTCTCCGATGCATCTCCTGGATCCACCTTTAACTCTTCGATAAAATAGCACATAAGCAGCTGAAGTCTTGATGTCGCTTTCACTGACTGGAGAAACATGACCATCATCGAAATGGTACCATTTGTTCTCATCAATCAACTGCAACATAGGAAAATGAGATGCCTTAGATGGCCAATAATATCACCTATTTGATATTGTAAAGAAAGAGGCGTGATGAATCTTGTAACTTCAAGTTAATAGACTGAATCACCCAGTAGCATACAGCAGAGTTTTTCCATACCTTTGCATATGCAGTGTAGTGCCCACCACCTAGACCACCATAATGGTTGCTAATTGCGTATAGCTCGTACAAATAAGGTTTCCCATCCTTGCTCATCACATATTTACTCAAATCAAGATTATGGATTGGAAAAGTCACAAAGCTGTCAAGTTTATTCTTTGAGTATCTGCTGTATGAGAATCGTTTCAAGTGAAAAACCAGAACCTCTGGCAGCATCCACAAGTCCAGCTTCTTGGATGCCTGTCTATGCTCCTTGCACCTTGGGCAGTACCTGTATTAGAAAATCAAAGAGCAAGGAGACATTAGATGGTCTGGAGATCCAAAATGATGTCATACAGAAGCCGTTGGAAATGATTGAAAGTACCATACCACATATCAGAGGGACCCAAAGGTTCTTCCTTGAGGAATGCCTCTAAGCAAGAAAATAAGGAAATAGCTTCTTGTCGAGTTTTCTTCGCAGTATTACCAGACTTGTGTACCTCAGGTAGATCCTTCAGGTAACTAGCATCATATAACTCATCTTCTTTCTCAGTCCAGTCCAGAAAAACCTTGATATTTTTACCAGACTTTACAGAAGAAAACTTCTCAAGTGGCTTGCATGTGTTACCCCTTTCATCAAGGGCTATAAATAGGTGAAAAGATAACTCCCTGCATGATGCTTCTTCTAGTTCTCCATTGTCCATGGACCTCAAATTGTAGCTGTCTGATGGTTCATCAACAACTTCTGAAGTTGAGCCATTTTCTTTCGAGCTATGAAGCTTAACAGCTCTCGTTAAAGGGGACAGAGATGTGGAAACAGCTCTTTCAATATCAACTCCATTTATTCCATTAATGTGGTCTTCTCCGATATAAGTAACCAAAGGTGTTCCAAAAAGCTTTCTCTGACCCTTCAAATGACCCAATGTACAACTGAAATTTGGCAATACTTTGGTCAAAACAAATACCATATACATTACGTGACGTGGCAGTGATGGACTGATGGCACAGCCACCACTGCATACATCAGAAGAGAAGAGAAAATTGGTAAGACGAAGAGAACAGAGAAAACTTACTTTTCCTGCCATCGATGCATTATTTCAAGTCTGGTTGTTCCAGCCCCTTTAGAATACCGATAGGCGACGATACGTTCATCAGGCTTAATTGAAGACAAGTGTTCAGAAGGGTTCTCCAAATACCGATAAATTCGATGATCGTATATCTGACAATTAAGGCGTCAGACTACTGTTTTACCCGAAAAGCTGGTCTTTAGTTAATTTACAGGAACAATCTACGGGAAAGAAAAACACGAGCCGAAGGAAAGCCATAGTACCTCAGCAAGCAGGAGGCTTTCATCACTCTTCAAGCAGCATGCAGTCCCCAATGACTCGATAAGATCTCTAACAGAGCGATCTTTAAACAAGGATACAGTGTATGGCATTGGAAGACCCCGGCCATCACCATAAAGTACAATCACTGTCATTGACCGAGTGGCAGTTGAAGGTACTGGCACCGATAAGTACATAAAAGGATCAAAAGTAATTGACACCTTGTTGCATATGGGGCACACTAAGGTTGACTTGTATTGACCCTGCTCAATGTTCAGGAACAAATAAAATCTATTATGATTCAAGATAAATAAAATCCTAAACTTGAAATTTGAGTAAGCTTAAAAACATCCTGAAGCCAGCAAATACTGAGATGTATACATAAAAGCAAACAAGTATCTGTATAAGTTACTCAGAGATTGATGGTCAGAATTTAGTTGAAGGTAGCTGTATCCATCATCCTTTGCCAGCTATGAGCCTATTTATTTATTTGATTCCACATTACTTGACAACATATAGGACTTCACCTTGACCCTGTATATAATTCCCATAGAAATCTTCCCTAAATGACTTTAATGACTGTGTGTGTGCCCGTGAGCGTGTGTCTATTTGAAAGCAAAAGCTGGCAAGAGATTTACATATAACTTGGTAATTTCCATGCAAATGAGATAAAAACACTTGCAGGAAGTAGATGATCTTACACACTACAATATGATAACAGAATTACAGTGATATAACTACTGCTTACTTGGCAAACATCCACAATCAGTGAATCATTCCTGGCCTTGTGATTTTTCCAACACTCATCTGCAACTTCCTCATCCGGACGACCATCTGAATCCTTTGTTTCAATGTAGGGCTTATTTTTTACACGATTCAAATCTTCATGCAGTCCATCCAGTAAGAAAGCAAGAAGTTCCTATTGAAAGAACACATTATAAGCATGTAATCTTTCAACACTACCCAAGATAATCAATGTATATATCACTCAAACCAACCACTAAGCCACTAAGCTTGAGTACTCAACGAGATAGATACATCTAAGGTATAACCTTACTAATATATGTTTATGTTAAACAAAAAGTATAAACAAAACAAAGGTTTAAAAAGACTACAGTACTAACCTGAGAGTCATGCTGATTATAGCCACTAAACTGAGGAGCAAATTGAGCAAGCTTTCCCTTGAATGCACGTGGAGCAATTGTTGTTCTCCCAGAGGACCACAATTTCCTCAACAGCTCACCAAAGGCAAGAGCAAGCTCACCCTGCACAGAAACATCATATGTTACAGCTATCAGGGGATAAAAGGAAATAAGGGAAATTAGAATAGACAATTACATGCATCCCTAAGGGATTGTCTGTGTTGATCTCATCAGAGTAATCTTGCAAAAAATAATCAACAAGAGGGGGTGTGTGGACCAAGCACTGGAGGGAACTATTCATAAAGCAAGTATTTCCGAGATTCTGCAATCCTGCCAAACCTCCCTTATCTCCTTTTTTCATTGGATTATAGAGATAAGAATTGTCATCTGTATCTGTTGAAGCTGAGCCACCAAATGTACTTCCCTGAAACACATTATTATTATAATGACCATTCGACAAAGTAGGACCCCCAGCAATCGTCATTGATGACCTTGATGGCTCTACAGTTACCAAAGCTAACTCATTTCCAGTTGAATCCATGCAAATTGCAGAGGAATAGTTTCCATCTGCTTGTACCTCAAGAAGAACCTGCATAGAAGAGAATTGATCAATAGACTCACTACACATACAACGAGATAATTGTTACAATTGTCAAATATGAACAGATACACAAAATTTAATAAGTATGCAAGCACGCATGTCATGCAAAATTTAAAAAGCTATTGACTTCGGATGCTTAGAGAAGTGAAAGTTATTCAACCGATTGAAGATGCAAATGAATTCCAACTGACCTATTAGGCTATTACAAGAAATTAAGAGTCCCGATATCTATGAAGTATGAAATTCTATGAACCAGTATCAATTTTTCTAGTACTTTTCACCTAGCAGATGATTAAGTATTGATTACAAGTGAGACCAAATCATTATGGTTACCAAGAAATCAAGGTCAACTGCATTTAGATTTAATAACATGGGTTGAGATTAATACATATCACATCTAAGAGTATGCAATCATTAATCTACTGGTCACCAGATTGATGAACAGTATTTTACGTTGTGAACCATAGAACTCACGTCTTGATCCATCTGCAAGTTCAACTGCTCCAACGTTTGGTTCGAAGCATTCAACATTGACTGCTTGTCCTTGTTGAAGTAATCCCAGATACAGGCCTGTGATAAAAAATTAGAGAGGAAAAAAAGTCTTCGTTCATTTTAACTTCTCAAATCCAAAAGTCAGAAGAGAAAACAAATAAGAAACAAAAGATAGACAAAAAGGATATACCTTATGTTGCTCAATTCCTCTTATTGTGCACACCTTCTCGTAAAGTTCCTGGACAGATGCCTGAAACAGATTCAAGTTGTCAGAATGCAGTATCTACATATGGTCAAAATCATTAAAAGAGTATTATCTGACAGCCACAGGCTAACATATTTTTAACGATGGAAAACCACACATATTTTAATGAGTTTTCTTTACATCATAAACCTCTTGAGTGGGGTGGACTGGATTTCCAAGAAACCAGACACCAAAGCTAGAGAAATAAAAAGCAAAGAAACACTGAATACACTAGTTTCTTGAACCTGGTCCTTCTAAATCAATCAGCTGAGATAGAAAAAACATACACTTGAAAATGAAACTTAATCCCAAACAAAGAAATCAGCCAATTAAGACATTAGGAAATATCTATTAAAATATAAATGGATATAAATTTACAGAGAAAAAATAACAAAGGGGAGACTGTTGTACCTTTTTGCTTAACCAGATAACTGCCTGGCTGTTGTCTCTAGAATCAGTAATATTAAGACAAAGTGGGTAAACCTCTACCATCAAATTCTTATTTAGGTCTCCCTGAGAAATCATCTTTCTTGGTAATGATGGACCTCCTTTATACCTGTACCAAACATAGAATATAACTTGCACCTATCTTTCATTTTATTTGACTATCTACCTAGGAAATTAGAAGCATGCAGTGTACGTTATTAATTAAAACTACAGAATGATCCAACAAAGCAAGAGCCTTTACTGATAAATTACCAATTGAAAAGCATTTCCCAAACTTCTTGAGATACTAAGCCATAGTCTTGCTCTTCCATCAACATTCTACGAAGCTGTAGATCACCTCCCTCACATTCTTTCTCAACTATATCGGAATTATCAATTGGTCCAGGTCTGTTGACAATTTTCGAAGAGTGCAGATCCATATGTTGAGATTCAGAATCAAACTTATCATTCTCTCCAGTGCCTTGTTCAACATACCTCCTCCAGCTTGAGTACCACCTGAACAAATAGCAGAAAGAACCTACTTAACCAATATGAAAAGTATACATATAATATCAACATTGAAACAAAAGTTTGTAACTTTGAATGCACAGGGAGTAGGTGCCACCAATGCAGTAGAGTAAGTTGCTTAATTAAGTTTCTTCTACATTCAAAAACAGTACCTTTTGGTTAACAGGAGCTTCAAGACAAAAACACACATCCCATAGAGACTGTGCGATAACGAAAGTGAAAGCCTTCTTCACTTTCTTAATCAATCTGGCCTATGCTTAACTCAGAACGCACATAGTATACCTTAAAAAGAAGAGCACACGGTACAGAATCATACTAAACATGCATATCCACTTCTAAACCCTCTAGAAGCTCAATTCCAACAATAAAGCAAAGAACGAAGCTAATTGTAAGCATCGAAATTTCCAGTATTTCAAGTAGAGGCTAGATAGAGAAGAGAGAGGAAAACCTGTTGGAAATTACATAGAACAAGGTGCCTTGTTTGACATTGGCTTGGGATTGACGAGTCAATTCGTCAACGATCTTCTTCTCCTCCTCGGGTGTGTGCGGTAAGCAGCTCGCTTCGTTCTCCATCATGAAGCCTGAATCCGGAATCGTCATTATTTAACGACGACGAACGATAGGAACAAAACCTACACCTGCAACAGATTAATTCAACCAAATCGATCTCAAATACAAATCCAAAATTGACAAAGCGTAATTGAGAGAGCGGACCAACCAGATCGCGGAGCAGAGAAGAGAGAAATGAAAGAAAGGGAGTGGGCCGGAGGTAGGTAGTTGGGTTGAGTAATGGTGCTTGGGGGAGAGTCAAGAAAGGCCAGAGAAATCTCTTTCTTTCTTTTTAACTGAATCAATGGAGTCTATTGCCTTCTCTTTGTTCCTTTCTTTCTTATCAAGGTATATCCTTCCTCGCTCGCTCCAGACTTGGAGATTTTTTTATTCTAACAAAATTTAAAAAATGGTATAGCAGACTCTAAGTTTATGTAATTTCAAATGACGTTTTAAACACGATCCAATAATAGTACATTTCGTACATTTCAGAGGTTGTTCACTGCGATGAACTTGACCTGTAACGGTGTAGCTAGAAATTTCATTTTGGAGGGTTGAAGATCAGAACATAATTAGTTATTACTCTGATGAAAAAATAATTAATAACATAATTACTTATAAAATTTTGAATATTTGTCTTGTTTGATAGTTAAGCTACATAATTAGACCGATTATGGACGGTGTTGATTGTGAATTCCTCGATATTAAAGAAATTAAACAATGTATTAAACAGTAAAAACAAAATATAAGAAGATAATTATGTATCTAATTAGTCACAAATAAAGTCAAAGAAGCATTGTTTTTATTGCACAAGAGGGTCATTAAAGTATTAAATAATTTGTTTATAAGAAAGATTAAGTCATTAAACAACTACGTTGTAAATATGAGAATGGTCAGTTGCCCCTTCTCGCCCTATACTCCCTACGCCCATGGCCAGAGGTGTCATTGACGACCTCGCAAGCGACGTTGAGGCCGAGCTCGGTGAGAATGAGCTCGCACTAGGCCAGGGCCCGAGGTGGGAGATGACTCGGGTCAAGTAGTCTTTCCAGGCCCTCAGGAGGGGAGACGGGCTTGTCGTCGGAAGAGGGGGAGAGCTTATCGATGGGACGAGTTCGAGGTCAACGAAGGTTTTGTGGTCGTTGACAGTGGTGAAGTGGTTGTTGAAGCTACCGGGTTTGTCGAAGGACTGCTACTACTGTGAGGAGACAACCTTGCTGGGCGCAGGAGCTCTGCTGGTCAATAATGGCCGTGTGTACATAATAAATTGGCGGAGAAAGGGAATGACAACTTTACCCTTTCAAATTTCACAGAAAAGTCTGAAAATAACAGTGTTAAAAAATGTATTGATATTGGGTCGAATTCAAAACATGTATTGATTTGATATTACAAAAACTATGTTACATTGAATTTAAAGTCAATCATTTGTCATGTATTATGCTTTAAAATTTTCCTTTTTATTTTTTATCGTACAAATAAAGCAAACAATGCTAGTATAACTGTCTGTCGGCTCAATATCATTTAGTCTAGCAGCATAGTATCACCTTTAGTAAATAAGAGGCTGTGAGTTTGACTCATGCAATTGTAATACTACAAAAAAACTGTATTGAACTCACAATTTCTCATTTATGAACTAGAGACTACATCAATAGATCACCCGTCAAATTCACAGCTCACTTACTAACGAAAGACTACTCATTATGTTTGTCCGTCGAACTCAAAACATCTCACTTGTAAACGAAAGATTATCACCAAACTAAATATACTATATCACCGAACCAAATGGTGCTGGAAATTTTCTTTAGCAGTGACAAATGGGATCCAATTTTATTTCTTTCAAATTCCCCATCAGAATAGCAGTGACAAAATAAGAAAAATCGCAGTTAGATTGTAAATCACTTCGTGTTTACATGATCATGCTGGATGTTCGTAAAAGTTGTGTAATGTCAGTTTCTAGTTTATAACTTTATAAACTGCGAGAGGGACCAGTAATCTGACCGGAAACGAAAATCTATACGTTAAACTCTACCTCGCAAAGTAAGATGATGAGTTCCACATAGTTTTGTAGTGATCCGGTGCAGCCTCTGCCTAATGTTTTACACAATCATATTTGAAATTACTGCCCCAAATAAACCAGGATTTCTGACCCATAAATCATTAAATATACATTACTATGTACACTAGTATTACACTCTTCCGTTCTTCCAACCCTCGATGTGTCAGACCAGACGCTGGACAATCAACTTGTCCCCTGCTCTGAACTAGAGGAAGCCTCACTTCCAACTGGACCTGCTCCACCTCCCTGATTATCATCCTCTGACACAGTTTCTTCTGTGGAATTAGAAAATGACGGCCCGGCATCATCGTCGGTGAGCAAATCTGTCTTCCGTTTCTCCCTGACATTAATTCCTCGTCCTTGAAGGGCCAGTCTTCTGCGATTTCGAGCTTTTCTCTTGCCCTTGGGGAAGTCCTCCCTCTGTGTATCGATGCTTTTACTGTCTAACTCCTTTGCATTGTTGACCCTGCCATATTCATTATCCTCTGAATCGTCAGCATCAGCTCTTCGCTTTCTCCTAGGGTTTGTCTGCCACAGAATAAATTTGAATTAGAATTATATTAAGGAAGCATCATACGCATAATGTATCTCAAGTTCTAAATACAAAACATGTGAACATATGCATAATTCTGCTAATCCCTGTTTGGGGTGGATCCCCATTCAGCAACTTAAACGGGTCCATGTGCACCAATCTACGCCAATCTAGAATACCATTTTGAGTACCATAAATACTAAATCAGCTTCTCCATTATATGAGGTCCCCCTTGCTACATATTCATTTGTAATAACAATTTACAAGTTCTCAACTTACCCTTCCTCAAGGGTGTAGTGGAAGACATGCAAAGCAGATGATTTCAGTATCACTACTAGCACATTTAGATATTTGGACCATACAGCTGGCCTTGAGATTTAAAAGTACTAAAGGATGCAATGAAGTTTATATGACATTATTAAATGAAACATGAATGCAAGTAGCGAATATCAACAAACTATTCGATATAGTATCAGGAAACTACCTTCGGACCACGATCAACTAATCGAGCCCATTCATGTCGATTCCGAAGGCAATCAAGAACGGCCTGCGAAGGACTTGTATATGCATAACGCTCACCATTGTGCTTTCTCAGGTTATGCCAGTGCTGCACATAGAAACAAAAAGAAAGAAAAAGATGATACATTTAAATAACTCTACCACCCATTGTAGCAAACAACAATTACAGAAAAAAAAATATAGCATTCTTTTAAAGGCAAACCATACCGGCATCACAGCATTGCAGAGCTCCTCATACGTCATTCGTCTGCCTTTACTCATAATCTCATTTATTAAGCCTGCATGAGGAAAAGAAGGATAAGCTAGGATGAATAGGAAAACATGTAAAATAAGGAACCTTGTAGAAATATCACATGTACCTGGTAAAGTATGGTGAACAGGACCAACTGCCCCCGTATCATCGTCAGACACATTCCTCGGTGAACTGAACACAGATGGCAAATTGCGATCATTAGCCTCGGTGGATGAAGACCGACCACTGCTTGCAGTTGGAATGGAGTTAGAAGGGATAGTCTTTTTGTAAGAATGCGAGGCTGTTGAAGTTGCATTCTCCTCCCTCTTAGTAGCAGCATCCACTGTACTTGTTGCGCCTTGTCTTCTACGATCTGGAGAAGATAGGGCTCTGTCCATCTTAGCTTCATCATCCAGTTCACGGGAACTTCGGACCCCATCTTTATAAGAATCCCTCACTTTTCTTCTAGAGCCCTGGTAATGTATTACTAACATTTGTTAGCCTGCCCACAACTCATAAATTATTAGTCACAAAAAGTAGCCTAATTTGAAGTTAAAAAGAATTGACGTATTACCGTGTTGTGATCCTTTCCGCTAGAGGAAGATGTACGCTTTATTAACATACTTGTTGCAGTTGGAGAAGCCAGCTGAGAGCTAGACGCATGACGAGCACGTGGTACACGAGGTACTCTGGGAGAACTGTTGAGTTCTTGATGTAAAAGTAAAGCAAGCTGCAAAAAACCCAAAAGTTACTAAGATAACTTCTTACCAGAAATGAAAGATAAGAAAAACAAATGAAACCAGTACTCTTACTTCCTCGTCGCTTAGTTTTGCTTGAGAACTAGATAGTGCAGGTAAACAAGTAGGTGGTGCATGAGTCTGACTAGTCTTGGAAGAAGTTGTCTGGTTCAACTTTTCTCCCCTTTGCATTGCACTTGAAGCTGAACTTTTATTCTGCCCATGTACCTTCTCAATAGAGCCAGAAGGAACTGCAGTATCCCCTTCTGACAATGTCTTGGATGATGAGTGAAGCAACAAATCTTTTGATTCTGATGCGGTCCGCTTGGAAACAGAATCATGTGAATTCCTGCTTAAGTGTGGGGTTTTCAGAGCAGAACTTGTAGGGGATCTTAAGCGCTCTTTTACTATTTTCCTTGGCATATTGTCCTTATCGTGATCCATATCTGCAGATGAAGCACGATCTTTCTTGATGCTAACTTTACTTTCAGACACTACTCGTTGCTTTGCAAATGGATTAGGATTCTGCACATCCCCAGATTTTAAGTTCTGAGTGGATGATTTGGGGGTCAAACTTGGGCATGGAACAGTAGAAGATTTCCCAGCACTTGAAGCTGTTTTAAGCTGACCTGGTGTTGCTGCAGAGTTTAAGATCCCACCAGCCTTTGAAAGATCTTCTGAAAGCTTTGAACCATGTTTGACATCCGAAGAACATTTTTGCAGAATAATTGAACCTGCCAAACCTTCTGATTCCCGTTTAGGCTTGCAATCACCAGATACTACATCAAACCTGTCTGCATGAGAATCAACTGCTTCAGATATTTTGTCGGCGCTTTGCACCATATGGTCACTGGATAGTGGGATGTTTAATGTTACAGCATTATGTTTTGCACTTTCAGACAGTTGATCTGAACATTTGCCAAGATCCTTTGCATCACCATGAAGAGAAGACTGTACATCCAACAGGCTCCGAGAATTGTCCTCATTGTCTTCCGTTTTTCCATTGGAAGAACGTTGAATGGACCTGTCGCCAGTAGGACAGTGATTATGATCTTCAACCTCTGGTGGTGTGCTAACATTTTCGACGTGTAGTTTGACATTCACATTATCATCTTCTGTGCTATCCCCCTATTTTAAAGACAGGAAATAGTTCAAATCTAATGTCTAAAAACATATGAGCCCCTATTTGTGTACCATAAATAAACACTTTGCAATAATTTTAAACTAACAAAAATCATAACATCTATGCAGGCCAATAAACTAGCATTAGGTACTTCCCACTGCCCAGTAATTCTGAACCACAAAATCTAAAGCTTGCATAGAGAATTGAAATAATTGTTGAAGTTATGTGCGTGTACCTATATTACTTCTTACAGCATACCTAAGTGATATGTGCAGTACATAGTGCATGTTGCCATAACTATCCAACTATAATAGGCCTACAATGTGCTGAACATCAAACTTAAAACAAACCAGGAATCTTTAGGATCTTTAAATTAAGTATAAAATGATGAATAAGAAATCTATCAAAGCAAAATTTCTTAAACTCACATAGTGCAAATAAAATATGAAAAAGGAAATATATTGTGGCAGTGAGTGGGGGCATAGTGCATTCTGAGGCCATGGTGAGTATTGAGTTTTGACCATAATATACTAACCGAGTTGAAAGTGATAAAGATAAAGCATACCTGTTCTTGTAGACAATCAGTCCTAGCATGATTTAATTCTAACAATGATGCAACAGCAGCATCATCCATTTTGGTGATAGTCATGTTCCCCGGCACTGTAGAAACTTGCTGTTCCACCTTGTCTTCCTTCAGTCCATCACCAATTCTTTTAGACCTTTCAGAAAGTAAGGATTCGGAAGAGTGCTTCTCAACAGTATAGTCTGTCTCAAGAGAAACATTTGTTGCAGGTTCTCTAACCACAGAGTTGCTCAACCTCTTGTACTTCATACTCTGTACATCAGCCTTAGAAATCTTCGGACCTCTGTCCTCAGAAAATTCCAATTGTTTTGCATCACTTGAGGGTGTAAACACTAGTAATAAAATTAAAACAGAAAAATTGGAGTCAACAGGAGCATGTCTACTACTGCATGATTTGACCCACTACTACAATTCTTGATTTTCATTCAATGACAAGTAATCAATAAAATATATTCTCTCATGAAGGAAAACTAACACAGGAATTAGTTAAATCATCTAAAGTACAACAAATCACCTGATTTAGATGATTGAGCCCCTCTCTTCCTTGCATCAGCCTCTTTCTCAGCAACTCTAGCCCTCTTCTTGGCACTCCGATCTTTGGATGTCCCGAGATCGTCCTTCTTACGCTTTCCTGTATGTAATACCATGGGCCGAAGTAAACTTCTCTCCTTCCCACCACTCTGAGTACATCTAAGATCACGAACCTCCTTATCCCATCTTTTTGTCTCTTTCAAAGACACCCTCTTGTCATACCCACCTTCTCGGTTCCTCATTCCCACCAAAGCAGCCACTGGGCTTGCCAACACTCTCTCATTCAACAAAGAGAACAGAACACCGGCACCTTTATCCACAGCATTCTCACTGTCTTCGTCAAATCTATCATCATCCTCCTCCTTATCCCAACAAGGAAACTCCCTATACTGAAAATTAAACTTCTTCGGCACATATCCCGTAGACTTCCACAGCTCCGGAGTAAAAACCGACGACAGTCCACCAAATAAAGCAGGGTCACCCCCCGGAATCCCCTGCACATGCACCCTCTCCTCCATCGGAATATCAGTCCAAAGCCTAGGAGGCCGGCGAGTAGGCATACTCGGTGGCCGCGGAAACGAACTCTCCATTCTCACGGTCTTTGTCGGCAGCTCAACCAACAACTGTGCAACCTCAGTTTCCTCACTCTCATTCCAACTATTCCTCTTCTTACATTTATCACAAACAAAATTATCATCTCCCTTCACATACTTAGAACACCTTGTGTGCACCCAAACACCACACTCGTCGCAATTCACCATCTCCTCCCCATCGTCGAAAGTCACACCACACAAACAATCCACCGTCCACGACTCATCCACCCAGTCGTCCGGCGGGTCCGAACTCTGAAACCGGTGGGATCGGCCTTTCATATCTCTAATCTTATCTCCCCTACAACTCAAAGAAACCCTAATCCCCTGATTCTAATCCTAAATTCCTAATCCTATTTCTGAATTCCGGATTCACATAACTATAATTCACAGATCGAATGCATTGTTTTCGAAACTTCTAGCAAATCCATGAACTCGCGTAATTAACCAGATAAGAGTTCCGAACATTGAAAAATTCGAGTACCTGGAAAATCCGGGAAAGTCTCAATTCTTCGGTGGCGGAGGCGGAGAAGAACGAGAGGCGGTACACGGCGGTTTGGTGGCAAACGGCGCCGTTTAGAGAGAGAGTTTCGGATTTGAGAGAAGAAGATTTTGGCTCTGAGTTTCTGCGGAGGTTGGGATTCAGCGGAACTGAAAGAGAGAAGCAGTGGGGATATGAAGGTGGATTTGTTTTGGTTTTGGCGTCCGTTTTTTAAGTTACGGCACGGTGCGGCGCGGCTCGGCTAGAATAAATTTTCGCGATCCGCGTGAAAGAAGCCGGGGGCCGTGATTGTGATGGGGCGTTCACTTGGAGGGAACTGAGAACGACGTCGTGTTAGTGCTGCCAGGGGAACTGCTTCACAAATCGGTCTTGAATTGAGGCTCATTGGGCTGAGTTTGGACTTATTCATTAATCCCCCTTGGTCCAGCCCAATGGAGTTTTATACTCGTGAGAAGGTATATATCTATCAAGCAGGGCGTTTCTGGAAGAGAAAATTATATTCGACAGAAAATAAAAGGAAAATATACAAAACACCATGAATTATTCTCCACTGAAAACTTTGATACATGAACTTCGTCAACTTCTCAGCCCATGTCATCTGGCATTTGTGCAAGGACAAAATCATCTGAACCAGTTTTTCCGTTATTTTCTTATGCAGACATGACCATGTCACCATTTGTCCCTTCAAATACACCTTAAACTGTTGAAATTTTCCCTTACAATACACATCCTATTTTTATAATCAAATATGGTTTTCCAATAGTGAGCATAACAAAGAAATAAACCAAAATAATTCTGAGAAACATCATATATGAATCTCTACCAAATTGGAATTCAATAATTAAACTGATTTGTGGCATTAACATTGTTTAAAAAAATAAAAAACCATCTAGTGCACAAAAGCCATGATATTTTTAAAGTTCAAAAACAATGATAGTAAAACATATCATCAGGACAGTTGGTTTACATGCCATAAAATACCATTTATTACCTACTTTCCTTTGCTGCTTAATTTAGTAGCATTCATGGCTTCTAAAATCCCTTTTTGCAGCAAGTCGACTTGATGATCTTGGTTTGATTCTTCTTGCAAACAATGTGTGTCTCTTGCCTGAACTTAGAGGCCTAGGTGGAAGCCTCTGTAACGCACGATAAAATAAAAGGAAATGAAACATTTTAACATCAGAATCTTGCTTAAATAACTTGTAAAATTAACTTTGTAACTTCATAAAATCTTTTATATCTTTTATAACACATTTTAATCTCAAATATCATAAATAGGAACTTGTAAAAAGAAAAAGATAAAATTTGCAACGGGGGGCTTTGGGGTTCTTTGCTATGGTTTTCTAGCAGCGGCCAAATTGACCGAGATGGCGATGGCGCATAGCCGAGTCGTGAGAGAAGAGCCAGTGAGCTTGGATGGGGACAGAGATCCGTTCTTTTACCTTTGTGGGAGGCTTTTGGGAATGAAAAAGGCGGTGGTACCTGTTTTCGCGACGGTAATGTCCGGGGTGTGGAACCTGAAGGAAAGGTCGCTGATCAGTGAAGAGGAGGCCGACGTCTTTGTATTTCAGATAAAACAGAAGGTGGAGCGAGATCAGATCCTTGATGGAGGGTCATGGTATTTCAGCGGTTGTATGCTTGTGCTGACGGCATACAACGGGATTAGCCCGATGGAGGCGGTTCCGCTCCATCACCTAGAGCTCTGGGTGGATGCCTCGGTTCTCCGGATATCGATGAGAAATGAGAAGGTGTTGTCTCATGTTGTCAATGGATTAGGAACCTTTGTGCACGCAGATCCGTCAACGGTGCAGAGAAAAGAGAAGGTTTAAAAGATCCAGGTGGTGTTAGATATTCGACGCCGAATTCAGGCCGAGCGTGACTTTGATTTCTCGCCAGAGATCTCGGTCCACTTAGGTTTCAAGGTTGAGAAGTGCCATGGAACTTACAGGGAGTGCGGTTTCTTTGCTCATGGAGATAGAGAGTGTGATCATGGTTTGACCGTGCCGGCAACCCAGGCCATGGGGTCCGATTCCGAGGGGGGTCGGATCTGACTCAAAGAATGGAGGTTGGATTTCTGTTAGAGGGGGCTCGGACAGCCGCCATGCTGGGGTTGTTGGTCGATGGCGGGGTCGGGCTAGGCATAACGAAGGACAAAAGGACAGCGAAGTCAGATGTAAGTCTCCCAAAATTTTCGGCTGGAGACGTTAGGGTTTGAATTGGGGATGAGTCAAACGAAGGCTGGTCTGTTGACTGGGCCTATGACTGTGCCTAGATGAGAAATTGGGTCTGAGACTAGGTATGCAGATGGAAGGAATGGGTTGGACAATGAGCCTTCATTTCTTAAAGACCCAGTTTTTGACAAACAGATTGTGGAATCATCTGTTGGGGGAACTGATGCAATGACGCCATTAATGTTAAGCGCGAGGCATCATCTAATACTATTGTGGAGATTATGGTGTCATGCAAAAGGAAACCTGAATGTCCTCTTGGAAGCAAAAACAAGAAGCAATGGGAAAATGAGCAGACTGAGATGTCTTCGATGCGTAGTTTTGTTTATCAGTCTGCATCTCCTACCCCTTTAGCGAAGGGCAAGGAGAAGTTTTAATTTTCTAATTTTCTATTTTTTGTTTTTTATTGAATAATTGCCTAACATCAATGTTTTCTCATTGAGCATAGGTTTTGTTTTTTTACTTTTGTTGGACTTCATGTAAAATGAGATGGTGCTAGCATACAAAGTCCGTTAGGGGGAGATAAGAAAAAGAATTTTATAAAGGAACGACAAGAATTGTCGTGGTTTGTCACCACTCTGTCTCATCCTGATCCCCATATAATCGATATCTAGAACGTAACAGTTTTGATGCCTGATGCGTTTAAAGATAATGCCAAAGTGACGAGATCACACATACTAACTGTAAATGCATGTAAGGTTAAAAGCCCCAAATAAGGGGCACGTCACCGCAGATAGAGGCGACGCAACCATACCTAGTTAAGGTGTGGTTGAGGTCATGGCTCCCTAAGGGAAAAGGGGAGACCACTTGGTTCGATGAATACTTGTCTGAAGGAATTTGGCAAAATAGGCACAACCTCATCAATGTAAAGAATATCACTTGTCCATGAATCAATACAGGAGGACGCTCCGATGTTTAAAATGATTATAGAGACAAAATCTCACCAGATTACGAGAGTACATACACATTGATGGTGCATACTGTTGCTTAAGGAATCATAAAGCACGATGGGATCGAACCACGCTCTGTTAAAAAATGTCAACAAAAGAGCATATTGGCCTACATAAATGAAATCTAGAAAAAGCTACATTTTTTGGCAAAAGACAGGTATTTGGTTTGACAGTGCTAACCTTACCAAGTGTAAAGCCTGTAGGACATAAACAACTCTTTGTTAAAAAACGTAATGAGAAGAATGAAGCCCTAAAGGACAAGGCTCGCCTTGTGATGCTAAGGTTTCTCGCAACACTCTGGATTGACTATAAGTGACATGTTCCCAATAATACAAATGCAGCTAATATATGTGGTTACATATCTTCATGGGGATCTTGATTGGAAGATATATCTAAAAACATCTAATGACCTTAAACGATTTAACCCAAGTAAACTCTAAACCACGGAGTGCGTTTGCAATTTGAATTGAAGTGACCACTTGGTTGAGAAGGGATACAAGATGATGAACTATGCTCATACGTACTCATAAAGAAATGAGTTTCGGATTTACAATTATAGCTATCTATGTTAATGATACAGACATAGTATGTACTATTAATGAAATAAGAGAAACCGCGAGCTAGATGAAATCCGAATTGAGATGAATAATCTTGGGAAACTCGGTTAATAACGAGTTTGTGGAATACTAATCCACCAGTCTGCATGTGTCCAAAAGATTCTCAAGCGATTTACATGGACGAATTATATACTGTTAGCATTCTCAATAATCGGTCGATGTTTGGATGTAAAGGAATATCCATTTCGTCAAAAGGAAGATGACGAAGAAGGGTTGAAAATATACTATTAGCACTTCCAATAATTAGTCGATGTTTGGATGTAAAAGAATATTTATTTTGTCAAAAGGAAGATGACGAAGAAGGGTTGAGAATTGAAAATCTCTCTCTATAGTGCAATAGGTACGATATTGTACTTAACACAAAGAAACTCGACTACATACAACATTCTCAAACAATTTGTGACTAGACATAACTTAGCGTCAACGCAGTGTCATTGGTAGGTATAAATAATATGACATGATACCTAAAGGAGCTATTGACTTGAGCTTATCCTATCCTTATAGAAAGACGAAAGGAAATGCATATGGAGCTACAGTCCTCTAACCAATATACCAAACAATACTTTGGTTGGTGATCACAAATGTAAGGTATCTATGAGCAATAAGTTGTTCCCAAACTGGCTAAGTCTTCGCCATCAGGAACACAATGATACATTGTAATAAATATAGGAATGTGAGCACATTCCTAGCATCCTTGATTGATGTAAAGATCAGAGGGAGTTTAGATTTCAGGAGGAGTCTAACACCCATCCACTTTCATAGGTGCGTTGTGTTTTTTTTTCTATTTGACCAAAGTTTTATTTAATCTCATTGTGTTTTTCTTACTTGGGAAGGTTTTTAATGAGACAACTGCAAAAGCACCATTTCGTTTTTGACTCGGCACAAAAGAGAGTTTTAAATGAAAAATACATTTGTGCCTTCGTCAAAAAAACTGACGAAGCGGGAATAATGAAATTAGAGATAACAGATCAATCAGATATTATTATACTTCTTTATATTGTAACTTACCATTGTAACATATGTACTTCATCTCTAATATAAGAAAGAATTTCCAATGAAATGTGCGGACCTATTTTCCATTTGCAATTTACTGTAACAAATATGTTTATAAAAGTTTGACATAATAAAACGAAGATCAACATAAAAGATAAAAATGTAGAAATTGTCAAATTCATTTGCTACAAGATGGAATGACGGAAAGACCCCTCGAGCGACCGGTATGTTTAGGCTGGGTTTGGTGCAGCTGGGCTTATAAGATATAAGCTGATTTTTACCTTTTTGCAGCTTATAAGCAGAAGGTGAGTGTTTGCAGCTTCTCCTTTTTCCCTCAAAACACTTTATACTTTTTTAAGAAGTAGCTTATTTTTGGACTTACCAAACACCAAAACTTTTGGTGCTTAAAAGTAAAAGAGCTTTTAAGCTGTCTCAAACTCAGCCTTAGTCTTCTCCTGCTTCCGGTAAAATCCAGATAGGCAGGAGAGACGCAGAGAGAGAGTTACTAACAACTGGGTAAAGGTCAAAAAAGATAGGCCTCCTCCCCAAAAGATTAATAATTCAACTCACGCAATCAATCTTCGCCTGCCCTTCCTCCTCATCCACCATTTCCATCGCGCCACGTGTCCACATACGACCTACGCGTATGATCATCTTCATCATCAGCATGATCCCCATAGCCATGTACATCAGAAACCTGAACGAGATGCTTTGAGCTCTCTCACAGTTTCAGAAAAAAACCACCGTCACCAAACCTTCGTCTTTTCTCTCTCTCTCTCTCTCTTCATCCATCTCTGTCATGTAAACACAGAGCTCCTCCTCTAGCTTAAACTCCCCCTCTCTCTCTCCCACTCAGCTCAATTTAATAAAAGACCAAATAAAAATAAAAACAAAAACCCCTAACCACTGTGAGAGACGAGAATTTCAGCTCTTTTATTTTTTTTCTGTTTTATTTTCCGCATTTCGTATTCTCCGTAGTGACCTCGAGGCGCCGATTGTTCTTAGGCTCTGTCCCGCTGTTGATCGGCGATCAAAGCTTTCGTCTTTATTTTTATTTTATTCTTTAATTTCTTGAGGAAAGAAAAAAGAAAGAAAGAGAGAGGAATTATGGCAGTGGTTGAGAATCTCGAGAATGCTGGGGTGGAGTTGGGGAAGACCGTGGGGTCCGCCTCAGCGAATCGGAACCCGGAGGTTGCGGCGGAGCAGCAGCCATCGGAGACATCCAACGATCAGGATCAGTCCAAGCCCGGGCCTTTGCGGCAGCGGCTTGAGGCGGCGGCTATGCAGCAGAAGCAGCAGTACGCGATGGCTAACGGCAACGGAAACAACCAGAACGGTCAGCCGAGCTACGATCAGGTGGCGCATCACCAGCAGCGATCCAACGGCGGCGATCACCACGACGCGGGGGACAGCTACAATCGGGACATGAGGGAACTAAGGGAGCTCTTCTCTAAGCTCAATCCGATGGCCGAGGAGTTTGTGCCTCCTTCTCATGCTAACAACAACAACCACGGAATCAACGGCGGGTTTGTTGACTTCACCGCACTGATGATGCAGAATGGCAATAGAATCGGACAGTTTAACGGTGGTGGCTTTCCCAGTCGACGGGTGTGTACATGCTTCATTCTTCATTTTAATTTCGATTGTTGGTTGTTAAAAAATATTGGATTTTTATATTGTTTTTTTTTCAGAGAGTTTAGTGCTGACAGTGTGTGTTTTGTTGTTTGATCAGAGAAATAATCAAGGAAAGAGGAGAATGAACAGCAGGACCAGTCTAGCCCAGCGAGAAGATAGAATTCGGAGGACTGTGTATGTATCTGACATTGATCAACAGGTACAAAAGTCACCTTCTTTATGGTTTTCAGTCTTTTACCATTTATGTGAACTGATGTGGTGGTTTTTTGGAACATAGGTCACTGAGGAACAGCTCGCTGCGCTATTTGTTACTTGTGGGCAGGTAATGTGGTTTTCTTTTGAAGAGCACTTTTCATTGCGTGATCAATTTATGGTTTTGAATAATTGGTATTTTCTGTGGATTAAGGTTGTTGACTGCCGAATCTGTGGTGACCCGAATTCTGTGCTCCGTTTTGCCTTTATTGAGTTCACTGATGAAGGTAGTGTGGATTGACAATATGCTGAGATTATATGGAATTAAAAATGTGGAAGAGTTGTTTATTGCAGTTATGGCCTACTAATGATTTGGTTCATGGTTCTTGTTTGAGCAGAAGGTGCAAGGGCTGGTCTGAGTCTTGCTGGGACAATGCTTGGATTCTACCCTGTGAGGGTGCTGCCTTCTAAGACAGCTATTGCGCCTGTTAACCCAACATTCTTGCCTCGGGTTAGTGACCCTCTTCTTTTGAGACAGTTGCATATTCTGTACCTTTTAGTGCCATGAAATCAACAATTTTTTTCTTAATAACGTGGCTATTCTTTATACTTTTGTTTAGACTGAAGATGAACGTGAGATGTGTGCAAGAACTATATACTGTACAAATATTGACAAGAAGGTACTTTTATTGGAACAATTTATCATTTGTTGGCACCGAGGTTTTTTGATTTTTTTATATGACTGTTATTTGGTTTTATTTTTGCAGGTTTCTCAAGCTGATGTTAAGCTGTTTTTTGAATCAGTCTGTGGAGAGGTTTGTGATTTCTTGGGAAATTTGAAGTATTATATTTTCCTTTTATTTTATGTTTTGTTTTTGGTTTGTAACAGTGACTACTTCTACTGTATTGGACTCAATTCATGAGGATATCTCTACTGCTGCAGGTTTATCGTCTGAGGCTGCTGGGAGACTATCACCACTCCACTCGTATTGCATTTGTTGAGTTTGTGATGGTATTTATCTTTTCCTCTAATCTTGCATTAGTATCTTTTTGGTGTTTGTTTGTTTCTTTTCTTTTTTACTATATGTATTTGCTTTAGCTTTTATACTAGTTCAAGCTAGGGAATATGTGAGGATAGTACTACATGGAGCAAAAGATGATAGTTTAAGACTTTCTTGTATTTCTCTTGACAAGTGTGACTATTGAGTCTCCATACTATCTATTATCCTTAGATGGGCAACACATTTGAGGTCTCTAGTCTTATAAACAGGTTGCTTATTGTGAGTTTTAAATTGCAAGGCAATGGTCTTGACCCATGGACTAACAGCTTTGGTTTTTAGCGACACCGTTAAATCAACAATTTTTATTAGGGAATCAGAGAAGTAGATTTTAGATTCTAATGCCTGCACCTGTAGTTCTATTGTGGGTGAACTTACACACTTAGGGGGTGTTTGGCAGACCGGACTAGATAAGATAAGTATCCATGTCTGACATGGATTTGATTTTAAGCAGATTGCATTGAAGAAATCCTGCAATAACTTGTGTTTGGAGCATTGGATTCAAGTTGGATTGGAAATTAAATCAGTTAATAATTTAAAAAGAAAAAGAAACTCGCTCGATCAATACTAGTGCCTGAGATGAAGAAAAATCAATTCCATTTCAACATTGAATTCACATCGAAGAAAAGATGCATCGATCAGCAAATTCTTGTAGAAACCCGGTGACAACAGCATAGCCAATAGATTCGGCGGTCGAATTGTGACGCAGTGGGGATACAATCAGAGAAGTAGGTGGTCCGTGGTCGATCGGAAGTTGAAGGGGAAGATGAAGGCATCCATGTTTGGTTGAAGAGAGAGAAATAAGGGGAGCTGGGTTTTGGATTGAAGGTTGGAGAGAGAGATTTGGGGATGAAAATTGAAAGTTGGAGAGTTTTTCTGAGAGAAAAAATGGTGGTTGACTTGAGGCATATGGGTTGAATCATGGATGGATAAGTTATCTCCCACCTTTTTAGTCAGATTTGTTATGAAGGTCGGACAAGATAAATAATTTCTGGAAGCCAAATGTCTGAGTCTCCAAACACACCAACTAGTCAGACAAGTTATAAGTTTGCCTATCCAGACCCTATATGAAGGAAAACAAACACCTCCTTAGGGTATTTATAGTTAGGTTGGGAAAAACCAACAGATATTTGGGAGCTTTAGATTATAACAAGAATCTGGCCCACATCTTATTATTGTAAGATTTTGTGTACAATGGGAACACAGAGTGATCAATTAGGTTTATTGTTTTACATCCTCAAATAGAACCCAATATATGATCACTTTTATGCATTTCTGAACATAAGATTATCCAAAAGTTGAATCATGCTAACAAGAATTTGTAGCTTTTGATTGCCCTTGAATTGGTCAGATTTGAAATCATAAGCCTCAAGAAGATCTTCAACATTTTCGCCAATTCCCCTTTTGTCTTGTACATAACATTGAAAGTATTTCATGACTTTGTTTTCCTTGCCTCCCCAACCCATGGGTGTAATATACTTATTATACTCTACTTCTCATGTGAAATCCTCTTTCGGAGGTGGATCTTCTAAGGCCCTGGAGTTTGACTAAAGTTCATTCTTTTTACATATTTATGAGAAATACTGTGTGATAGTTTATCCTCTTTTGAACAAAGGTTTAGAAGATTGTGCATTTTGGATGTGCTATATTATAGTGGTAGTAATTGATGGCACCTGCCAAAGTGAGTATAATTGGAGAGTAACTAGTGTCAAGACACCAGCTGTCTTTGATGTCCGTATCCTTCAAGTGTTGCTGTTTCCGGCCAAGTTCCAAAAGTGGACCTTTGGTATTTATGCAAACACTTGTCAGTCAACATTGAAAGTCCTTGTATGATGCAGAAATTGCTGTCCATTTTCTGAAACAAGGAAACTCTTATTACTGGTCTTACCCATGACAGAATATTTGTTGGGTGAAGTAAGATCTATTAATCTATGGCTCCCCTTTTGGATATCTTATTGGGACAGTTAGGATGGGGAAGGGAGGAATTTTGCTGCCTTTAAGCAGTATTTCTCTGCTAGAGGGTTTGAGTTTGACCACTCGGAAAGCATATGCTGATATATATGAGACATATACTCATGGGAAAGTTTTAATAACTGAAGTGTTTTTGGAAGGATTGGGAAACACATATCTTGGGTGCAGCCTGGGTTCTATAGCGGTATAATGTAGAAGTGGAGTCATGGATACAAGCTATAAATGTTCACTGTAATACATGCCTCCATGTTTAGTTATTGGAATGTTGTTTGATTATAGATGTCATCTGCTTATAAGAAATAGAGCTGGTTGCTGCATTTGGTTTGAATATAATGGTATTGTGCTTCATCCTGCAGGCTGAAAGTGCAATTGCTGCTCTCAACTGTAGTGGTGTGGTTTTGGGATCATTGCCAATCAGGTTAGATTTTCATGCTGGTTCATCTTTCTATCCTCCTAATAATTCATGCTAGTTCAGCTTTCTATCCTCCCAACAATTAGTGAAGTATGAAATTTCTAGATTACATCTGGTTTACTGATCTCTGGTGTCTTGAATAAACAGGGTAAGTCCATCCAAAACACCTGTTCGTCCGCGCGCTCCTCGCCTTCCCATACATTGATTCATCTTTGGCATCCAAGACTGATTTACAGTTCCGGTTTATTAATATAGAGGGCCCTTCCACTAAGGGATCCTTTTTTTAACATATATATGAGAAATCAAGCATTTGACTAACTTTTCGATCACATATCAACATCTCAACCGTTCAATACTTAGATTTGTATATGTAGATCATTTCTGTAAAATTTCATCCAATTTGGTGATCGTTAAAGCTTTGAACTAACTGAAATCAATTGACGCATCAAATCTGTCAAACATGAACCGTTCATGTATAATTTTAATTCGTAGTTTTGAGCATCTCATCGATTGTCAAATTGGATGAAATTTTGCAGAGATCTATATATACAAGTCTATATTGGACAGTGAAGACGTGATTTGGTGATCAAAAAGTTAGTGTAATCCTTGATCTCTTATATATGTCAAGAAAAAGGATTCCTGATGCTGATATATATGCACACACACTTGTAAAGATGTTCTCCTTGCCTCTGGTTACTGGTATATCTTATATCTGTCCTCGGTTTGATATAGCCTTGGATCTTTTGTTCTCGTAGAGGTTTATATATAGTTGGAGAACTTAGGTTTCACATGATCTCATGTATTATTATCCATTTTGCGTTGTGGTCTTTCCCCAATGACAACTCTAAAGTAGTTCCTGACATATGAAGACCCTTTTCAGTCCTTTTGTAAGTTAATTTAATGGTTCTCTTTCGTTAACGAGTGGTTTCTTAAGCTTGCTCATTTTTCATTAGACGTTTTTGAAGATTCTGCCCCTTTATGTATGGTCTTGGTCTGAAAATGTTATTAGTGTACTTGAATGTTCAATGACGGGGCTGTAATGCCGTTACAGGCCAAGAAACATGGTCTGCACTATGTTTCCGTTGTCAGCCTCAAACCCTGGTAGTTTTGATACCGAAGCACCATTATTTCACAAAAAATGCGAACAAAAAAAATGCAAGAGATCGAATTGAACAGTAATGTTGTGCAAGCCACTCACTATACAGTCATATTTATACATCGGAATGAATTATTAAACAGAAGGGTACATCACACCACAGGTGAGACCTTTGATTCAATTCGTCTAGGCCTTCATTAACGGACTGAACTGAATGCAATGCAGTCACGGACAGTGAAAATGAGACAGAGGCTCACAGATGCAGAACGCATCTCAGTGACTGGCCTTCAATGAGCAACCGAAACGCATCGTTTATCTTCTCGAAGGGAAGCTCATGCGTAATGAACTCGTCTAAATCGACCACCTGATGAAACAAAAATGTGTTCAGAAATGGAAAATAACATTGTACTAGTACTCTATTAAACTGAAAGATCATAGTGGCCAGAATTTTGTATACCCCTCTCATGCACTCTTTAGCAAAACGGGGGAGTTGGCTCTTCCCTTTGAAGCCTCCAAACACAGATCCAACAATTCCTCGACCAAGAAACAGCTCCATTGGATGGAGTGGAAGCATTGTTGGGGTTGTATGAATTCCCAGTATCACAGTAAACCCCCATCCCTACAGTAATAGTAATAAGCCAAGCTTACTAAATATATAGCTCGAGATATATATATATATATAGACAACATCTGCAAACTTAGTATGGGAAATACCTCATGTGTGGAGAGAAAGGCTTCCCGGAGAACCTCGGAGTTTCCGATACACTCAAAGCTATAGTCCACACCTCCTTCTGTTATTTCCCTGATTCTCTGCAACAATGAGGTTTTAATAATAAACATTCATATTACATAAACTATGAATATGGAATTCAAGTCAATTGTTGAAAGACCGAGTAATGTGGTAGGTTTAGTATTCAGTATTAATTCGCAACTATCAAATTATATATAACAGAACTGACCTCATGCAAAGGTTTTCCGGGGTCGGAAGGGTTTATGAAATCTGTGATTCCCATTGCTTGGCCTTTATTCACATTAAGAAATGAGCACCAAGCAAGTAATATAGAAATCATGATCGATCTAAATACCTATGGTTATCAAAATTAAACTACAACAAGAAAATACCTTTGGCGGATTTATTGGGGTTAATGTCAATCCCAATTATTTTAGATGCTCCCCTGGCCCTTGCTCCTTCAGCAACCTGACCCAATTTGCAACTTGCATTTAGTTTCATAATTGGATAATAAAAGGAAAATCCCAGTTGATCAGGACTGGTATGCAATTGATAATTAATTGGCAATAATGATATATTATGTGTGTTAGATGATCTCAATCATTTCATAATTGTATAATCTATTATTTCGCTTTATGTAAAGTATATGCCAAGTTCTGCACCAGTAATCAATAATAGTTTTATCTAAAGTCAGCTTGTTTATGTTAATTAAAAACTTATTTCCAGTGGCGGATCCAGCCAATTGAAAATTGAAAAACAAAACCTGTTACACAAAGTTGACAGCTCAGTTGGTTACGTGGTTGGAGTCTCACTTGTCGCTTCACCGGTTTGAGTGCTTTTTTGACATTTTCTTTTCTGTTTCTACAATTTCTTCTCCTCATTTTAAAATTTTTGTTTCTATTTTATTCTACTTTCACTAATTTTAATTTCCTTTTAACTATTTTACTAATTTTCTTCTTTTTACTCATTTTTTTCTTTTATACCTTACATGTCCTAAAAAGCTTCTTATCATTTTTTCCTACCCAAAATTCACTCAAATTGTAGGGAGAAATTTTAACACGAAAATAATACACACATGTCTTATATTTAGCTCAGTCGATCGGTAATTACATACTGAATTCGTCACTGATAATAGATACCTCGATCCATGCATGCAAATGCGTGCAATTTCACCAAATATAAAGAATACATTTCTTCTTTAAAAACTGCTTCCTCTATAATAATCTATCACACCATGAGTGTTGTACATGAAAATCATATCCGAAAATCAAACCAATCAAAATGAACTTACAGCAAGTCCGACGGCGCCTAAACCGAAAACGGCGACGGTTGAGCCAGGTTGAACATTGGCAACATTCCATGCAGCACCGACTCCTACATATCACAGTTAGAACCAGTTATTTTCATATGTAATTATGTAAAAGTGAAAATGACTTGCAATTTTGGAAAACTAAGGGGGACAGCTCTATAAGCTGCAACAGAATGCGAGTTGCATAAGATCGCTATCAAGTGCAGAAAAAAATTAGATTTTGTTTGTTAATACATTGATGTTCGTATCCCCAGCCCCAGGCTATTGTCCCCATGAGAAAAGACAGACTTGTTTTAGTTTTCTTTCATTTTCGACAATAATCGATGCCCCACGCATCAACTTGTACTTGCCCTCTTGTTGAAATGTTTCTTTGGTTTAGCTAAGAAAATGTAGTTAACATTTTGAACAGATAGGCATTCCTTATATTATGAATGCTATTTATTAGTGCTTGGCTCTTTCCAACTAGACAAATATCAAGTCAGATATGGACCAAGGACTTGAAGATTATTTAGATCACATCACATTATAGCATGTGGTTACGGGCAGAATAAACAAATTTTATGAATTATTTTCGTGTCAAAGTCGTGAAATATTAATGCCATATTATTGTTTCTGACTTTCGATATTAACATAACGGAATGGCATGCCGTATATGGTATCTTTAGACAGATGGAAGCAATAAGTTTGAAGCAGACATACCAGTTGAAACGCCACAACTGAGCAACGTCATCTTCTTCAGAGGAGCTTCCGAGTCAATCTTGACAACACAAGCGGACTCCAGAACTGTGTACTCGCTGAAGGTTGATGTGTTGAGAAAATGATATATGGGTTTTCTTTCACTGCCATCTTTGGCTGTTATGGAAAACCTGGTTTTACCATCACTGTTCATCACCGTCTTCATCGGGTTTACTCCAAAGCTGTTGCAGATGTTAGTCTTCTCATGCTTGCAGCTCCTGCACTCACCACACTCTCCGTTGAAGATAGGGATCACATGATCCCCTTCTTTCATGTCTGTCACTCCTTCACCTACGCTCTCAACGATTCTGCTCATCGATCAAGAAAGTACAAGCTAGCTATGAGTTTCCGATATGAGATCGAAAGACTCAGTAAATTATTAAGAATAAGTGCACTACTATTAGCTTCGATTCCATTACTTACCCTGCGGCTTCATGGCCTAGAATCCGAGGAAAGGCCTGCTGAGCTTCATTCTTGAACAAAACATAAGAGAAGAAACTATAGCGTTAGAGCAAAAATAGGCAGGAAATGTCATCTTCTAACACGATTCGGCTTTTGTTGTTAGATTGTTATTCTTGAGCGGACGTTAGATTCTTCATGCATAATGTGTAGTCTATATTGACAACATAAGCTTCTGAAGATCGAGGACGTTGTTGAATTGAACATATAAAGTGTCAATCAATACCTCTCCTTTCCAAACACTGAGATCAGTGTGACAGATTGAGGTGAAGAGGATCTTGATTCGGACCTCCATTTTCTGCGGCGGGTCGACTTGAACTTGTTCCATCACAAAAGGCTCCCCGGGACCCCAAACAACAGCAGCTTCATGATTGACACCAATTATATCATCCATGTTAGTTCAAATGTTCGATGAAACATATATGCAAAGTAGTCTAGAGCAGCTCTTACCTTTGCAAGTGATGACCTTTCCGGTTGTTTTCTCCATCTCTCTGTTGGTGTGTGGTTAATCTCAAGCAAAGGCTGGTATGATGGTATTGGTATAGTAATAGTGGTCTGTGCTCTCTGTATCCCCTGTGCAGAATAGTGCTTATATACACAGAAGAGGAAATACCAAGGGAAGAATATAGCTAGCAATAAAAGGAACCTCAGGGTTTCGGTGCTATAGTAATAGCTAGCTGCTATAACCCTGTTAACATTTAATGATATACAAAGGTGATGGCATTATATATATACACTGCCTGACCGCTGTGATATATAACTCCTTAAATCAAACTCGGGTTGGGATTCCTGACCTGACCTGACCTGACCTGACGTATGACTTTGTATTAGATGACTAAGACTAATATATAGGATATTTATATGTCATCAATTGACTTGGTAGATTTTTTAAAGAATGAAAGAATGGAAGCTACAAGCATACAAGCAGGCGCCATTTGATTAATTGGATGGGTGGTGTGGACAATGGCCTAAGACTTGGTCCATGTCTAAGGCTTTGTTCAATTCCAATGGGACTAGGCCGGTTATGCTGATGGCACCCGAATTGTCATTTACTCATTTTCAAGCTATATCCCTTTTGACATTCGCAGTTTTCACTTAAGAAATTTCAATTCAACAAATGAACCATGTTACGTGAAGGAATATATATCCTGCTGCTTTAGAGGTTAGTTTTTTTGAGCTATATATATTGTCAAAGTGAGAATGTCTTGCGCTCATATGGTAGGAGAAAGCAAATTTTACTTCTAATAATCTAATATATATAAATACACAGTCGAGATCTAAAGAGGACGTCCGTGAAAGTGGAAGAGTGCGGACAGGTCACGTGTCAAAAGCTTATTGGTTGACATAAAAATTTAACATTTCAACACACTATCTGCTATTAGCGGGTCCCACATTCTTCATCTTCTAATAAGCTTTAGTACTGCCTCCCTGAACTGGCATTCGATTTGTATCCTTCTGGTTTCTCTTCAAACTTCTCTGCATACCGTAAATCCTCACCACTTTCCTGATGTCATACAACATTCAATTGACCAAACTCAAAATAATAACATCCTTTTAAGCTTATTAACCATTATAACAAAGTGGACCGGGTTCGATGTTCGACATGTTTCACCGTCAACCTCCATATCGAATCCCTTATTTTAGCTGGTATGATTTTACAATCTGGGGTGGTAATGAATGGACTGCAACATTATTTTCTTTGGTTATGTGTTTGATTGTTAGGAAGAGTCCACAGTCTGTACAAAGTCAACATCAAACTCCACCAAAGCCATGGCTGGCTATGCTAGCTGGTGTAAATTACTCCACCAAATGAAATGGAAGAAGATTGAGTTGAAAATAGGAGAAGGATGACATGGACTTTCCGGTGCGTTCTTTGGCACTATTGTCCTGATCTCCTAACTTTTCTTGTGATCTCTGTTTGGTAGTCTAGATTCATGGCTAGATTTTACAAAAACTGATCTGTGGGGTTTATTTTTGGGTTTGAGATTGATTGATTATAAATTCAATCAAAAAGAAGAATAAGAGAATAATGATGTGAAGTGTTTATTTTTATTTTTAGATCGATCCATAATAAATCAAGCAAAAGCATGTGATCAATGTCATGCTTTTGTTGAATGAGATTGTTGAATTGTGATACCTGATCAGGAAGATGCTTTTTTGGTTTGAGACGAGGAAGATGATTACACAATGAAGCTTACGGTGAGACTCGCTAATGACAGATAGTGTGTTGAAATGTTGAATTTTTATGTCAACCAATAAGTTGTTGACACGTGACCCGTCCACACTATTCCTCTTTTACGGATGTCCCCTTCAGATCTCAACTATATATATATATAATTACTAGCGATGAATATTCCCTTACCTTTTCTCGTTGCATGGGGTAAATGGGGAATGGCTACTTTGTTCTGTATTCATTTTTGGTAAATTACATTGTACGTTCTGCATTCTAGAACACAAACCCAAATGTATGCATGCAAGGCACACAAGTGACAAAACTAGTGTACCTTGTTGAGGATATTAAGAATTGACATAAACATTCTTGAGTATTATCAATTTTTGTGGTGTTAGTGGTCAGAGTATCAAAATGTTACCGGAATAAAACTTAAGGTATGTAAATGTATGTTTTTATAGTTAGGTATGAAAATAAAAATAATATTATAGTATGAATGATTTTTTTGTAATTAATCCTTAATCATAAATAGGAGTTGTCTCACCCGTCTCAATTTATGGTTTTCATGTGTAGCTGGCTACCCTTAATTTCTAAGTGAATTTTTGATGAGGTGTGTGTTCCCCATCTATAGTTCTGCACCTCTGCTGGGAGTGCTAGCTTTGGCATGACTTGTATATGTAGCTGTATATATTGCCCTCGATATTACGATCATTTATTGGTATTCCACAATAATTAATTTGGTACATCTTTCAAGAAGATACGGTAGTTCTTCTTCATTATTATGTGTTGTCTACACATATGCATGCATACATGTACTAGGGATATGACGTTTATGAGTCTCATACATCATTTGCAGCTGCATTTCATATGATCAACAACCTTTTCTTACTACATTTGAAAGTTCATTTCTAAGGCATTGATGCAGAATATTATTTCCTTTGCCAGTTACTAATTTAGATAGAATGACTAAATAGGCCAAGTAGTACACAACCTTTTATGCATCACAAGGACAATCAGGGACAGCGAACGTGAAGCTGAGGATCGGATCACAGGTGCAGAACGCATCTCAGTGACTGTTTTTCGACGAGCAACTGGAACGCTACGTTTATCTTCTCGAAGGAAAGCTCATGTGTTATAAACTCGTCTAAATTCATGCCACCACCTGATGAGATGAGAAATTGTTAGAACTTCAAAACGATGGTGAACGGAACTACAAAAAAAGATATACAGTGAATTGTATTGACTAACCACGCCCACGCATTCTTTGGCAAAATGAGGGAGTTGGCTCTTCCCCTTGAAGCCTCCGAACACAGATCCGATGATTCCTCGACCATCGAAGAGCTCCATTGGATGGAGGGGAAGCACTTTTGGTCTTGCATGAATTCCCAATATCACAATAAAGCCCCATCCCTACAATAACATTTAGAAAAAAAGATGCTCTTCATTACTTACTGGAAACAGTAGTTCGATAAAAAGTTGCTACTCTAGTTAACTACCACCAGTACGATTTACTAATTACCTCATGTGTGGAAAGAAAGGCTTCCCGGAGAACATCAGAGTTTCCAACACGCTCAAACCTATAGTCCACACCTGTTATTTCCCTGATTCTCTGCATTCCGAAAGAAAAGTAGAGATCTAACAAGTTTTGTAACTATAAATATAGAGATCTCAACTGCATTATTGTAAGTTTAATTTGTTACACAACTGATGATCACCTCATGCAAAGGCTTTCCTGGGTCGCGTGGGTTTATGAAATCTGTGATTCCCATTGCTTGGCCTATGTTAAGAATGGAGAGTACCAATTAAGCAAGTAAAGAATACCAACTTAATAAGCATATATCCATATAAGATAAACCAGAATCTAATACGAATACCTTTGATAAATTTGTTAGGGTTCATGTCAACGCCAATTATCTTAGATGCTCCTCTTGCGTTGGCCCCTGTAGCAACCTGACCAAAACTTTTGCATTTAGTTAACATGATTGGATAACACGATGGAAAAACTCCAGGTGATCCGGACTAGCAAAATTAATAATCTGTTGGAAATTGACTATTAATCTCTTCATGTCAAGTCTGCACCAAGTAATTGAGTGAGAACATTCATTTTAATCCTGCTTTCATGAATTATATATTCACGATTACAAAAACTTATGTACCCAGCATGCAGCATATATGTAAATGAGTAAGTAGTACTAGCTATATAGCAAGGCAGGCATGCTCACCAGCGGGATAGGTTTTGCGGGACAGAATAGGATGAAATGAGGACAACATTGGATGTTAAACGAAATAATCGGATGGATAGAAATGCATACACACTAAAAACATAATATATACGTAGACCTATATACTTAATTCTGTCTCTTCCGCCAAAGACTTATCTTCTTCCTCCCTAAAACCTCTTGCTCTCAGCACGGATGGGAAGATCTTAGATGCATTTGCAAACCTTAATTATATACTGGGTTGATTGATTTAGAATTGCCTAGAAGTAGTAAATTCTAAGAGGCAAGAACTTGAGAGATTTTCTATAAATATGAATAAGTATCAACAAACCCATCCTATTCATGGCTACGTCTTTAAATTATGAATCAATCCCATCATCAATTTTCAGTTAAAGAACACTATCATCAATTTTGATTTCTTATTTCAGATTCGAAGATCATCAAATTCTTACATACACTCTGATTTTCGTGATGGTGGCAGTAATATCGTTTAATCTCTCCGAATCAGATTAAACACCGCCTTCATTTGCAGCAACTCTCTGAACTCTCCATTGATTATGAACTTGGAAATGATAGCAATGAGAGAGAGAAAAGAGTGTCAGTCGCAGTCTTTAATGGAGGAGACAGAATTGGGTATATAGGTCTACACCTATGGTTGATAGAAAGCCAAGCATTCCACTTAAACAAAAGTCCTTGACAAAAAAAAACAGTGCCAAAGCAATTGTAGGCCAGCTCATGCATCTCCCTATCACTCTCTCATGCTTACTAAACAAGCAGATATATACTCCAAGCCAAGCAGATTCATGACCAAAGAGGCGTACCAAACCCAATACAAGCTCATGCCAAGCAAAAAAAACCCAATTTTGTTAAGATCGTGTATCTATTCGAGACCTATGGAGTCACGTCAAAGCTTATTCCTATAATCATGCACATTTCAAACCCCATGCACACTCCCTTGGTCCATTAATTAAAAAACTAAGGGTTTTGGGTACATCAAAAAAACCCATCGATGGAGACCTATAAAAGGCGGGGCTTAGAGCTGCAGAGTTCATCATGGAACAACCCAGAAAAACCTTTCAAACTCATGTTTTCATGCCTTCAAGCAACAATCCCTATTTCTCATTCCAATTCTTGTTCTTCATCCTCAAACTCAGCTCTCAAGCATTCATGCTTTCATCCAATCAAGCTACAACCCAGAAATCTCTCAATAAACACTCAAGTTTTGCTTTCATACCTTCAAGCAAGAGACCTTCATCCCTCCAAGCAACACACTTCAACAACCATGCTCCTAATTCCTACCTCTCCACCTTTCAAGCCCTCTTAACCATTTTCCAATTTATATCAGTTCTTCCATCTTTTTCCAGAAAACAGATTCCCCGCAGCTCAATTCTCCCATCATCTTCAGGGACCAGATTTCTCGCAGCTCAATTTTCATTCACAGCAGTGCGTTTCTAGCTCCCACACCATGCTTCATGCTGTCAAGCCTCTTTTGTTCTGAATCGCATACAAATTCCTCCATTTAGTTGAATTATTGGGATGATTTCGCCCTAGTCATGCTTGATTCAAAAAGGACCCTCACACTCATCGACATTGAGAATCATTCGCATGAGATTGTTTTCGACTATAGTTATGTCCTTGAATCGATGACGGTTACTCTGGGGGATGCCTCAGAGTCCACTTCAGAGTCATAGAACAGGGAAATCTCAATATGTTATGAAGACACCTTTGAATTGCTGGACCGATCATCCATGCATGTCGATGATATATTTGCATATTCTGTGGCTCAAGAGATCATAGAGCACGATGATATCAAACCACGCTCTTTCCGTGAATGTGAATGTAGAGATGATTGGTCTAAATGGAAAGAAGCTATCCATATGGAATTGAGTTCTCTAGAAAAAAGATAGGTCTTTAACTCGGTGGTGCCAAGCCTGCCAAGAGTAAAGCTTGTAGGACATAAATGAGTCTTTATTAGAAAGTGTAATGAGAAGAACAAGGTACTTAGGTACAAAGCTCACCTTGTGGAGCAAGATTTAAAACAACACCCTGAAATAGACTATGAGAAGACATATTCTCCCGTGATGGAAATCATTACTTTCCGCTACTTATTCGGTTTGGTAGTGTCCGAAAAACTTGGCATGCAACTTATATATGTGGTTATTGTGTATCTCTATGAGGATCTAGATTCAGAGACATACATGAAACTCCCTGATGGATTTCTGTTACCTAAGTCAAGTGACTCTAAACCACGGAGTGCATATGTCATTAGGTTGCAATGCTCACTTTATGGATTGAAGAAATCCAGACGAATGTGGTATACTCGTTTAAGTGACTATTTGATTATAAAGGGATATAAGAACGGTGATCTATGCTCTTGTGTGTTCATAAAAAGATTGAACTCAGGGTTTGTGGTTGTAGCTGTATAAGTTGATGATATGAACATCATCGTTACTCTGGGTTGGATAAGAGATATCGTGGCTCACCTGAAATTCGAGTTTGTGATGAAGAACTTGGAAAGACTCGGTTTTGCCTAGGACTTGAACTAGAGCATCGAACATGTGGAGTATTTATACACCAATCTGCATATGTCCTAAAGATGCTCATACAGTTTAATGCGGACAAAATGCACCCTGTTGGCACCCCATGGTTGTTCGGAGTCTAGATATTAAGGAAGAGACACTTCGAGCAGAGGTATCGTACCTCAATACAATCGGTGCACTGTTGTATTTGGCTCAGTGCACTCGACCCGATATTGCCTTCTCAGTGAACTTATTAGCTAGATATAGCTCTGCACTCACGCAATGTCATTAGATTGGTATCAAGAATATCTTTTGGTACCTTAGAAGGATCATCTACATGAGTTTGTTCTTTCTCTATAAAGATTTAAGAAGGGCCGCATTCGAGTGCGTTATCCCTAAGAGTCTCGGTTGCACACCAGTTGTCGGGCGCTGCATACCGGATGCTGGGGTTGTGCAGCACCTGTCGAGCATTGTGTAGGAGCTACCGAGTGCTGTGCACTAGCTGCCTGGCGTTGTGCACTAGCTGTCGGGCGTTCTGCACACACCTGTCGAGCTTTATACACAACTACGACCACTACTGTCGAGGAGCATGACTCCCCCTTTACTTTCGGTACTGCCTCCCTTAGTTATGATGAGACATCAAACGATGTGTTAGTTTGTTTCACAGATGTATGATATTTTTCAGGTCCGCACAAAGAACGTTCTCAAACTGGTTATATATTTACCATTGGGAATATGACGATTCCATCTACGAAACAAACTCTTATTGTGACATCTTCAAATCATGCAGAGATCATTGCCCTACAAGAAACTTTTCGTGAATGTGTCTGGCTAAGATCGGTCATTGGGCATATCAGAGGAACAAGCGGTTTGAGACCCACTACAGACAAGCCTACATGCATTTATGAAGACAATACAACCTGTATCGAGCAGATGAAGTTGCGCTACATCAAAGGTGACAATGCAGCATAACAATCAACAACAAGTCTTCCTCAACATTCAAGTTAATCAAGTGAGTTCGAAAGCAAACGTAGTGGATATGTTTACCAAAATTTGCTTAAGTCTACTTTCGAAAAGCATGTGAAGAACATTGGAATGCGAAAACTATCAAGCCTCTCTGACTGAGTTACACATCAGGGGGAGCCGCACATGGCAGACTCTCGATTAAGTAGCATAGTGTGTTGTCTCTTTTGTCTTTTATCCAAAGTTTAGTTTTTCTTCCAAAGGGTTTTTCACTTGGCAAGATTTTAACGAGGCAACACCATATGCACCATCCGGCATGACGACACGCGACACAAGGAGGAGTGTTCTAGGATATTGGATAAGTGTGTGTCTTGGTCTATTCCGAGCCTATGAGCTTTATGTCATAGGATATTCATGTGGACTTCCATGTATGACTCAATATGTACTATGTAACTACCTACATAAAAGACTTCTATTGATGAATGAATAATAAGTAGAACCATATTTCATTCTACTTAATCAATATCATATTTTATGGTTGAAATAAATATCAGAATCTTCAAAATGAAGAAGCTATTAGAGTTTGAATATAATATTATTAGAGATTTTGAGTTTTGTTTTTCTATTTTAAAGAAATTTTTTTAAAAAAAATTGTTAGACATGCTATGATACACCTCATCTTTTCACCACTTTGTTTCGTGGGTTGCTATTTATATGATTGAGACTGAGAACCATAATGCTTTTTCTTCAGTTTTTTTGTTCGATTAGTTCCCTTCATTTTTTTGTTCCACTCCATTTTTATTTTTCGATTGGTCTAGTGCTACTCATTTTCCCTCCCCACAATTTCGTGGTTTCCCACTCGTCTATGCTCTTTTCTGTTTCGTGGCATGCCAAAAAGAAAATGTCTATGACCCTTACTTTGGAAGGCCATCTCTTTGTACATGCATATACGACTGGTCCAAATATCAAAATCTTTGCCACTTTCGCTTTAAACAACGAGTGAATGATGGTACTGACTAGTGAATCTCCGAGTGATCGCATAATTGCCTCCAGATAAAGGCCAGGTGTACGTACTGCTACCTCTTTACCAAATGGAGCTAGCTTCCCTCTGCAAAATTGGCGCGTAGCATGTGACTCCGTCCTCTTTCACATTTGTTTAACCTAAATCAGGCTTAGATCTTTTCTTTTGTTTTTAAAAATAATGACGGAATAAGATATCATTTCGAACCAGAGTAATTTCAAGTATGATCATACCCTTTATCAAGAGATAGCTTTTACAAGTTGGGGGTTTGATCATAGAACCTTTTATTGATCAAAGAACTCTTATAACGTCTCTTCTACTTACAACCTAGCATGCTTCAACTAGACCGATATATCTATTATGTAAGTATGTCGGACCACTCGTAAATTTTGATAAAGAGAAAGTAAGGCAGATGTTAAATGGGTTTTAGTGACCGGAAATCAAAAATGCTTCTTCGGCTATATGGACCCAATAGTACCGACTGATTCATCAATTTCAGACATGGGCCATTCCACCATCCTTGAAGATATATAAACACACACATTGTACACAGCTTTTATGACGACGGGACTTGTCTTCATTGGCCACCTTTGGCTTTCTTTTCCTCTACCCCTTTGTTTTCTATATCCACTTTTTAATTTAGGAAAGCTCCCAAGAATCCCACCGACGTTTTCCTCTATAACTCTACAACTCCCCCTCTCTAGGTAGTTGTGGAAATATTTTTCAATGGGAAACTGCTTGTTTGGAGGTATGGGAGATGCAGCTGGTGGAGTAGTCCAAGTGACGACGTCCAACGGCGGCATCATGGAGTTTTACGCCCCTATTACAGTAAGTTCCATCACCGACGAGTTTCCGAGCCATGGCATTTTCAGAAGCCATGATCTCTTCTGGAAGCCACTTGTTAAGAGCGAAGAACTTGTGGCTGGCCAATCATATTATTTGCTCCCACTCAACAGCCAAAGCGATCACTTGAGAAGTAGTACTAGCCAGCTTGTTCGTCAAGGCCATGTTAGATCCAACAGCATACCTTTGCCTACTTTACTTGCCGGAGCGCCGTACCGGATGTCGCTTGATTACCAGGGAATGGTGAAGAGATCTTACACTGAAGCGTTTTCGAGGTATAATAATGTGAGCTTTTGGAAGGTGAAGCTGGTGATTAGCCCGCAACAGCTTTTGGAGATATTATCGCAGGAGGGTCGGACGCAGGAGTTGATTGAGAGCATGAGGACGGTGGCAAAATGTGGGAGTGGTTCGATATCAGCTGCCGGTGGATTCTCCGATCAGTGGAGTCTTTCCAGTAGTAGTAGGAATGCTAAAGATTTTGGATTGGTAGACATTTGATATATATTTCTCTTTTTCTGTTTTGTTCTTCGACTTATAAGAATTAGTGTGTCACTAGCCTCAATGTACTCATAGTCTTGTATCCTAAGTTGTTAATTATGATTGTTCCATATTTGTAGGATAATATGATTGTGTGAAGTTTCCAGAAAGATGTGCCAGAGAATAAATTAGGTTAGGTTTTTGGGTGTAGTCTTGAAATTCTTGGGTACATCTAGTAATCATCTGTAATTAGAGTTCTGGAACTTCTGTATTTGCAAACCCAACTGAAAATTATGGAATGGTAATTTGGGTTAAATTTAGGGGTATCATCAGCCTAATTAAAAAGGATCAATTCACAAAGCCCAAAGTCCAATTTAGACCTAGAACCCTTCAACGCATTTCATCATTTCAATTTTCATGCAATGTTGGGGAAAACCATATATATCTTATTTACAACTATATATCAGTAACTCCAACTAAAATATGACTTCAGCCAGGCATTTTACTCATGTATAAGCCTACTTTAAAGATCAAATATCGTAGAAACAACGTGACAACTAAAGAATCTGAAAAAAAAAACTAAAATATCAGAAAGAAAAAACGTGACCATTTACACAAATTGCCAACAAAACGAGCTGCGGGCACTTCTGGTTCTAAAGAAGCTAAGGTTGTTTCCATATATTTCTCATAGAATAGTCGAATCATGTTTCGATATTAAGTACTGCTGCAACTCTGTAATATTTTTACTTTTGTTGCTGAATTATTTTTCATTAAAGTTCATCTATTTAATCACATTTCATTTACACCATTTCATCAACTTGGTGATAAAGCATGTTATATGAATAATGCTTTAAACTGAACACACCAACAAGAATAAAGATCAACATCACATAAGACATAGATCACACACTTCATAAAAATCAAGAATTCAACACATAGCAGAAGCATATAAGAATTCTAATGAAGATATGAACACTTACCAGAAGCAGTCCTCTGCACTCCTCCATTGCCAGATCCCATCACTAACTCCATAGACATCCTGAACACCAAAAGCAAGAGCTGCAGCACAAGAGGAGCACTTCTGAAACACAATACGAAAAGCTCAGTAATGAGGCTGAAACCAAATGCTTTTTGTTAATGTACGTGATCAGGGATTTTCTCTCATTTATATAGTGGCCTAAACTTAACTTTGTGCTCACCCATAGAGAGTCCAAAGTATTATCTGTTTAGAGACTTAAAGCTTATCACTAACTCTTCATATTGAACAGGTCTTCAATCGATGAGACTCCTAGTTTCACAGAGATATACATCTGTATGACAACTGTATTAGGATTTCTAGTTATATAATTCTGCTATTTAACTTGATTAAATCCAACTGATAAATACTTAAGTAAATAGATAATGTCCAAGTCCATTTATTTCTAACAATCTCCCACTTGGGTTGACATTGTCTATACTGAACAGTTGAACAAAAATTACTGAAGTAATAGCAACTAAAGTGTGCACTTGAATCATGTAAAATCCAATCTCATCTAGCTTGGTCAAGTTACAGCAGCTAATGCAGAACTTAGAATCAAGTATGTTTCAGTAACAAGTTGATTAAAAATCACATACAAAAACAACTGTACCCATAAAAGCTCAAAGTGATAATAGTGAAAATGATGTGGCTAGTATATCTACCTGCAATGCCAGCATTTCACATCCCTCTGAATGATTTTGACAATATCAAAATCTTTATAGCAACATTCTTAACTCCAGTGAACTTGGAATTGTTGTTCTAAATATTGTAGTGCTATGCAATCATAGTTGTTCACCTGATAACACATTTATAAAATGGAATAGTTAACATAATTTTTACAGAACTCAAAATGAAAAACACTCTTTCTGAAATACCTCAACTTTATTGATAATTTGCAAAATAAAATACAACTATGTAGAAGCTCAAAAACTTCAGGATGGAAATACTACATAGAGAGAAAAATTTGAAAAATGGCTGGGACTCTCCCACTGAACTTAAGCATTTAGCTCAGATAATATTCTAATGTTCTCTGCATGTCTTTTGAAGCTTGCAACTGATAATGGCTTGATAAATGGATCTGCAAGCTGTGATTCTGTATCAATTCTCAAAACCTCAATTTCATCACGCTTCACTTTTTGTCTTACACTATAGAACTTAAGGTCAATGTGTTTAGAACTGTTAGATCTCTTACTGTTTTTACTAAAGAAAACTGCTGCCTCATTATCACATAATACTTTAAGTTCATCTGAAAATATAGAGCTTAAGACTTCGGTTTGCACCAAAAAATTCTTAATCTATAAGCCCTTACACACACCTTCATAGACTGCTATAAATTCAGCCTGTATAGTGGAGGTTGAAATTAGTGACTGTTTGCTGGTTTTCCATGCTACAGCCCTCCAGCAAGCATGTACACATATCCAGATGTTGATTTATTTGAATGTGGATAGTTTCCTGCAAAATTAGAATCTGTATATCCAACTAACTCTAGTTCCTTCACGTGTCTATACACTAACATATGAGATTTAGTTCTCTACAAGTACCTAAGAACTTTCTTATCAGCTGTCCAATGTTCTAATGTGGGATTTGACTGAAATTTAGAGAGAATGCCCACTGCATATGCTAAATCAGGCTTAGTACAGGTCTGAGCATACATGAGGCTTCCAATAAGTTGAGCATATGGTTTGCCCTCCATAACAGAATTCTTCCCCCCATTTCTAGAATTTTTATTCTTTGACAATTTATCTCCTTTAGACATAGGTGTTTCACCATTTGTACAGGTTTCCATTCCAAAACGTTTTAAGACTTTCAAAATGTAATTATTTTGAGATAGTCCTAATAAACCATGTACCCTGTCTCTGTGAATCTCAATACCCAATACATAGGAGGCTTCACCTAAGTCTTTCATATCAAATTGATTTGATAAAAAGGTTTTGGTGTCTTTAAGAAGATTAATATTGTTGCTGCTAAAAGAATGTCATCTACATACAGTATAAGAAAAATGAAATTTTTCCCAACTGTCTTCATATAAACACACTCATCAACAATATTTTCTGTAAAACCAAATGAAGAAATCACGGAATCAAATTTCTTAAACAATTTTCTAGGTGTCTGCTTCAATCCATAAATGGATTTCTTAAGTCTGCAAACAAGGTTTTCTTTTCCAGGTTTCACAAAACCTTCGGGTTGTTTCATGTATATGACTTCATCTAATTCTCCATTTAGGAATGTTGTTTTAACATCCATTTGATGTAGTTCCATATTATAATGAGCTATAAGAGCCATTATAATGAGTTATAAGAGCCATTATAATTTTGAATGAATCTTTGGTGGACACATGAGAAAAAATTTCGTCATAGTCAATGCTCTCTTTTTGTGTGAACCCTTTTGCTACCAGTCTAGTCTTATACCTCTCTATGTTACCATTTGCATCCCTTCTGGTCATAAAAACCCACTTAGAACCTATAGCTTTCTGGTTTGGATTAGGTTTAACAAGTTTCCATACTTGATTTTTAGACATGGAATCCATCTCAGCTTCCATTGCACATTGCCATTCTTTAATTTCACTGCTTCCTATTGCTTGTTTGTAGCTCAATGGATCACTATCTTCTGCTAATACATCCAACTCTTGGAGATATACAATGTAGTTACTGTCCTCACCATAAGTTGGTTTCTTTTGCCTTTCAGATCTCCTAAGTTGAGGTGGTTCTGGATTAGGCTGTTGATCCGTAGGTTCATCTAGGACTTGGTTTCCTATATGCTCATTCTAGTCTTGGATAGGTTCTGCATCATTTAAGGTTGCAGGTTCCTCACGATTTAGATTTTGGACTGTATTTTCTGTAGCAATAGTTGTCATTTTGATTTCTGTTGTTAAAGGTAAATATTTTCCTAAAGCCTTATATTCTGTAACTTCTTCAAATTCTGAAGACAAGTCCTCAAAACTTGTGTTACACCATTCTTCATCCAAAAACTTTGCTTGATTTGTTTCAAGGATTCTGGTATAATTATGAGGTGTATAAAATTTATAACCCTTAGATTTTTCACAATAACCTATGAAATGACAACTTATTGTTTTTGGATCTAGTTTCTGTGTTCGTGCATTAGGAGTTTTAGCTTCAGCCTTGCATCCCCAAACGTGAGTGTGGTGCATGCTTGGTTGTTTCCCAGTCCAAAGTTCATAAGGTGTTTTATCTATAGATTTGCTAGGTGATCTATTGCAAATGTAATTTGCAGTCTTAAGAGCTTCACCCCACAAAAATCTTGGTAAACATGTAGTGTACATCATACTTCTCACCATATTTAATAAAGTCATATTTTTCCTTTCTACTATCCCATTTTGCTGAGGATTATAGGGAGTTGTATACTCAGTCTTAATGCCATTTTCTTGCAAATAAATCGCAAAAGATCCCTTTTGTTGGCTTTTCTGAGTATCTTCCAAAATACTCACCTCCTCTATCAGACTTTACACATTTAATTTTCTTTTCAAGCTGCAATTCTACTTCAGTTTTGTAAATTATAAATGCTTCAAGAGCTTGTGACTTTTCTGATAATAGATACATGTAATAGTACCTAGAAATATCGTCTATGAAGGTGATAAAATAAGTATTTCCACAAATAGTTTTATGTTTGAAGGGACCACATATATCAGTATGTATTAATCCCAAGAGTTTTTGACTTCTTGATGCATTTTTAAATCTGCTGGTAGTCAATTTCCCTTTATAACACTCAATGCAGTCATTCAAATCAGAATAATCCAATTCAGGTAAAATTTTATTTTTTTTGTAATGTTTTAAGTCTTTCCTTGGATATATGGCCTAGTCTCCTATGCCATAAGTTTGCAGAACTGTTAATGCTTAATGTTCTTTTTACACCTGTATGATTGTTTCCTTTATTATTTTCAGTATTCTCAATCAATAGAATCTCCTGTTTAATAACAGAACAATCTAATCTCAAATAATTATTTGAAAACATTCCACAACCAATGTATTCAGAACCATGAAATAATTTTATTCCTCCAAAGTTAATAACAAGTTTCAATCCAAGACTAACTAAAAGACCAACTGAAATAAAATTCCTTTTTAAAGAAGGAATATAATAAACATCGTTCAGAAAAACAAATTGTCCTACGCCTAAATCAAGCTTCGAGGTCCCAATTGCCTTAACTGCTACCCCTGAACCATTCCCAACGCACACTTGTTGCTCACTTCTGGTTGGTAGTCTCTTCCTTATTAAACCCTGCATAGAAGTGATAATATGGATTGGTGAGCCTGAATCTAATAACCAGTAAGAATGTGTGTCTACATTTATGAAACTAACCTCTAAAGAAAACACTGAATTTGGAAAAGACTCACCTTTTTTGAGCATCCAGGCTTTGAACCCTGGACACTCTTTCTTCATGTGGACTGGCTTCTTACAAAAGAAGCACTTATACTTAAACATCTTTCCAGCCTTGGTCTCTCCAGATTTTCTAGAAACTTTAGTGTTGGTGGTCTTTTTAGCCTTAAGTTTATTGTACTTCTTCCACTTAGCTTTCCCTTTCTCCACCAAATTAACTGAAGTGGTGGGAGCAGTGGTGACCACAATTTCTTTCTTAATCCTCTCTTCTTCGTTTACACACACTGAAATGAGCTTAACAAGGCTCCATTTAGTCTCAGAGGCATTGTAGGAGGTTTTCAGGTTACTATACGTGGCTGGCAGTGAATCAAGAGTCTGTGCCACAACCTGGTCATCCTTAACTCCCACATCTAAATCTCTCAGCCTAGCATTAATGTTCATCATGCTCATAATGTGTTCCCTCACTGAACCTTTACCAGAAAAACTCATGTCCATGAACGCCCTATTAAGCCGGGATATCTCAGCCTTATCACTCTCCAGATACCTCCAGAAATAGCCTCTAGAAAATCCCAAGCAGTTTCAGGTTCCTCAATCGACCCTCTGACAGTATTACTCATGGTGTGTCGGATAAGAGTTTTAGCTTTCCTATTACTAGTGTGCCAATCTGTATAATTCTTCTTCACTCCAGGGAGACTAGACTCTTCTATTTCCTCAGGTTGGTCCCCAATCAGACACTTGTACATGTCATGACTCATCTGAATATGATAATCTATTTGCCTCCTCCAGACCTTATAGTTGTTACCATCCAACAATTCCAAATGGTTCAAATTGATAATTTGAGCCCCTAAAAGATAAGAAAAATAAAGACCATAAGCTACTGTAAAATTCCATTTTGTGTGTTGTAACTGAAAATTCCAATTCAAACAATATAATCAAGCATTATCAAAACAACATTGCTCAATCATTATATATATATATATATATATATATAAACTGAAGTATATAAAATACCCCATAAATATTGTAGTAGCAATAAGCAACGCCTTTAGGCATAAAACTTATCATTTTAATTAACTGAATCATCAAACCATGTCCATCACATACCAGTTATTGGTGAAAACAATCAAATCTTTGGATTAGTAAAGTTTCAAAAATCAGAATCGGTATATGAGAACACATGAGATGCTGCACCATATCAAGATTACACAGGAACATCTTCTTTGGAAGAACTAAATATAAGTGTGATTTTAATACAATAGCACAAGTCCAAGTTTTTGATATAATGGTTTACAGAATTCAATAAGGAAAAATTGCTTTGTACAATATAGTTCAATACAGACTTCCAGAAAATTCAATCCTTGTTTCTATAGTCTTATGTCCAGTTTTAGTCTTTAGGGACCTATTGGTGTATGTAAACTTATGAGTTTTGATGTTTCTACAGGTTTACATATATATTACTTATTTGGGAGTAATAGATATACATACTTCATATCAAACAACACCACCACTCAATTCGGCAATATTCAATTTTACAAACTGAAACATGAATCTGTTAAGCCATTACTGAAAATTCAATTCATAATATTTCAATCATATATAGTATTCATCACAATAAGCATTTAACCAATCATTACAAACCATCACTGAATATCATAATGCATTAACTATATATTAAATACTTATGAACATGACAACTTCCCAGAATTGAAATACTAGTTTTTGAATCGAAATCTTACCTTGGCCTCTGCTACAGTGCTGCATTGCTGCGCCTAAATGGATTCGAAATCCTTCATGAGTCTTCAACTCAAACACGCAGCAGCTCCACAGAACTCAATCCCAGATGCATTCTACTTATCGTTAAAAATTTTAATAGAACCCTTTTATGCAACTTGAGTCTTGGGCCATGCCTGGATTATAGGTGGGCTTAATACTTATGTGCAGATTATAGTTTTAAGCCTGCTACTAATTCATTTTATTTTCCAAAAACATGTTTTCATTTTATTTTCCTTTATTTACTGAAACAAAAATAAAATTGCTGAAGGATTTATGGATATGTGATGTAGGGGCTCTGATACCAATTTATTATATGAATAATGCTTTAAACTGAACACACCAACAAGAATGAAGATCAACATCACATAAGACATAGATCACACACTTCATAAAAACCAAGAATTCAACACATAGCAGAAACATATAAGAATTCTAATGAAGATATGAACACTTACCAGAAGCATTCCTCTGCACTCCTCCATTGCCAGATCCCATCACTAACTCCATAGACATCCTGAATACCAAAAGCAAGAGCTGCAGCACAAGAGGAGTACTTATGAAACACAATACGAAAAGCTCAGTAATGAGGCTGAAACCAAATGCTTTTTGTTAACGTACGTGATCAGGGATTTTCTCTCATTTATATAGTGGCCTAAACTTAACTTTGTGCTCACCCAGGGCCGGCCTTGCCTATGGGCGAAGCGGGCGATGGCACGGGGCACCATAAAGAGAGAGAGGCACAAATTTTTAAATACATGCGACTCTAATATATGATTATATGTAGTGCTACTCTAACTATTAAAAGCTAAATAGCTAATGATCATTTGACATGTAGAGAGCATTTAGCAAATAACAATATGCATATATTTTTTTCTTGAAAATCTACAATATGCATGATTAACTTCGGGATCTCTACTCCCATATAGTTATAGCATATGAAACCTCATTCCTCACTCTTCCAAACACAGCTGCATACCACCCTGTTTCTTCCATTTTGCTTTTCTCACTCATTCCATACTCATTGAAAAACATGAGTGAAGTTCATATATATATATATATATACACACACACACACACACACACACACATACAATCCGTTTCAGGTGCGGACGTAGGTATCTTAGTTAAGGTACAGATTTTCACATTTGAGCCACTTTTTTCACATTTTCTCATCTTAACCATTCAATATCTATGTATATATAAGTAGATTATCTCTGCAAAATTTCATTTAATTTTGGTTGCCATTAAGATATCGAAAATGTGTTCAATCCATGAATGAACCAAATCTGTTCATCCGGAACCGTACGTTCTTTCAACACTAAATCTTAGTTTTGAATGTCTTAATAATCACCAAATTAACTAAAAATTTGTAGAGATAATCTACTCATATATACCTAGATATTGAACGACTAAGATAAAAAAATGTGATCAAAAAGTGGATCAAATGTGGAAGTTTGTACCTTAGCTTCAGGTACGGACGTCCGCACCTGACAAATTCCCTATATATATATACCTAGATATTGAACGGTTAAGATAAAAATCAGCTGAATTTTTTATCTTAATCGTTCAATATCTAGGTATATATATAGAGAATTTGTCAGGTGCGGACGTCCGTACTTGAAGCTAAGGTACAAACTTCCACATTTGATCCACTTTTTTTAGAGATAATCTACTCATATATACTTAGATATTGAATGGCTAAGATAAAAAATGGATCAAATGTGGAAGTCCGTAACTTAGCTTCAGGTGCGGACGTCCGCATCTAAAAAATTGCATATATATATATATATCAGCCATCTTCCATTAAGGGATCCTTTTTTGACATATACGAGGGATCAAGGTTTACACCAACTTTTTGATCACAAAATCACATCTCTACGGTTCAATATGTAGTTTTATATGAGTAGATCACTTCTGTAAAATTTCATCCAAATTGGTAATCACTAAGGTGCTCAAAACTACTAATTAAAAGTTAAAGCATAAACAGTTCATGTTTGGCAAATTTGATACGTCAATTAATTTCAGTTAGTTTGAAGCCTTAACGATCACCAAATTAGATAAAATTTTACAGAGATGATCTACATATATGTATTTAAATATTAAACAGTGAATATGTTGATATGTGAAAAAGTTAGTGTAATCTTCAATCTCTCATATATGTCAAAAAAAGATCCCTTAGCAGAAGGGTCATATATATATATATATCAAAAAGTTAGTGTAATCTTGAATCTCTCATATATGTCAAAAAAGGATCCCTTAGTGGAAGGGTCTTATATACATATAAAGAGTAGACATTAGTTATAAAAATACATATTTTAAATTTTTAGACACAATTTGTCTTTCCTCTTCTTCTTTGTATTTCCCTTCTTACTTTTCATCCTGACTCAAAAACGGATGAAAAGAAGAGAAGAAAAACAATTCAACCAGCATTTTTAGATATGATCAATGTGTTAAAGAAACAAATGCTCTTGTTTAAAATCATGCTGAAAATCTAGACAATGTATATGAACTACGACTCGTTCCTGATAATCGAGCTCGTTTCGATAATCGAGTTTGAAGCACATCAAAATCATTGCACGTCTATGTAAGATACGATGGACACTAAAACCATTTTCCACCCTGGGCACCAAAAAGGTCCGGACCGGCCCTGTGATCACCCATAGAGAGTCCAAAGTCTTATCAAAGTTTATATTTTTAGAGACTTAAAGCTTATCACTAACTCTTCATATTGAACAGGTCTTCAATCGATGAGACTCCTAGTTTCACAGAGATATACATTTGTATGACAACTGTATTAGGATTTCTGGTTATATAATTCTGCTATTTAACTTGATTAAATCCAACTGATAAATACTTAAGTAAATAGATAATGTCCAGTTTCATTTATTTCTAACATGGTATATTTATAAAGCAAAGGCCATGGCCATCCTGTAAAGTATAGAATTAGCTTAGGTGTTAGAAACAAATTATTTCAAACTATTCAATCGCAGCGTTTCAATTCAATGGGGAGCGAAGTATATAAAGTAGAATATTATTGCATGCAACTTCAACAACAAGCACGATAAACATAAAGGTCTTGTTCCCCTTAATTAACGTCCTACTGACAAGTTGAAATGCCATTGTCAATATATGTGTCACTGCAACATTGGTCTTTGATAACAAATTAAAGCGTATATTCAAACAAATTCTAGGTGTAGGATGGACAAACCGGTTCATTTTAAATAATAAACCATTTTAGTAAATTACAGCGATTCATTCAGGATTAATCATGTAATTTTATATTTATAATTAAATAAGAAACTGGTAGTGTTGTTCTTAAATCTCGATTAATAAAAAAAGAATAAAACATTAAACCTCGTTACAAATTAATCATGTAAGCTACAATTCTTTTCAATCACCATGTCATGTGTAAATTAGAGGAAATCATTCGCTAACAATTGTATGACCCATGAGGTATGACAATTTGTGGTTTTAAAGCTGCTTTGGCCATTTAGAAAGATTTTGCTGAGGTTATATTAAGCATTAGCTAGGTACCTCTATAAATCTCTTTACCCGTCTTGTTCATTAGTGGAATAAAGATCCTAGTCGACGGGTTTAGGTGAAAGAATCCATCTCCTAAGACGTTGTCGATGCGTTTTGATGAACTCAATCGATCTTATTAAGTTCAGAGATCGATCTCATAAGCTTTTCCTTGTACATGATTCCATTTGTATGTGTTTATATATATACTGCAGATTTATGGAGTATGGAGGTGCACACAATTTTAATTTAAATCGTAATGTGGAAAAACGAAAATTAACATTTTCCTGTAACATTGAGAGATACTTGACTAGCTAGCTAGCTAGCTGCAAGTTCATATATAATTATCAGCAAGATAATCATCAATCACTGAGAAAAAACCCTCTATCTTCATTTTCACACCACTACAATTCGGTCATTAGCTCTCTAATAACTGGTAACTCGTGTGTCTTTATCATCATTATTCAAGCTGGAAGCTAGAATCAAGTTCATCATCATTATCTGGACGTAACCCAAAATGGGTGAGTGAGATTTCCGCTCATCATAGCAGCAATCAATTTGGATAGTATGCCCTTCTGCATATAGGCTCTTGATCAAATACTAATCCCCTGTCCGCCTATGATTCACGGTTGAATTACAAATTTCCCTTGCGAGCTAAGCATGCCGCGGATAGGTGCATTATATATTCAATATTAATAATATAGAATCTCTATATTGAGGTTCGAATCTCATTAAAATTAAATCCGAATCAATTTTTAGTGGCCAAGGTCCCTAGAGGAATGCACACATGTTATACGAATTAATGGCATATGACCTTATTTTTTATTTTTATTTTTGAATTATGGCATGTGTTTATATGTGAAATAAAATGTCGTAGTCCCAATTTTTCCTCTGTCGATCAACAGAGATTTGCCTACCTCAAAGGCACGTAGGTACTAAATATCAAGAGCTGGAGAATATATATATACGTCTTGCCACACACACATGTTGCGTCACAACAAGCAAACTAGCTACATCAATCCACGTCTCCTCGTAATTGTCATTACATACTTTTTAAATAATTAGTTTAATTAAGCTACTTTAATCTTTGTTCATGATTTGTCACAATACACGTCACTTGAAAATTAACTACCGTCGACTCTCCCAAAGGTAACGATGGACTTTTAGAGATAGCATAATGGTAATTAAGCCAACGTTAGATATGAAGTCATGGAGGAGTAAGATGAGATGTCCCAAGTGCAGGTTAGTGAGAGAGGTGGTTGCTAAGTCTATTAGTCTCTCGTCATATCATGATTATGCATACAATTTGTGGGCAAAAACGCTCATGATTATACCAAAGAAGACATCAAGGCTAGCTCTCATTCATAACAGAAAATCTCCTTTGTTATATATACTTTCCAATCGAGATTGATAGTGGTACCGTTATGTGTATGTGGGTGTGTTCGAGAGTGACAAAGACTTGAGAGATAGAGTAGTGCGCTAAAACCTTCAACAACTGGCCACCTTCAACACTAAGATGGTATGGACAATATTGCTAATTTGTTACTTGTAGTGACTTAGGCAGACCCGGACTTGACATTTTTAGGCCTGAGTTGAACTATCAAAATCAGGCCCCATATATGATAATTTGCATCTAAGTTTTTTTATAAACAAAGATTTTTGGAAACTAAATCTATATAAAATCAAATTTTAACTACAATTCCAAAATATTTGGATTATGGTTAGTAATTTAGTAATTTTTTTTTACATTTTTTAAGTTCTCACCTCTTCTCTTTTATTTTTCTAAATTTAGCATTTTTTATTCAACTTTTGATGTATATATAATTATACTTAATTTGGCTGGGCCCTTTACATATTTTTCTCTCTCTTCCATGTCGTAAAAAATGATTTGATAGAGAGAGTTATATTTTTATTGTATTATCGGATGATTTCTTTCATATTCAATGATTATCGAAATATTTAATAAGAAGAGCAGCGATTTTTTTATTATATTATCGGAGTATTTAATAAGAAGAACAATGATTTTTTTTCTTTTTTTGAGCCCCTAGCACTCCAAGCCTCAAGTCCACCGTCTCTTCGAACTCGCACCAACTCCGGCCCTGGACTTAGGTAGTTAAGTATGGAAAAGCTCAACATGCACTTTGTAGTAAGCAGACGTATTGTATCCTAACATCTTATTGTACAAAAACTTTTGTGTTGTATTTTTGCAAATCCAATCATGCAAAAAATGCAACGCAGTGGACCGAATGTGTGACACCAGGAATGACATCACATCTTTGGGGGTGGGGGTAGATATGGTATATCACATGGGGAAAAAGATGTTATTTTGTATAAATTTGAATCCGTCGGTTTCATTTCTTGGGTATATAACATAATCAGTCAATATTGGTTGTGTAGGCTGGCGGACTCTGTAACAGGCAGTAAATTGTTCGGAAGCATTCCGTGTCAGTGATGTTAAAACTAGATACGTCAGAAAAGTTACCACATAAATAACAGGTTTGTAACAGATAATGTTTATAGTCATGTTGCTATTTGATTTAACTTATATTTATATCGGCCAGATTGTGCTGTTACATTCCTATTTATCTAAAAAATGAATTAATTTGATCGAGACCAGCTTAAATACTTCTCAAAATAGTTGCAGTTTTATTTTTCTCTTCTTCGATAAAAGTACAAGGCCAATGTGTGGAGGAAGGCTATATTTTCGTCTAAAGGGCATCTGTGCATGGTAAAACGTTACCTCTGTATACCGCAAAGTAGAAGTCATCACATTCACCTCCGGCCTCGAGTGACCATATGTATCAAAATACAGGAAAGCTGCTCGATCGATTCCTTAGTATCACTGCATCGGTCCCACGTACGTACCTATGTATATTAGTGTAGTTAACTGTAAGCTACCCCATGCATAATGCATGCAGCCATAATCAAGACTAGGGCAGGGTCGACAAGGAAGATGGGGCAATTCTAGGTGATCGATTCCAGCTTTCCAGATATGGATGGTGTTGTAATGGCAGTCCTTCACATAAAGAAGATGCATATATGGTTCCTTGATCTTTAGGACCATTTACTCAGGGGCCTAGCTCTCTGACTCTCCCATTCTTTAATTTGTACCCCGCAATGTGAATTTGTTCGGGACTCCAAATTAAGTTACTGATTTGTACGTTAATAATCTGATCGAGAGTAGCTAACATCCACGTACGAGATGATTGTTAAAAAGTTGCTGGGCGACGTGGAACACGTATAATCATCGGATCAAACATGCATGCAGATTAAATGGATTTACTGAAAGTTAGAACAATTAGCAACGAGTAAGAAATTTTGAAAACGCTGTATATTACCTGCTAGAAATGTCAATGATCATCGCAAAGGTAATGTGAATCGACAGAGCGAGCCTGGTGCTCTAGAACCATGTAGAAATTTGAGTGCGTTTCAAACACAGAACCGGGTGTGAGTTATGCTTGCGGACACTGGTAGATTAAAAATCGTCAATGGAAACATGCAATAGCTTCGTTCAAACATATGAAATTAATGGTTGTACGTCGTGAGGAACTAGTTCATCATATGTGTGTGAAAAAATTAGGGTAAAATGATCGAAGTCATAGAACTGAGGACAAAAAGGTTGAACTCATAGTTTTCGGAAACCAAAAGAAGCAGCTTGCCGGCGTCGGCTATGCTTGTGGGATTCTAATTCCAACCTACAGAACTGAATTAGAATAAGCATGGGGAAGATGCCGCGAAGTCTTTGCTCTTCTGCTGAGGGTCCTTATGAAAGCTCAGTGGCTCCGAATCCATCAATTCTGTCCCTCTCTTTGGCTTCTTGTCGTTGAGGTGGGTGCACTGTTTAAACGAGTGCATGATGTCCAATTCGAGAGAGAGAGAGAGATTTAGCTAGAGGTGAGAGAGAGAGAGAGAGAGTTAGCTGGAGGTGCTTTTCCACTAGATATTAAGGTCGAGTGTCACCGTTCAGATGTGGGCGTGCCTCCCGCACACCACTGAGGTTATAATAATACTGTTTTGTTGCCTCTCTAACGCATTTTATTTCGGCCCCACTTTTCACTGATACATATTACCAGTGGTGGTCCACAACCCCTTCCTTGAGTTCCCTCTATCGTCTTCTCTCTCGATCGTATGATCTCGTCGTCTCTCTGGTTTAGGTGGTTGGCTCTTCTTCAAGGTTTTGGACCCCATATTCCCAAGTACACTGATAGCCATGATACCTAAAGCTTTTCATGCATTTTTGGACCCTTACCTGTCCTACCCCCGTTATAAATTATCATCATCGACTGCGCTTATTGTCCTTCCAATTCACTGCTCTCTCTCTCCTTGCTTTCTCTTGTCTCTCTCAAGTTTGGTTTTTATTTTCTGGGTTCTTGTTGGCTAAGCTACCTACTAGCTTCTAATGTCTGCAGAGGATCAAATGAACCTCTCTATAAATGGTCAGTCTCAGGTCCCTCCAGGCTTTCGGTTCCATCCAACGGAAGAGGAGCTTCTTCACTACTATCTCAGGAAGAAAGTTGCCTATGAGAGGATTGATCTTGACGTCATTCGAGAGGTTGATCTTAACAAGCTCGAGCCTTGGGACATTCAAGGTATACTCACAGCTCCACTCTCCTCGATCTTTATCTTATATCTACGTACAACAAGAGAAATACTGAAATCACTCATATGTGTCGTTTTCAATTGATAGAGAAGTGCAAGATAGGTTCCACCCCGCAGAACGATTGGTACTTCTTCAGCCACAAGGACAAGAAGTACCCAACTGGTACTCGAACAAATCGCGCAACTGCTGCCGGATTTTGGAAGGCCACCGGCCGTGACAAGATCATCTACAGCGGCATTCGGAGGATCGGATTGAGAAAGACGCTTGTGTTTTACAAGGGACGAGCTCCTCACGGACAAAAGTCAGATTGGATCATGCATGAATACCGACTTGATGACAGCAGCACCAGTCTTGACACTACAGTCAGTCAGCAAGCTTTATTATATAGTATCCATTTTTTGCCATAATTTATTTATTTAGTTATATTTTAGGATGACGAAGGACTAATGCGACTACTTTGATCCTTGTTTAACCATATGTATCAGAGGCAAATTGTCAAATGTCAAACACTTGGAATAATGCGCTTTTCTTTGTTGCAGGCTTCTAGTTCAGTTGGGGAGTCGATGGCCGAAGACGGGTGGGTGGTGTGCAGGGTCTTCAAGAAGAAGAACTACCAGAAAGCCATGGAGAGCCCTAAAGCCTCCTTCTCAATGGACTCGCAAAACAACCAAATGGTACAGGGTTCAAGAAACGATGCCGTTCTCGATCAGATTTTATTGTACATGGGAAGAAACAGTTGCAAAATCGAAAACCATGAGTCATTTCATCATGAAAGGTTCATGCATCTTCCAAGGCTCGAGAGCCAATCTTCTCTTCCCTCGCTTCCAGTCCAGTTCGATCACAACCGTAGCTTCAAAGTTTGTTATCATGATCAGACCATTGATGACATGCTCATAGAAACTGACCAACAACAGCAACCTTCTCCAACAAACCAATCCAACGACCTGGTTCATGATCATCATGATCATGATGACCCGAAAACAAGGATCGTAAATGACTGGGCGACCCTCGATCGGCTCGTGGCGTCTCAACTCAATGGCCATGAAGACGAGACCTCAAAGCACTTGTCCTGCTTCGGCGACCCTAACATGGCCTTTTGCTCTTCTTCTCCTTCTAATGACGGGGACTTACAGTTGTCCTATCCATACCTACGTCAGGGAAGAATATCACAGAATCAACCCGAAGTCTTCAACAGTGAGAACGATCTATGGAGCTTCACAAAATCATCGCCGTCGCCGTCATCATCAGACCCATTATGCCACCTGTCGGTATAAGGGAAGCACGACCTAATTAAGCTCGATCCAAACGACATATATACATACACGTACTATAAATATATATAATAGAAGTATATAATATGTTTACTGGTTAATTTACAGATTATACGTATATCCATTGCAAGAGAATAAAATATAGCTAGGCAAGGATATAGTGTGGCATTCTCAACCAGTTAACCTTATTAAAAATAAGTATTATTTCTATTATGCAAGTATTTGTTGTCCAATTTTGGGAGATGCCAGCCCTGTTATATGCGTGTTAGCTCAATTATTTTCTACTTTGCAATTATTTCTTTGGGTTACTTATGCTCTGAACTGATGACCTAGCTTTAGTTGTTCGACTGTAAGATCGTTTTATTCCGTGAAATGATTGATCATCATATCGAGCAAGCTACATATATATATATATATATATATATATATATATAATGTAGTAATGCAGCATATAATTGGTTTAATTTGAGGTAACAATAATATAGGTAAGAGGTCGTTATTCCAACGAAGCAATTTGGTTATTGGTGAGTCTATTAATAGATCGAGAGCGGATCCCGACCAGTTATTTCAAACCTTCACCTAACGATACGTACCAGAAAAGAAGATGCTGATAAAGGTGACCACCTTTTACCAATAAAGATAAGATGTAAGAGTGACCATGAAAATCATATGGAATTGAATCTCATATTTTCATGTAGATATTCTAATCTCAATATGCCTCGTGAAAAATATAGATCATATATATATAGTACTTACCCCATCGCAGTCCAGGTCCCAAAGGCTGAGGGCCAAATGCAATGAGCGATTGATGATGCATCTTGTTACTAGTTGATAGTGTTTTACTGTCTTAATTAACTAATTGGTATTTGCAAGTCTTGGCCAAAGCTAGCAGTCGGAAGTTTATGTAGCACAATAGATGTGCTTTATGTAGCACAATCTGTAATTTGATTAAGTACTTATCAATCGCAAGTTTACTTGATGGAGGAGATCTATACGTACAGTCTACCAAATTGTATATATGGATCTGTTTGCGATCTGGAGTTTTTGATTGATCTGAGCAGACGGACTTACTATGATGATCTTTAGCTTTTTAGGTTGAAGACTCCAAACTCCTCGAGTCCTCGTCCAGCTTATTCAAGGAAACTATTATGATTCAAATTGAATAGAAACCCTAGCTAGTTCGATCAAAGTTCCTTTTTTTAGAAAAGTAAACTTTATATAATAATAAAAGTTCAAACGAAACCAGTTTGGACAATATTTGACGGCATGAGTTCAACAAAATCACCAGGTGATTGATGCAATGTGCTCCGTAGTAACTATAGAACTGGAACATGAAGAAGAAGATCAAGCATCTCGACATATACTATGCAGATACAGGTAAATTGGAGATTCGATTACGAAAAATGTGTAGAGTATAAACTATAAACTGATAAAGGAAATTACAAGAGATCTTATCTCTTTGATCGCAAAGTGTTTGTCAAATAATGTTAGAAAAGACTAGCATGCGATCGATCGATCATTGTATCATTAGATTTTTCCATTTGATACCATGAGAGGCATAATCCTGTCGTTGAAAATCTCCAACAGCACTGTAGTTGAAAGATCACTTGATATTTTCTGTAATTTTGATTGATTGAAAGACTTAATAAAACATAATCCAACTCATATTTTTCGAAAAACCTAGAGATTGTTAAGTCAACCACAACTAAATGAAACTCTATTTAGGGTTATACCGACAGACCCTACACAGAAAGGATGGATCATCTTGTTCATCAAGTAGTTGTCACTGCTGCTTTTCCTAGTACTGATTCGTAGTCTGCCCAGACATAAAAGAAAAACAAAAAAACATAATATGCTAAGTTGAGCTTAATAATTGTTGCATGAAGCTTCGTATGAAAGGTAGATATATAAATTTTGTACTAAGATACGGTGATGAAAAGGAGTGGACGTAGAGAATTTTGTATGTATAAGAACATAGTTGCTCTTGCTGGAAAGTTTTATCTGCTACGTACTTTGCTTGGTAAATAAGAGATAATTTTTTTCTTGGTAAATAAATTTTATAAAATTAGACCTGGCTAAAAACGTCCAGACAGAGGAAATCTCGAAGTGGAATAATAGGCTAGCCCCAACAGGGTAACAAACAAGAACGAGGAAGCAAGCTCGGAAATCCTATATATGTGATAAAGTAGTCTGTGGTTCAACTCCAAAACTAATTGACAATAGAGAGAGTAACCCAAATCCCTATAAACTCATAGACAATATCTCATATTCCCGATGTGGGATATATATCTAAACACACCATCGCACGTGTGACGAATCTTCAAGCCTAACACGTGGACAACAACTTGGATGGTCGTGGAGTTCGTGTGACCTTTGGGCTTCATACATATACGTGGGTAACCCGCTCTGATACCATGATAAAGTAGTCTGAGGTTCAACTCCAAAACCAATTGACAATAAAGAGAGTGACCCAAACGCTTATAAACTCACAGACAAGGTTTCATATTCCCGATGTGCGATATATATCTCAAAACGCCCCTGCACGTGTGGCAAATCTTCAAGTCTAACAAGTGGACAACAACTTAGGTGGTCGTGAAGTTCCTGTGTTCTTTGGGCTTCACACGTGTACATAGGTAACCCGCTCTGATACCATGATAAAGTAGTATGGGGTTCAACTCCAAAACCAATTGACAATAGAAAGAGTGACCTAAACCCTTATAAATCCACATGCAAGGTCTCATATTCTCGATGTGGAATATATATCTCAACAATATGTACATATTACAACAGATCAAGAAAAGTAGACAAATTAGAAGAAGCTCGAAATAACTAATCACAGATCTAGTTTATCTTGTGTCCAAATCGCCATTTCCATTCATGATGTTGATGATATTTACCATAGAATGACGTCTTTGATTAGTGAAATCTTACGTTGCCTTTTGTTTAAATTTAACAGTAGAAAATATATCACGACTTTTAGGAAGAACATCTGCTTGATTATTGTTGATCTATGATCACACCCATACGACGTGCTGTTGCTATTACTCTGGATCATATGATTAAACCTGAGACCAAACCCAAAAACATGAAAAAGAAGGCCCAAGTTAAACGACCAATTTCAAAGGGCAATTAGCCCAAGTTCCGTTACCCGAGAAAGAGATGTTTCTTGGCACAGTAACACACAATAATTGGTGAGGGTAAACATTAGATAGGCAACGTCATTATTGCCTTCGGGATCCAACTCATTTACGGTCACGTTTTCAGCCGTATCGGGTCATATAAATTTGTATCCAGTCATGGTGTCTGGTGCCTTGTAGATTATGGACTAGACCTCGGATACGGCATCATAACCCGGCCGGATATGCGTCTATACGTACCCGTATTTAAATCGTGAGGGCAATACTGACTTTTGGGTAGAGGAGCCTGTCCCTCTTGTATGCAATCAATTTTGAATTAAATTTTAGCGCTAAACCCTCGTGGTCTCCATTTCAAAATTCAACCCCCCCAAAAATCAGACCCTCTCACTTCCCCATTTTTCTAATTCAAAAAATATTTAATTAAAAAGTCCTCGCTGTATATCCCAACCTCTTGTCTCTTCCCCCCTTCCTTCTCTTCTTCTTCTGCTTCACTCTCGCTCCTCCACTCTTTTTCAGCTCAGATTTCGAGGCAAAGCAAACGCCACCACCATGGGTTGCGTTTCTTCCAATCTCTTCAACCACGACGGCGACGACTTCTCCCAGCTCGGCAGCTCCGCCTTGAGCCATCACATCGTCTCCCTCACCTCCTCCACCTACGGCCTCCTCACCCTCGACCCTCCACCCAACTCCACCCCCTCTACTCCGCTCACCCCACCTTCCCGATTCACCTTCGGCTCCATTTTCCCGACCTCGCTCTCGGAGCCCAAGTCACTCTGGTCCGACCCCAAACCCCTCCGCTCCGACCCGGAAGTCATCAACTCATGGGAGCTCATGGCTGGCCTCGACGCCGAAAGCTTCAGATTCTCGCCGCTCCCGCCGCCGAAAGCGTTTTCGATCCGGACTCCGAAAACCGCGGATAAAGAAAACTCCAACCCGAACCGGGTGGGTCGGGTCAAAACCGCGCTGGACCGGTTCGAGATGATATGCCCGCCGGGTGGGGAGAACAAGGTGGTGCTGTATACGACGTCGTTGCGAGGAGTGCGGAAGACTTTCGAGGCGTGTAATGCGGTGCGTGCGGCGGTGGAGAATCTCGGCGTGATGGTCTGCGAGCGTGACGTGTCGATGGATCGGGGGTTTAGAGAAGAGCTCGATGAACTGATGGAGGGGAAAGGGAGAGAGGCGGCGGTGCCGCCGAGGCTGTTTGTGAAAGGAAGATATGTTGGCGGATCCGAGGAGGTTTTGAAGATTGTGGAGGAGGGTTTGTTGGGGGAGATTCTAGAAGGTTTGCCAAAGAAGCGGGCCGGGTCGGTTTGCGAAGGTTGCGGGGAAGCGAAATTCTTGCCGTGTTTTCAGTGCAATGGGAGCTCCAAGATGGTGCTGGTGGTGAAGGAAGAGGCGGTGGGGATGAGAGGAGGGACGGTGGTGGTGAGGTGTCCTGAGTGTAATGAGAATGGGTTGGTGCTTTGCCCAATTTGTAGCTGATTTGCTGACGAAGCAGATGGCTTTTGGGTTTTGTAAGATGTTTCTGAATTATGATCTATATTACAGTAACATATTAGTTTCTTATTTGGGGACTCTGCTTGAGTTTCTGGAAAATATATGTCTCTTGTTTGTGTCTGGCAACTATGCTTTATGTGTCTCTTGTTTTTGTCTGTTTATATATGTATGCTGTGGTTTTGAGAAATTCTTCTAGCTTTGTTTAACAATGCATAGTTTTAACTTCTAAATTAGAGATACAAAGATTAGGCTATTCCATTGTAGATTCACAATGCCATATTAGGTGGTACAATAGTGACTGAAACCGAGGAAAAGTCTGTCAATGTGGATTAGGCAATAGTGTCGTGCTCTAGAAATTCAACGTCATCTGTTGATAGTTGTGCTTTACAGATTTCGGAAATTCTGGGTCTAATGAGATTGTGTTGATTGCATGTTCTACTTGGACGAGTCTGTGCATTTATAGAATTACAAGCTGATTAATGGGGGCATACACACCTAATTCACCTATTTGTAGTTTGTATGTCTCTCAATTTCTTTCTATATTGGAGGCTGGTCTTGTTAGATTATCAATCTGTTATGATTTTACTTGGCATTAATTTTCTCTACTCATCATATCTGTATGCAGCAAATTTAGTGCAACCAACATAAGATTCAAATCTTTGCAATGATACTTAATTAGTCACAAGTGCATTGAATCATTGTCCTGTTATATATTCATTTAGAGTTCATCCTCTCAATGTGCTTCGGATTTCATATGGGCCGGGGCTAATATCTCTTCTCTTGTACAAACTAGTGAGAAGGTTCAGCAGATTCAGCCATTTTATCATTTGGGAAAATATGTTCTGGGTCTGAGAAGTACCGACCTTCAGATGCAGTAGATGCTAATATGTTTGATATGATCAATGGTCAGATATCAAAGCCTAGGACGACAACCATTTGCATCTTGAGAAAACCTCCAAACAGAACTTTAATCGACACTCACTTAACAGTATTTTTGTGTGCAATTATACTGTTCTCAGCTTTTACTACTATAGGGATGATTCCTGAAATCCAGCAGCACAGATTAGCGAGGCCATATGAATTTGGCCAGCATGAGCTGATGCTGGTGGTATGGGACTAGAATTTACTTCATCTTTGTTTTCTACACAAAATAATTACTGTTAGCAGCTGTAACTTCTGTTGATCATGAATGCTTTCACTTAAGCTCAGAATTTCCTTGTTTGCTCTTGACATAAATCATAGCTTTGCATTGGCATTATCACAGGAACTTGTCCTCTCAATCTCAGTGGAAAAACTGCCCGGAAAAAAACTGATATTGAGTTAGATGCGTGCCTGCTGGCGCTTTAGAAGCTTTTCTGTTTTATCTCATTGTTGTTTGAATTTTTGAACAGTAGTGAGGGTGGAAGTGGGATGACAGGAAAGGATGGGAATCTTTTTCAACAGTAAAAGGACAATGATTTCTGAAATAGTAAAATTTGTGTTGTACGATTGTATGGAGCTACTGCCCCTCACTTTTTCAGCTAGTATTGCTTTGTTTCAAACTTGTAATTTTGTTAAGCAGTCTATTTTGTTCTCTGAAGATGCTCATATTCATTGCTTTATGGGATCTCTGTTATCTAATTGGGCTCGGATCTTTTTAATTACTTTTATTCTCTGGGTGTAAGAAAAGTTGGGGTGTTTTCACCGCGCAGAATCCTGACACGTCCGGGCATTATCAAGGTTTTGTTCATTGACGTGACACTGACATGAATTCCAGTTGGTCCACATAGATTTTACAGATTTGTTTGCTACCAATCAATCTTTGAATTCAATGGGAAAAATTACATGAGTAATCAGTTAGGGGTGATTCAGTGGTAACACAGTTAAATCGGTAGTTAGATTGATGTCAGGCAAAGAAGAAGAAGGAGAAGAAGAAGAAGAAGAAGAAGGGTTTCTGATTTGGGCGGTTTGCCTCTTTAGTTTTTTCCTCATGTGTAGACATGAATGGTTTATGTCAGTGTGTGGATTGTAATTGGGGTCGGAAATTTCACTCTCTTTTTCAATCGCATAAATATTTACAGTGATACTTAAACAGTGATCTAGAAATAGTTAGTGGGGAAAAGTTTGGAAGGATCAAGGATGGGGGTTGCTCTTAGTCTCATACTCAATTTACTATAAGTTAATCAAACAGTTGACCAGAGAGTCAAATCAAACTAGTTTGACTGGTAATGCTGGGGAAATGAAACCAATTCTGATGCTTTTATTTTACCTATGAATAGGAAGACGGGCTCCCTCTGCCATTGTCTTAGTTGGTGCATGGTCTTCGAGAACTAGGGCACCACCACCCAGATACTTACATATTAACCCAGAAGCACTGTGACCTCTCTCCTCCTTATGAACACCTTCTCTATTATCACGTTCATGCCTCTACAATGCTCATCACCTTCTCTCTCGTCCTTTTGTTGTCCACAACACGTGAAACCATTTGGTTCGCGTCAATCTTATTTAAAAGCCTTTGATCAATCACAGAATCACTGTTCATTTTTTTACTCAGACTTTGGATGCTTTCTATTACATTAACACCCTCTCCATCTCTTCCTGCGTCTTCTTCACCATCTCAACCTTATTGCTTTGCATAGATTTTGCCAAATGTCTGACACCCTCCATTAGTTTTATAACGCATGCCACTAGAAAACGCCATTGCTGTTCCTTCACAGATATATCGGAGAGCTCGTAGTACTTGATTCTATTCATATAAACAGACAAACATCATGGACGTCTCTTCTCTCAAGCTATATATCCTCTCTCTCACGAGTCTCATCCAGCAGATCAAATTAAACGCTCTAGCTCTTAACCTCTTCATCATTCTCTCATTCTTTGCATTCATAAGATTTATTCTTTCTGGTGCTGAAAACTTTGCTCTCAATCACTTCAATGGGTAAGAAAAGTGGTAGTACTTCATGGTTAACTATTGTCAAAAGGGCCTTCAGGTCTCCGTCTAAGGATCATGACCAAAAGAGCAGCAGAAGAAGAGAAGACCATGAGCCAGAAGAGGAAGAGAATGTAAATAACTAACAATGTGATTAGTTTGATTGTTTCAATGGACTCCATTTTTGTTTTCTCATTTTTGAGTTTGTGCATGCAGACGAGAGAGAAGAGAAGATGGCTATTTCGGAAGCCTACTTCACACGTTCAACAATGTGAAGCAGTAAAGACAGAAACGACCATATCTGTGACTCCTGTTTTGGCTGCGGACCAAAAACATGCATTTGCTGTGGCCGTAGCCACTGCAGCTGCAGCTGCGGCTGAAGCAGCTGTTGCTACTGACCAACTAGCAGTAGGAATTGTTCGGCTCACTAGGCCGAACAATTTTTCCAAAGAGCACTATGCGGCTAGACTCATTCAAACAGCTTTCAGAGGTTACTTAGTAAGTAAAAAATACTAATTAGTACCATATACAAATTAACTAGGAGATCAACATCATGATATTACTTACATGAAGGTGGTTAATGTTCAGCCTTTCGTTTTAGGCGAGGAGAGCTCTGCGTGCGCTTAAGGGTCTCGTGAAGCTTCAGGCTTTAGTGAGAGGTCACAATGTCAGGAAGCAAGCAAAGCTGACACTTAAATGCATGCAAGCTCTGGTTCGAGTTCAAGATCAGGTTCGAAACGAAAGAGCCAGGCTTTCGCACGAAGGAGGCAGAAACTCCTTGGTTTCCGAAACAGAAATGAGCTTATGGGAGTCCAGATACCTTCAAGACATTCGCGACAGAAAGTCCCTAGTAAGTAGCTGTACAGCGCGCTTTTACCTTACTTCACTACTTCAGTATAACATGAATTTACTATTGTTCATAGTTAGTAACTGTCTAAAACCGGCATTTGTATCACAGTCCAGAGAGAAAGTGAGTGAAGGAGTTGATCATTTCTTGTTACAAAGTCGAAAGGAAGCTTCTTTAAAACGTGAAAAGGCACTTGCTTATGCTTTTTCTCACCAGGTTTGACATGATTTATTTTAGTACCTGTAAACATTTGTTCATCAGAAACAACTAGGTCATTAAACTTCCCCAAATTTCAGATATGGAGGCCTAGAAGACACCCCTCTATAGGGGAAGAAGCAGAGCTAGAAGAGAGGACAAAATGGTTTGATCGGTGGATGGCCACAAAGAATTGGGAAACTAATAGAGCTTCAACAGACAAAAGAGACTCGATCAAAACAGTGGAAATGGACACTTCTAGGCCTTACATTTCAGCCCAACACCAAAAACAGCCAAACCCAAATGCTGCAATGGCTTCACCTTTGCGCAAGCCACATTACAATAACATGAATATTTCTCTATGCCACTCTCCAGCAACACCCTCTCCTTCAAAACCCAGAGCGCTAAAAGTGCGTTCAGCAAGTCCTAGATGCTCTTCAGCAGCACATACCCCCAATTTAGGCTCTGCTTATTGTTTCAGGAGTGGTATGTGTAGATATGGGGTTACTAATAATGTTAATTGTTCAGTGCCTAATTACATGGCTGCAACAGAGTCTGCAAAGGCTAAGGCACGATCTATAAGTGCGCCACGGTCAAGGCCGGCGACACCGGATAGAGACCGGGGTGGTTCGGCCAAGAAGAGGCTGTCGTACCCGGCCCCTGAGTCGCATAGCTTGAGAAGTCCTAGCTTCAAGAGTGTGCAAAATGGGTACTATGTAAGGGAGAACTTGTCTACTTACACTGATAGCCTAGGGGGAGAAATTTCTCCATGTTCAACCACTGACTTAAGGTGGTTACAACAATGAGAGATCAATGACAATGATACATGATCAGTATGACTCTAGTTGTCAGTAGTTATTTCTTTTGAACTTCTCCCTTATTCTGAGTGATATGAAGAATTATCCACACTTCCACAGCAGTCTCTGTAATAGTAAACAAACCTAATGGCTTTTGCATCATAGGTACGTAATTTTGGAATAAGATATAGTCACCACTCACCAGTACAAGCAACCGTGAACCTTGAGCTCAAGGAATTGACAATCGAGCTGTGATCTGCATTCTTCAGGGAAAAATAGATGCCGCAACCCTGTGAGATAGGCAGTGTAGTTAATCCAACAGAGGCAAACTTATTTTGAATATGATTGGGAAGAGAAATATACTCCAGCACCCAATAACAATGTCTGAAATCATGTTTCTTAATTCCTCCTGTTTTTTTCCTTTTGGGTCAGATGTTAATTAACAAGTGCACGAAATATATATGCCAAAAATAACCCATCAACATTGGTAAGAATACAGGCTATTCCCTTCAATATTAGCTATCCTAATCGATTTAGGGTTCATGCCTAGCCTCATATATTGGTAGGAATGCACATTACGTTCTTACCAAAATTTTTCATCACTTTTCTTCTTTTGCCCTTTATAATTCTAGTTAATTTAGGCTTGTATAATATTCTGTAAATATTTACTTTTCTTGTAGGTGTAGGTTATACTATTTCTATTAGCATTATGATTGTATCTCTATATCTACACTCTTATTTGAAGAAGAATAATACATCAAAGTATTCCAAAACATATCAAATTATTCTTTTCTACTAGACTTACGGCTTAGAATGATTGTCTCACCAACTTGGTTCATTTAGCTCCCAATAGAGACTCATCCGTTTTTATCGCGTGATTCGTCAGGTGCTTCATATACTCGCCATTTAATGGTGTCTTGGTACAAGCTGCACTGCTCCGAGTTTTAGATATTTGTGGAGATTGCTCTGGCATTTGGGTTCAATGGATTATGAGAATTCATCTTTTTCTTTTTCATCTTTTTCTTTGTATCTAGTCAAGACCTTGTATTTTCTTTTCTAAAAAAATCACTGACTTAAATGTGGTTAAAACTATGAGGTAAATGAAAATGATGATCAGTGTGAATCTAGTTCTCAGTAGGAGTAATTGTTTCTTATTTCTTTTGAACTATAAACCCGATCCTCTAGCGTTGGACCATAGCTCAACGCCTCAACTTCTACCTGCCTCTGTATCGAAAAAACTAACCAAAAATTTGTTGGCTGTCGTGTCAGATAATGTGAGGGCCTGGGCCGTGGGAAACATTGGGCTTGTATAATCTCTTTTTATAACGGGCTGAAATTGTTTTATATCAAAAAGGTCGAAAGTTCTGTTAGCTGGTTAGAACTAGTACACGTTGATATATCACCATTATTTTTTGTTTTCGGTCCGACGGAAGTTATCGAAGCCCTTCCCTGAACCTTGTCTCCTGATCCATTCGAAACCCTAATTCGCCGTCGTAATCACAGAGTGTCTCATTGATTGGGAATTGACCGGTGCCGGTGCCGCCTGAAACGCGTCGTGGGTTGATTCGTGAATCCTTATAGGAGAATAGTATAGGAATATACTTTTTATTGTTTTCCTTATAGGATTGCGGAATAGAATTCCTTCCGCATGTAGGTAGAATTAGTTGTGCAGTTATAATAGGGATTGTATCTCTACATGACTCTGGATAAAGCCGCACGGAATTCATTCATATTCTCAAAAATAGAATTGCTGAAGGAAGTGAAAGAGAAGAAGATGAATGGCGGCGTTAGGGTTAATGCTATGGCTGAAGAACAAGGCAGCAATACAGCTCCTATACCTAAGGACGTTTTTGTTGGTCGTTCCCTTCTCTACAGATTAGATCGAAAGCTAGGTAAGGGCGGCTTCGGACAAGTGTACGTAGGTCGGCGTGTCGACAGAACAGGACCAGGAGCTCTTGAGGTTGCCCTAAAACTCGAGCACAAAAATAGTCTAGGCTGCAATTACGGACCACCACAGGAGTGGAAAGTTTACGACGTTCTTGGTGGCAGCCATGGTGTGCCGCGGGTACACTATAAGGTAAAACAAGGCGAGTATTACGTAATGGTGATGGACATGTTGGGGCCAAGCTTGTGGGATGTTTGGAACAATTGCAACAAAAGAATGTCAATTGAAATGGTGGCATGTATTGCCATTGAAGCAATATCAATTTTGGAGAAGATACATTCTCTTGGGTATGTACATGGAGATGTAAAACCTGAAAACTTTCTACTTGGCACTCCAGGGACTCAAAATGAGAGAAAACTGTTTTTAGTTGATCTTGGACTAGCAACTAAATGGCGTGACAGCTCGACTGGCAAGCATGTTGAGTATGATCAAATTCCAGATGTTTTTAGAGGAACAGTACGTTACGCTAGCGTGCATGCTCATTTAGGGAGAACAAGTAGCAGGAGAGATGATCTTGAGTCTTTAGCCTATACCCTTGTGTTCCTTCTCAAAGGCCGCCTCCCATGGCAAGGATATCAGGGAGAGGATAAAGGATTTCATGTCTGCAAGCAGAAGATGACAACATCTCCGGACACCTTGTGTCTCGATCCCCGCCCTTTTAAACAATTTGTTCAACATGTGGTGAACTTGAAGTTTGATGAAGAACCAAATTATGCAAAATATATATCGCTGTTTGAGGGGACTGTCAGTCCAAATCCTGATCTCAGGCCAATAAACACTGACGGTGCGCAAAAGCTTATCAATTGTAGGAGAGGAAGGGGGGAGAAAGATGATGAACAACCAAACAAGAGAATTAAAATTGGTGACCCAGCAATACAATGGATCAGTGTTTATAATGGTCGGATACCAATGAAGCAAAGGTGGCAATACAATTTGACTGATACAGGCCTTGATTATCATATTAAGAAAGGAAACGAGGATGGATTATATATTAGCAGTGTGGCTTCTTGTCAAAATAAGTGGGCCTTGATTATGGATGCAGGCACTGGTTTCACCTCTCAAGTTTATGAACTTGCTCCGACTTGTCTTCACAAAAACTGGATAACGGAGCAGTGGGAGAAAAAATATTACATCAGTGCAATAGCCGGAGCTGATAATGGGAATTCATTAGTAGTGATGTCCAAGGGTACAAGTTTTACGCAGCAGTGTTATATGATCAGCGATACATTTCCCTTTAAATGGATTAAGAAGAAGTGGAAAGAGGGGTATTTTGTCACATCAATGGCCACTGCAGGAAGTAAATGGGCCGTTGTTATGTCTTGGGGTGTTAATTATTCAGATCAAGTTGTTGAGCTAGATTTCCATTATCCTAGTGAAGGAATACATCGGCGGTGGGATTCTGGATATCGGATAACAGCATCTGCAGCAACGTGCGATCAGGCCGCCTTTGTTCTTAGTGTGCCAAAGAAGAAGATTCGAGATGAAACACAGGAGACAACGCGTACTTCTGATTTTCCAAGTACACAAATCAAGGAGAAGGCGGCGAAGAACCTTTATGTTGCATCTATTTGTTATGGACGAACAATTTCATAACGGCGCAGCGGCGACCTTTCTTTGGGACACTGCAGACACCAGTGCAACTTTGTTCAGATCATGGCTGTTCCTGCTCATACCCTCCATTTTTTGATGTAAGGATTCAGGAAGAGCCTTTGTTCCGTAACTAAAAGCTCATTTTCTGGCAGCAAACAACTGACTAGGCTGTTTAATTATTAGTAACATGTACATGTAGTCAGAATAAATATACACATGTATATTCCGTTCCCTTCATCCTTGTTTTATGCACGAGTTAAAAGTACATACAAGTTCCAAGTTAATGTCAATGAAGGCGGCTGTACAGTATACTAAGGTTCTTTGGACCAAGTCTCCTGCGTTGCCGATTTATGACAGAGGTAAATGGAATTATAAGCATGAACATGTGGGCTAGCTGTTAATCCATATATGATGAAGTCAACTCTCTTTGAGAGGCTAGGTGATGAAGTACAATAAACGCCAAGTCTCCAGATAAAGAAGGCTGTGTCTTACAACTCTGAAAGATCGAGTTTACTTGTCTGAGAAACCATGTAAGCACTCTTTGATCCATCCCTTGTAATTATGGCCTCTCAGGGAGACGCTTCTTCCTCTGGTTCTCTCACTCCACATAGATACGATGTATTTTTGAGCTTCAGAGGTAAAGATACACGTTCTGGTTTTACATACCATCTGTACAAGGCTTTAGAAAGGGAGAAAATAAAGACGTTTTTTGATGATCGTACGCTCATGAGAGGAGAAAATATATCAACAGCACTTCTTCAAGCAATTGAAGTTTCAAGAATTTCCGTGGTGATATTCTCCGAAAACTACGCTTCGTCAGGTTGGTGTTTGGATGAACTTGTCAAGATCCTTGAATGTCAAAAATCAAAGCAGCAAGTTGTTATACCAGTTTTTTACAAAGTGGATCCAGCACAGGTACGACATCAAACTGGTAGTTTTGGTGAAGCCCTTGCTGGATTGAGATACAACGAGGACAAGGTCCCCAAATGGAGGGCAGCTCTTACACAAGTAGCAAATTTGTCTGGCTGGACTTACGTGAACGGGTATGTTAAACATAATAAATTGTTATGAATTGCTACGATTGGATCATTACTTATATGCCAATGCCATGTATACAAAAATATATTCATATGGTTACCATCAATCTTTTTGAGAATAAAAACCACTTTTACAGAAAAAAAACACAAAGTTTGGCTCTTCCAATCAAATTCAATTTTGTTTTGTCCTATGCCAAGCGATAGTATGTTGGTCTAACTTTCTGATCATCTATTCATATCTTCAAAATAACTACTTGGACGTCTTTTTTTAAAATTTTTGTTGACTTTGTCAACTCATATCAAATTATCGATAAATAAATACACTCAAACAACTTTTTTTTATTTCGCAGACAATACACATTCAATTATTATAGAAAATAACACTACATATTGAGATTTCTTTCTTAAATTAATAAGAAGAATTACATTGTTTTAGATTATATTTAGATATGAAATCGATACATAATTTCCTATAAATTCAAATATGAGTTCACAACAAAAAATAGACGAAGAAATGATGTATTTCAATTGAAAATAGATGATTGGATTTTTTCTTAATAAGATGAAACTAACAACAAAGAAATTCTCAGATTAATTGATTGTTCTCAATAAGATTGAACTTTATATATGAATCACTTTATTTGTTTAGAAACTTTGAAATTTTCTTTTTTATCAAATTGAATTTAGTTTATTGATTGATTTCATTGAACAATAGGTATTTTGGAGGAACAAATAGTTATTTCTGAGGTATGAATAAAAACTCTCTTTAGATTCTAGGTCTTCCACTTTTTTTGCTATTAGACAAAATCTTAAATTACTTATATGACTCATTGTTATTTACATAAATTTTTCATGTTGAATGCATTTGGTTTATCATTTATCTAGTTTGTTTACTAGAAAGATATTGTGTGTATATGTAAATATACTGATTATCTTTATACATATATAACAATGTTGATGGATCGAGTATTATACATTTTAAACCGGCAGGTATGAATCTGATTTCATTGAGAAAATTGTTAGCGAGATATTAGATGTGGGCGGCCTCTGGAATGAAACCGACTTGAACAACCTTGACTACCAAGAGAAGAACAACTATTGGGAGGACGTCTACAATCCGACTTTGCTTCATCACCAAAATAATACAGAGGGTTCAGATGTCTACAATAAGACATACCTTAAACTTCAGAAGGAAATGGAGGAGGCGGACGTCTACAATAAGACATACCTTAAATTTCAGAAGGAAATGGAGGAGGCGGACGTCTACAATAAGACATACCTTAAATTTCAGAAGGAAATGGAGGAGGCGGACGTCTACAATAAGACATTGCTTCGGCTCCAGAAGGAAGCACAGGACGCGGACGTCTACAATAAGACATTGCTTCAGCTCCAGAAGGAAGCACAGGACGCGGACGTCTACAATAAGACATTGCTTCGGCTCCAGAAGGAAGCACAGGACGCGGACGTCTACAATAAGACCTTACTTTGGCTTCAGAAGGAAATCAATCAATGAGAGCCTCAATTCTTTACACTTCTCGTGTTATACATGCATGTGTATCAGCTCTTTGGTATGTCTTATTGTACATGCATGAGGATCAAGCATGCTCGAGAACAACTGAGTTCAATTACGATTTTTTTAATCGATGAAGATATTGTATGATCAAAATTGAAGAATACTCGATGATCAAACTTCAACCATTTAGGTTGTGTTTACCACCTTTGTCCTCAGTTAATCAAATTCTTGTCAAAATTAACATATTTATGTATATATTTGAGCCTCTGCAGTCATATGAGAGGATGATCTTTCCTTGATGTGGATGTGACAAATCAAATTCTTGTCAAACATATATATTCGCGCATTTGAGCTTCTAGATAGAGTTGATCAAATCAAATACACTTTTTGGTTGCAAGTGTGTATTGAATATGCTTCAGTAGTTTGCAAGTGTTTTCGTACGGAAATGGTCAAGATCATGTGCTATGATAAGTCTAAAAATAGACTTATAAATAAACCCTACAATCACAATTACGTTGTCAATGGTAGTATAGAAAAATAGGGGTCTCGCGCACAGGATTGTATATAAATCATCAATCTAAGACTCAATCTAAACTTAAAAACCTAATATGTCCAATCAGAAAGAACAGATCGGCAGACGACTCTAAACTACTCTAAATACAACGAAAATTTACAGACACTAACTAGACTTGATGAACTAACTACTGAAAAAGTTTCACGATTTTTGGGATTGATTTACTATGCTAAATAAATTCGACAAAACAGAGGACAGAAAACCAACGAAAATAAAAGAATGTTTTTGGGTTTTGAAATAGCTAGGAACAACCATACACCACTAGAACATATTTCATCAAAAATTTGTCAATCTTCATACTCCTAATCAATCGAATGTCTTTATCCAAGCTAAGCCAATGATGTGTTGAACTTAACATATTAACTTTTCTTACTTGGTATGTTAAGAGAATGATGTTTTCAACTTAACTTAGCTTCTAACATGGAACCTAGAGTGATGTTCTCGCACAGCTCTCACATAGAAACATTAAGATCGAAAAGATTATGAATAAAGCTAGGCAGTTTAGGTACTGATGTTGTCCTAATCTACCTAGATGTCAATTCATATGAATGGAGCTCAAGTCACTCATGTGCTACTCTTGATAATATGCTTGACATGAAGATCAAGACACAAAATCATAGCAATAAAACCCTAGCATGCTTACTACGTTTGCAACCATAATAAACAAAACTAGAATTTATCAATGAGAAACCAATGAATCAACAAGCATTCAATATCCAAGAAACTATAGAATCAACACCAAAATCTTGGTTTACACATGTCTAAGGCTTAGGCAGCCCTTAACTATCAAAGACTAATAAAAAAATATAGAGAAAATAAAATAAAAAATTAGAAAGGGAATGAGAAAGGATGGCGCCAATGGACTGATGTTGTGCGTCCAAAGATAGATGTATCCAAACTCTCAAACTCTATGGAATGATGTCAAGTCATCATTTTATATATAAGCAGCTGCTATTAGGGTTAGAAAACCCTAATTTTCATCCATGAACTTGCCTTTGTGGTCTGGGCTTTGAAATTAAAATTTCGGTCCAAATCAAAAATTCGGGCAGACTGACCTTCAGTCACTAAAACGGTCATAACGTTTTTATCAAAATAGGTATTGACGATCCGGAAAATGTTCGGTAAAGTAGACTCTTGTAGCTTTCCGTTGATATAAGGCTCATCTCCTGGATCATTGTGAGATGGGTCACAATCCTCTGTCGAAGTTGACTAATGATTTCTGGAAGATTTCCTGACTTCTTTCCTTGCACGATATGAATTTCTTTTCCTTCAAGATTTCTTCTATTTTGCTTCTCTTGTGCTCCTCAGCTTTATTTGCGACCTAAAAACACAAACTAAGTTGCAATGAATATTGCTAAAGGAATTACATAGCTAAATAGGGTCAAAAATACATTAAGAACATTGCATAAAATACACCTATCATGCTACAACATGAAATTAAATATGACTTGTACAGATAATGATTCTAATTGACAATTGTATGAAGAGAAATTTTATTCACACATGCTAAATTTCTAAATACACGCCCTAATTTTTTAGACTTTTTTAAAATACAACTTTACCTCTTTTGATGTTAAAGAACAAAAACAAAACAAAACAAACAAACAAAAAAAAATAAAAAATTTCACCTAAAATTGGAGATGATGACGATCCTATTTTGGTTGAATGAGATCGAATATTCATATTTTAGTTTGATTGATTTTTTTTTAAATGATTGATTAAGAATGTTGGAGTAATTTGAATGAGAAAATAAAAAATCTTCAATTACTTTGTCTACCTTGATAGTTTGTTAATCTTTATTTGCTTACTGATTTGATGTGATTTTAGTTAAATAATTAGTAGTTTCGATTATAAAGGTGAGAAATAGAGTGATAGATTAGCAATTTTTTTAGAAAAGGGGTGTCGAGCTCCATTGAATTAATCATACGACCATGCTAGGTCAAGCGAGGAGAATGTTCAAGAACATACTCCATATTACAATTTGGATGTACAATAACTGTATCGAATTAAAAAAACATATTAAACTACAACTCAAAAGACAAATGTTCAAATAAATTTATTAAGGCATAGAAAGCATGTAACCTACCTTACTAACCCTAAGTACTCCAGCTTCATGTATCGAGGCCTAAGACCATTCCGATGTACCTTTCTAGACACAAAGGGGAGTGAACTCTTCAACTTAGTGAGATAAGGATCTATCCCGGCTAGGGCTCGAGATTACTCGCCATCGGATGTTTCAACATTGAGTTGCTCCTGAGAGCTAGAGTCGGCCATAGAACTTGCTAAATCACCTGCAGCCGACTTATTGTTCTTGCTTCCACGAGGTCTTCCTTTTTTCTTTGAGAAAATTCCAGTCTTGGTAATCCCTAACTTACCGTTCATATTCATAGCAAAACCAAGATCCTCCAGGTTCAAATCCAAAGGAACCATAACTAGAGAGTGTTTCATCCTCTTCCCTCTATCATCCTCTCAGGTCTACCAGACCTCTGTAACCTTGACCGGAGAATGGAACGGTGGAACCTCCCTAATCTGAACTGACCTCGCTCCTTTCTTTGAATAGCACCGGTAGGTTAGGAACCACTAGATCATGTTAAGAGTTTGCCCTAAATATATACAAATGAAGGAGTCGTCGTCACTGTCACCGAACCACTTGGAGCGTCAGTAGCCTCCACCCCCTTTTGTCTCTTACGGCACTCTAGACCTCCATGATTGAGCATCGAGCACTCCCTACACAAACCAACCAACATCTCATACCTATACCGTACCAAGATAACATCTTCCTGTGAAAACCTAAGGCATCAATCCATGCACACTGGGTTGTTCAGAGGCAGCGTTACACGAACCCTAGATTTCCCGGCTTTCAACCCCTCCCTATTAATAGCCAGAACTGAGCCAATTGTTTCTCCGACCAACCGGACCGTAGCTTCAGTAAAAAGCGACGTAGGGAGATCAAGAATTTCCACCTTTCTATACATGAGACATATCACGTTGATTGTTGAACGTCATAAGGAAACAATGCCCCCGTTGCTGAACCTCGACAAGGATCGATAACTTCCACATCAAACGTATGTAATTCGAAAGGAATCGAATTTCACAACCTTCGTCGAATTCAGTTTTCTAACCAGGTAAAAACTTGGAGCAACGAAACCGGATTTCAGACGTTTGAGGTTTCTGAGGTCCACCGGTTCGTCTTCTTGTCTGAGAGAGAGCTTTGAGATCAATCGAGTCGTCATAGAGGTCATGGCTGCTCCTTCACTTGAAATATTAATCGCCGTCATAGAAGGACGGACGTCGCACAACTATTTTTCTCAACAAACCCTAACCCTAGCAGTCTTAGAGACATCGAGAGGAGATTTAAAGAGAGTCACGGTAATTTTTTGGATCAAGTAAACTAGTGTCGTCCCGGACTCAGAGTTGAAATTGGTTGAAAGATTGAGTGATAGATTAGCAATTTACGGAAAAATTGCTTTTGCAAAATGAAGTGTGTATTAAGTAAAATGATGAGGGCATAAAAGGTTTGTATTAAGTATATTAGGATGTGTATTAAGTCTTCTCTCTGATCTTGTTTTAATTAGGGGTGGTCTTCGGAACCCAGAAACCCGAAAACCAGACCCGAAAAACCCAAAAACCCCGATTCAGGCCAAAACCCAAAGCCCTAAACTTGGTCCGGTCCAAAACCCGGCCCGTTTTCTTTAAAAAACGGTTCGAGTTCGGGTTTGAAATTTAAAGGACCTGAAAGCCCAGCCCGACCCGTTTATATTTTAATTAACCATTTTAGTGATTTTATCTATCTGATTTACCTACTTCACTAAATCTTTTCAATTTACTTTTGCTTTTCTATTTGTGAGTTTGTGGGATTGAACTATTTGAATGATTTTCTATATTAAACTATTAATAATCGTGGATTGAACAATTTGTGTTGTTTATTGGTTTGAATCATACATGAACAATTTGTGTTGTGTATTGGTTTGCATCAAATGTGTGAAGTTCTAATGTTTAGAACTTGTACATATTGAACATGAGGAAATTATTTTAGAACTTGTACATATTGAACATGAGAAAATTTAATAAAACAGATGGAATATGTGAAACTATATTTTTAGGCCCGAAAAGCCTAAAGCCTGGCTCAGCTCGGTCTGAGTTGTGTTTTGCTCGGGTTTGGATTTCATAAAACCTGAGCCCGGACCGGCCCGATTGGTTAGGGCTCAGTCATTGAAAAATTTCAGACCGGCCCGTGCCTACCCCTAGTTAGAGGTGGTAAACGGGACGGCCCAGCCTAGCGTGGCCCGTTTAATCGAGCTTCAGGCCGTGTTTGGGCCAGCCCACGTCTTAACAGGCTCGGACTTGGGCCGAACAATTTACTCAAATCTAAGGCCTAGCCCGGCCAACGACCCAAACCAATAACATATTGGGTCGGGGCAGACCCATTAACGGGTCCGTTTGTAGTTAAAACTAGAAATTAGTCCAAAATTGATATCATAGTATACCAAAACAAAAACAAATAAAAAATAACTCACATTTTTTATCGATCATTTGTTTTCTTTGCCAACAAACTAAAGAAATATATGATATATGAATCATATGATCATTATTTATACTTGGTAATGTTTTAGCAAAACTTTTTATAGGTCTAAAAGAATCAAAACGAATAATTATTAGTATTTATAAGTTACTGTTCACACTTAAAATAAATTTTATATTATTTATAAATATATAATCTTTATATTATAAAGAAAAAATATATATTTTAAAGCAGGCCGAATCGTAGGTCTTAACTTATCGTGCTTGGGCCGGGCCCGTAGACTCATTTTTCTACGCCCGGCACGGCCCATTAAAATAACGTGTTTTGGCCGTGCCGGGCGAACACTATCTGGATCAACACTTTAGCCGATGAAAAATTTTCATCGGCCTATTCATCAAATTCGTCGGTTAAGATCTTAGCCGACGAGTTGTTGTCGGCAAAGACTCGTCAGCTATAATTTTAGCCGACGAAATAAGAGTGATATTCGGCTATAGTTTCACACTTAGCAGACGACTTATTTTTCTATTTTTAGTCGGCTAAAGTAATACTAAAGCCGACGAAATAATTTATCATCGGCCTTAACCTCTTACTTTGACCGATGAAATATTAATATATTCGTCGGCTAAAGTATTTAATAAAAAAATTAAAAAGTAACTATAGCCGACGAAATTTACTATAATTTGTTGGCTAAATATTGAAAAAAAATAAAAAAATATAGCAGACGAATTAGACCATAATTCGTCGGCTAAATACTACTATAGCCAACGAAATATGGCTCATTTCGTCGGCTAAAATTGAAAAATACATAAAAAATAGGCTGTTTAATGTAAACCATACCAATTTCATGTTCATATATCACCAAAATTAAACAAAATTATGAATTCAACAGTTTGTAGCATACAAAGCACATCAATTTATATTACAAATTCAAACTAAAAAGACTCGTAATTGGAATCATCTAATGAGTCTTCTTCGGTGTCAGAATTAATTTCTGGCAATCTATACATTTCATCATCATAAGAGTCTTCATTTATTTCTTGATTTGGATCAACATCAATAAGCCTTGCGTCTAAATCATGAATTCGGACCGAACGACCTGCTTTAAAATTATTAAGACGAATTGTAGAGGATTCAGGAGTACATATTACGTTGGGCTCTTGATACACAACATCTTCCTCATCTTCAGCATCTCCAAGTGTAGCCGCCCGGTAAATGTTTCGAGTGTGCACAAGGTTGACTACTTTCCACGCGTCACCTTTAACAAGGTCATCAAGATAAAACACTTGTGTTTAACGATGTGATAAAAATGAACTGGTCATCTTTGTAACAACTTGTAGTAGTGTTCACCGATAAAATCTCATACTGATCGATCTTCATGCTCTACGGGCTGTTAGTATCAAATCATCTACACTTGAAGAGGTGCACTGTCATGCCTTACCCATAAACGAGTTCCACCACTGAATCGAGAACACTGTAATAGTCAACTTCATTCTGCCCACCATGTGCCATCACCCCAAAATTTTGTGTTCTCCGTCTGTTGTCTCTCTGTTCACATATAAATTGCACGTCATTCACCTTGCATATCGGATAGACTTGACATTATCGGCTTCATCGCTAGAAGTCTTAGTTCGTGCGACTAATTTGGGTGACCATCGAATTAAATATGGTTCATCTGCAACCAAATATTCAATGTACTATAAATATGAATAATTATGCAATGTAAGAGTCATGAACAAAAATAAAGAATTGCAATTCCTTATCAGCATGTCATCTCATTGCTTTGGTCGTGTGTGATGACATGTACAACCACTCTAACCTATCCCTCAACGGGAAATACCGAAATATCTTCATAGGTTTCCTATTGCCTGCAGGAGTCAGCTTATACATGTCACTCTGACATACCAGACATGCGTCAAGGCCACCAAGGTCATTTCTTTCTGGATCTTTACCCCAAAAGAGAACACAATCATATCTGCATGCATGGATCTTGATGTAGGAAAGCTCAAGATCTTTCAGGATACATCGGACCTTATGATGAGTGGTAGGAAGACGATGCCCTTGGGGTAGCATCGAAGCAGTGTATTGTAGATAATCATCAACAACCTTCACGGTCGATTTTGTCTCAACTTTAATCTTCATAACGTCCATCACACTTTCAAGAACTATCTTCTGACAACCAAGGTACACAGAGGTCTGTTGGAAAGCAAGTAGTTTGTTGTACTTGTCAATACCAGCAGTGTTGACAGCTCTAGAGAAGGGCTGCATCCGCTCAGGCATATACTGTCCTTGAGAGCATACACCGCTCTCATAAGGAAACATATCATTGATGAAGGTCGTTGTTGGATCGTTGGATATACTGCTTGTCTCAGAAAATTGCTTATGATCTTGCAGACCCTCTAATGATGTTTCACCGTGATATATCCAACATGTGTACTTCTCCCAAAACCCATTACTCTTCAAGTGCTGCCAAACTTTATCAATCGTAAATAGATGCATATCGCTGCGACACTGACATTTAGTGCACATGCAATAGAAAATTGTATTACAGTTAGCATTAGCCATCACATATTCAATAAAACTAATAACTCCTTTACATATCTTTTGTTCCATTTTGAAAGCGAAATCAAACTCTTATCTATATTCTGAAAAGATAACAAAATATATATGTATAACTCTAATTAATTAATTAATTAAATTATCATTTAGTATTCTACAACAATTAATTAATAAAAAATTAATAATTAACACACATATATATATATATACATATAAATACTAATTACATAACAATATTATATATCAACATCAATCATAATCAACATGTCATCAACAACTTAATTAATTCATACTATGCATCAACACAATATTATAATTAAATTAATATATATATATATATATATCTACTAGCTACTTATTAATAACAACAACTTCATATATATATTAAAATCAAATCGATCAACTCAATCACACGCAAAATCTATTAATTAAACTCAAATTAAGACTCAAAATCAATATTATATAACTCAAATAAAACTCTCAAATCAACTCAAAATCAAGATATATACACATATACGTACCTATATATAGCTCCACTAACTAATTTTGAACATATTTCGACGACACCCAACAATTTCGACAACACCCAAACTTTTTCTCCCGTTTTTTTTAAATGAGCTGCTGTCTAGATCTGCTTTATAAGGACTTTTAGCCGACGAAATTATTTATTTTGTCGGCTAAACTTTTATAATTTTGTCAGCTATAGTTTACAGAATGTAGTCGACGAAAAAATTATTTTAACCGATAAAAAAATATTTTGTCGGTTAAAAGTCCACTTTAGCCGACGAAAATTTAACTTAGCTGACGATTTTTTTTTCAGCTAAAATAGACTTTAACCGATGAAATTTTTTTTTATTGTCATGTTTTTTTATTTTGTCAGCTATGCTGATTATACCGATAGTGTATACTATTTTTAAACATACTGGACTCATGCCGGTGCTTTACCTGCCACCATAATTTATGAAAATTATATATATGTACTGACAATGGTGTAGAATTAATGCAGAGAAAGGCAACTACTAATAAAATAAACTTCTTAATTTATTTGACCAATTAACTCGTTGTTGCAGTAAGGTTATGGCAATGGCGGTGAATGGAATCACACCGTTTTGAGCATAGGCATGAACGTGTGGGCTAGCTGTTAGGATCGGAATAAAATATGAAAGACTAGAAGCTGATCGAAGTCAACTCTCTTTGGCTGGTGATTACAAATAAAGGCTTAGTCGCTGGATGAAGGAGATATAGGCCGCTGGCTTATAACCCTAGCTTCTAGTTATGCAGGGAGCCTCTTCTTCCTCTGGCTCTCTCATCCCTCCCTGCACACATGATGTGTTTCGGAGTTTTAGAGGTACGGATACCCGAGCCGGCTTTACTCATAATCTGTATAAAGCTTTGGACGGAGAGAAAATCAAGACTTTCTTCGATGATCGTAAGCTCAATAAAGGAGAAAACATATCAGAAGCACTTCTTCAAGCAATAGAAGGTTCAAAGATTTCGGTGGTGATATGCTCCGAAAACTACGGTTCGTCAAGTTGGTGCTTGGATGAACTTGTCAAGATCCTTGAGTGTCAAGAATCAAAGCAACAGATTGTTATTCCAGTATTTTACAAAGTGGAACCCTCACATGTACGACATCAAACTGGTAGCTTCGGTAAGGCATTTGCTGGGTTGAAATACGACCCGTACAAGATCCCCAGATGGAAGGCAGCTCTTACACAAGTAGCAAACTTGTCTGGATGGACTTACGACCCGGACAAGATCAGGTATGTTCTATACAAACAAGCACACATATATATGATCAAGAATTCTTACATATTTTCGAATTTATAGGTATGAATCCGATTTTATCAAAGAGATTGTTCTCGACTGTAAAAATAAGAAACAAGATGTGGCCGGCCGAAGCTCAACTGGTGGAGTCGTCTACGACTTTTCTGAAGTCGACTGGTCTAAAGTCGACTACGACTTTACTAAACTCCAGTGGTGAGCTTCATTTGAATAGATGAGCTTCATTTTTGTAGGTGTCCTGCTTCAGAGTATATTTGTTATGTTGGGGAAAATCATTGTTCGTTGTTATATCATTAGTTTGAGTTTAAGCTTCTGGTTATGTTCTATACGTGTATCGAACTTCAAAAATAATGATGTTTTATTTTCAGCATCCCTGACTTTGGCCATGGCAAATCAATGTTTAGAACTGTTAATATATGTCTTGAACCAGCTATTCGGGGATCTCGCTGCCCGGTCAGCGAGTCGGGGTCCAGGGGCGACGCGCCCTGGTTTGGGGGTTCGGGGGCAACGCCCCCGAAGCTCACGAAACCTGTTGTCTGTTATGCTGGGTTCAGTTCGCGCGCATCAGTCGTTCGCGCGCATCAGTCTCGTTCGCGGGGGTAGTCGCTCGCGGGGTCAGTTTCGGTCGCGGACGTTTAGTATATAAACGTCCTAAACCTAATTGTATCTGATATACTTAGTAGTGGGTTGTTAGCGCCGCACTCTCTGTATCTCTGTATTCCGCACTCTGTATTCTGGGTTCTTCCTCAATCAATAAAACTGTTCTCCTTCTGCCGTGGACGTAGCTAACATATTGTTAGTGAACCACGTAAATCTGTGTGTTCTTTCTTCCATCCGTTACAACAAACTGGTATCAGAGCCCAGGAGGGGTTCGAATTCTGGGAAGAAAGATGTCTGGGTTAAACGTGAAGATTGATAAATTCACGGGGAGAAACAGTTTCAGTTTATGGCAGATCAAGATGCGAGCCTTGTTAAAACAACAAGGGATGTGGGCGCAGCTAGTGAAGAAACCGGGGGATCCAGAAATCGCTGAGATGGCCAGTCTGGAGGAGAAGGCACACTCGACAATCTTGTTGTGTCTTGCAGATGATATTATCACCGAGGTCGCAGAGGAGGAAACTGCGGCTGGTCTGTGGTTGAAGCTTGAGAGTCTATACATGACGAAGTCTTTAACCAACAAGTTGCTTCTAAAGCGACGTCTGTTCAGTCTGCGAATGGAAGAAGGCACGACTCTAAGAGATCACTTAGATCAGTTAAACACAATTCTATTAGAGTTGCGTAATATTGATGTTAAGGTTGATGATGAGGATGCTGCCTTAATTCTGCTGGTATCTCTACCTTTGTCGTATGAGAATTTTGTAGATTCTTTTATTGGTGGGAGAGATACTGTGACTCTGGAGGAGGTTAGATCATATCTTCATACTAGAGAGATGCGTCATAAGGCCACCGGTACAAGTTCAGACAGTCAGGCTGCTGGGTTGGTAGCCAGTGGAAGGATGGGACAGGGAAGCTCGGGGAAGAAGAAATTCAAGAAACCAGTTTCAAAGAGTTCCAAATCCAATGATGTCTGTAACTACTGTAAAGAAAAGGGACATTGGAAAAACGAATGTCCAAAGAAGAAGCAGCAGCATGAGAAAGCATCAGGTACTGCTGTTATAGCAGAAGTTGACACCAATTCTGAAGAGGATTTGGCCTTGGTTGCAGATGCACATACACATCACAGGGATGTGTGGATCTTAGATACTGGGGCGTCTTATCATATATGTCCGCGTAGAGAGTGGTTTTCAACCTACGAGCAGATGGATGGAGGCAATATTTCTATGGCTGACAGCCATGCATGCAAGGTGGTTGGAATAGGCTCAATTAAGATACGGACACATGATGGTAAATTCTGTACATTGAATGATGTTAGGCATGCTCCACGCATGACGAAGAATCTGATTTCTTTGGGTCTACTAGACAGCAAAGGTTTCAGTTATAAAGGCTCACGTGGAGTCATAAATGTCTACAAGGGTTCTAATGTAGTCCTGAAAGGTGTCAAGCGGGGTACTTTGTATTTTCTGCAAGGTTCTACGCTGTCAGGTTCTGCTGCTGTTGCATCATCGGAGTTTCACAAGGATGATATGACCAAGCTATGGCACATGAGGCTCGGTCATATGAGTGAAAGAGGGATGCAAATTCTGTCAAAAGATGATCTTCTTGGTGGCCACAAGGTCAAGGATCTTGATTTCTGTGAACACTGTATCTTTGGGAAGCTACATCGCAGAAAGTTTCCTAAAGCAGTTCATAGAACTAAAGGCACGCTTGATTATATCCATTCTGATTGTTGGGGTCCTTCTCGTGTTGATTCTTTGGGAGGTCACAGATATTTTGTGTCTATGATTGATGACTACTCAAGAATGACTTGGGTGTTCGTGATGAAGCATAAAAGTGACGCTTTCAAGAACTTCAAGCAGTGGAAGGCATTAGTGGAAAATCAAACAGGGAAGAAGATCAAGAGGCTGCGAACTGATAATGGTCTGGAATTCTGTTCTGCTGAATTTGATGAGCTCTGCAAATCTGAAGGCATTGCAAGGCATCATACAGTCCGGGATACACCACAGCAAAATGGTGTAGCAGAACGTATGAATCAGACACTTCTGGAGAGAGCTAGGTGCATGCTCTCTAATGCTGGATTAGAAAGAAGGTTCTGGGCAGAAGCGGTGAGTACTGCTTGTTATCTGATAAATCGTGGACCTCACACAGGTATACATCTCAAAACACCTTATGAGATGTGGTCTGGTAAGTCTGCTGATTACTCCAATCTGAGGGTTTTTGGGTGTACTGCTTATTATCATGTAAGTGAGGGTAAGTTAGAACCAAGAGCTAAAAAGGGAGTGTTTGTAGGCTATGGGGATGGGGTTAAAGGTTTCAGAATCTGGTCTCCATCTGAAAAGAGGGTTATACTTAGTAGAAACGTAGTATTTGATGAAAATTCTATGTTTAACCCTACTGTGAAGTCTATTGTAGTATCAGAAAATTGTAGTGTTGAGAGACAGGTGGAGCAACAAGTCACTGAAGATGAGGTTGAACCGCAACAGGAATATCAACACTTACATTCAGAAACAGAACCAACGGTAGTTAATCAGCATATTCTGACTCATGAGCGACCTAGGAGAGCAAATTTTGGGAAAGCTCCCACTAGGTATGGGTTTGAGGACATGGTGGCTTATGCACTACAGGTTGCTGAAGAGGTGGATTCTCATGAGCCATCCACCTACAAGGAAGCAGTTACATGTACAGAGTCAACTCAATGGCTTGCTGCAATGGGAGATGAGATGGAGTTACTTCAGAGGAATCAGACTTGGGAATTGACCAAACGACCTGGTCAGGGGAGAAAGATCATTACTTGTAAATGGGTTTTCAAGAAGAAAGAAGGGTTGTCATCTGCTGAGGGCATTAAGTATAAAGCTAGAGTAGTTGCAAGAGGGTTCCATCAGAAAGAGGGAGTAGACTACAATGAGATTTTCTCGCCAGTGGTCAGACATACCTCTATCAGGGTGTTACTAGCCATAGTAGCACATCAGAATCTGGAGCTTGAACAACTAGATGTGAAGACAACTTTTCTACATGGAGAGTTGGAAGAAAAGATATACATGACTCAGCCAGATGGTTTCCAATTTCCTGGAAAAGAAGACTATGTTTGCAAGTTGAAGAAGTCCTTGTATGGACTAAAGCAGTCTCCCAGACAGTGGTACAAGAGGTTTGATAGCTATATGATAGATATAGGCTACATCAGGAGTCCGTGTGATTGTTGTGTCTACTACAACAAGGTCACAAATGGGTCTCTCATTTATCTGGTCCTGTATGTAGATGATATGTTGATAGCTGCAGAAAACAAGTCTGAGATACAGAAGTTGAAGGGTCTCCTCAGTGCAGAGTTTGAGATGAAGGATTTGGGAGCAGCTCGGAAGATTTTGGGAATGGAGATTTACAGGGATAGAAGTCAGAAGAAGCTTTTCTTATCACAGAAAGGTTACATCCAGAAAATTCTATCCAGGTTTGGTATGTCTACATCAAAATCTATAGATACTCCAAGTGCTGCAAATATTCATCTGTCTGCTGCGTTTGCACCTAAATCTGCTGAGGAGAAGGAATACATGTCTCGAGTTCCCTATGCAAGTGCAGTAGGAAGCTTGATGTATGCTATGGTCTGCACTAGGCCTGATCTTGCACATGCTGTTAGTGTTGTCAGCAGATTTATGGGTGATCCAGGAAAGGATCATTGGCAAGCCGTGAAGAGAATTTTCCGGTACCTCAAAGGTACATCTGATGTTGGTCTCATTTATGGAGGTGATACAAAATGCTTAGTAACAGGCTATTCAGATAGCGATTATGCTGGAGATGTTGATACTAGGAGATCTATGACCGGTTACGTATTTACCCTTGGTGGCTCTGTTGTTAGTTGGAAAACTACTTTGCAGCCTACAGTGACTTTGTCTACTACTGAAGCAGAGTACATGGCTTTGACAGCAGCTGCAAAGGAAGGAATATGGTTGAAGGGACTGGTCAGCAGTCTTGGTTTGCATCATGATCAGGCTATAGTATATTGTGACAGTTTGAGTGCAATATGTTTAGCAAAGGATCAGGTCCATCATGAGAGGACTAAGCACATTGATGTCAGGTATCATTTTCTGAGAAGTGAGAGCAGAATCAAGGTGAAGAAAGTGGGTACTGCTGATAATCCCGCTGATATGTTCACCAAGCCGGTTCCGCACAGTAAGTTTCAACACTGTTTGGACTTGCTAAATGTTACAAGCTGTTAGTTGCCCTTTGGGGGTAACATCTGAGGCTGAGGAGCCATCTGGTACATCTGGCACTATTTGTGGTGCATCTGTGTAACATCTGGGGCAGAGGAGTTATTTGTACATCTGGTACTTTCAGGTGGAGTCTTGTGAGAGGATTCAAGTCAAGGTGGAGATTTGTTAATATATGCCTTGAACCAGCTATTCGGGGATCTCGCTGCCCGGTCAGCGAGTCGGGGTCCAGGGGCGACGCGCCCTGGTTTGGGGGTTCGGGGGCAACGCCCCCGAAGCTCACGAAACCTGTTGTCTGTTATGCTGGGTTCAGTTCGCGCGCATCAGTCGTTCGCGCGCATCAGTCGTTCGTGCGCATCAGTCTCGTTTGCGGGGTCAGTTTCACTCGTGGGGGTAGTCGCTCGCGGGGTCAGTTTCGGTCGCGGACGTTTAGTATATAAACGTCCTAAACCTAATTGTATCTGATATACTTAGTAGTGGGTTGTTAGCGCCGCACTCTCTGTATCTCTGTATTCCGCACTCTGTATTCTGGGTTCTTCCTCAATCAATAAAACTGTTCTCCTTCTGCCGTGGACGTAGCTAACATATTGTTAGTGAACCACGTAAATCTGTATGTTCTTTCTTCCATCCGTTACAACAAGAACAACCTATAGCTAGCTGGTAGTGGCATTAGATTGAAAATGGAATCCTATTGTGAAACTTCAAATATAGTCAAAACTCACAAGTCATATGTCAGGTGCTCTTTTAACAAAATACAGGAAAGAACAGTAATGGTAATCAGCTTGCAACCTCCTACAGTATGTAGGCAACAAAATGAACCAAAACAGTTGCATATTTCTTTCTGATGATGGCCCCTCCTCAAAACTCAACCTCTACCATTTTGGTGTAAAACCGCCTTTTCTCGATCTTTAGTTAATCAAATCAAACTCATGTCGAACATCTGCATTTGAGTTTCTACAGCCATTGGAGGATGTTGTTGTTCTTGTGGAACTAGCAATGCCATGGCACAAAGCTTCAGCCAAAGGTCCACCAGGAGTTGAGCTCATCCATGAAAGTGGGCTCGTCCATTGTTTTACATTCTGTCTCTCTGAACCCAAAACCCCAACATCCATCTGACTATTTCCATTTTCTTCACTGGCTTCAATATTGTTACCAGACATTGATAGAGTGAGGGATGAAAGGGGCAGCTTCTGGTTGAATGGATCAGAGTCCCTCTTTCTCTTGCCAAGATCATCAATGCCATTACCAGCTCTCTCATTGGACCAAGCATCAATGAAATGCCTTGTCTGTTGTGCCTGATTTGAATTTAAAGCTCCTCCCAAATGGCCATGTGACCTCTGACTCTGTAGGCCTTGGCTACCACCCATATACAAATTGAGTGAGCTCTCATTTTGTTGCTTTGCATAATCCACATCTGTGTCACGCTTGCTATTGTGGCTGTTCAAGCCTAACTTGAATGGCATCAATTGCTCCCATTCTTGGTTCGAAACAGCAACAGAGGTGCTTTCTCCATTCATGAGCCAGTCCAATGCCCTTTACAGTCAGAGACAAAAGGTACATTTATTAACCCAAACAAATATGTATATCAAAGACCCACATCAAATTGAAACATTCAAATGCAAATAGATGAGAGTATAAGACCAAGCAATAATAGTAAAGAAGTAATGGCTTCTGGTCCTAAGTTTCAGTAGGAAGTTAAGAAAAGAGAAAAATGCACCAATAGTGTCTGAAGACTTGGTGGACTTTCAATATGATACCCAGACTTTTAAATGTATCAGAAAGGTACCCGAACTTGTATTTTTGTATTGACGTCGTACCTATGGATGTTTTCCGTCACCTCTCCGTCAGTTCATGTCACAAGTGAAGCACGTGACCTCTTAAAGCTGTATCCTAGTGCCCCGCCACCCTGACATTCCCCGAACTTGTATCCAATGGCAATTTCGTAATTCTCACCAAATCTCTCTGCTCCCCTCCCACATAAACACCATGACCCAACCACTTCACACCTCCACAAACCAACTCTGCTCTCTTCTCTGAAACGCACACAGAAAGAGAGACCTCAGACCACAATGGCTGAGCTCCACCCAATTTCCACATTCACCCTCCTCTTCCTCACCACCCTCCTGTCCTTTTCCGTCATTTCCCACTCCCAACAGCCTCCCCTCCTCAGCCCCTCCGAGCAGGACTCCGTCTACCGCGTCCTCGACTCCGTCAACCCCCACGTCCCCTGGCGCACACTCTTCCCCGACGACCTCTGCTCCTACGGCCCCCACGGAGTCGTCTGCGACTTCTTCACAAACGACACTGACCCAAACGTCGTTTCCGTCCACGTCTCCGAGCTCAGCTTCGGCTACGTCTCCGACTTCACTCCCAACCCGCAGTGCTCCTCCACCGCCGTCCTCAGCCCTCTCCTCTTCTCAGCTCAAAACGGTGTCGTTGAGTGGGAACAAGCTGGGAGGGGAGATTCCGGAGATATGGAGCAAGCTGGGGGGCATATTGGGAATTGGACTTTCTGGGATGGGACTGGTTGGGAAAATCCCAGGTTCAATGGGGGTGTATTTGAGAAATGTGAGGTACCTGGGGCTTGATAACAACAAGCTGGAAGGGACAGTGCCTCAGGAGTTTGGGCTTTTGGAATCTATGAATGAGATTAACTTGGAGAACAATAGTTTGAGTGGGAGGGTCTCATTTTCTTCAGCTAAATTTGGGCACAGGATGAAGTTGTATGGAAACCCAGAGCTTTGTGTTGATGACGATGGTTTGAGGTCTGGTGAGGGTTTAGGGTTTGGGGAGTTGAAGGTGTGCAGCAAAGAGCAGAGACCGAATCCTGCCCATTTCACAGTGGCTTCTTCTTCTTCAGCAGTGCAGGTTGTTGTTCCATACCTTTTTAAATACAAGTTCGGGGAATGTCAGGGTGGCGGGGCACTAGGATACAGCTTTAAGAGGTCACGTGCTTCATTTGTGACATGAACTGACGGAGAGGTGACGAAAAACATCCATAGGTACGACGTCAATACAAAAATACAAGTTCGGGTACCTTTCTGATACATTTAAAAGTCTGGGTATCATATTGAAAGTCCACCAAGTCTTCAGACACTATTGGTGCATTTTTCTCTTAAGAAAATTGAAAACTTGGAAGATTAAACCCACCTGGGTTGGGCATGTGATGCAGCGGCAGGAGTCACCATGGAGCTTGACAATGGAGTTTGATTGTAATTCTTGAAAGCTGAAGGCCTTGGACTTAGCATGTTAGCATTCTTGTTGATGTTGTTGTTGTTGAGTAAGTTGGGGATTGATTCCACATGCTTTCTTGAACGTCTTCTGTGGCAGTGTCTCTCACATAACTTTTGATCAATACCTCTGTCTCTGGAGCACCTCCATTTCTTACCATCTGTTTTCTTACACCTCCATGGCTCTGGATCCAAGCTCTTAGAAAACCCCTCCAACATGTCTCTGGCTCCTCTTGTTCTTGATGAGTTTCTCACACCTAACCAAAAGAAATAACAAAGCTCATCATTCTACTTCCCCAACCTCATAGAACACAATCACCATATACAAGCAAAAAGGCACAAAACTGACCAAGAAAGAGCAGAAAAGAAAGATATACCATTTGGTGAACTGTTGGTAACAGAAAGAAGTAATTGTTGAGGGACAGGGACACATGACATGATGTACTTGTAAACCGCAGTCTGTGTCGCAAGCTCTGCTCTCTGTGCTGGAGTAAAAGGAATTCTAACATTCACATTCACAATTCCACCTACTGATCAAAACCCACAAAGACCAGAACTTGTTAGCCAAAAAATTTAGAATCTTTCACCATTATTCCTACCCATGTCAATCAAAGAGTGGCTTAATGAAAAGATTGGAACTTTACCTGAGGAACTGAAAGACAAGCTATCAGAGTAGTAAGGCTGCTGCATATTCTTTGGCACAAAAACTGAACCAACATCAGAGGAGGCAGTATTGAATATCTCAGTAGTCACCGCGTTGTTGTTGCTTGTGGGATAGAACAAAGGTGAAGCTGTTCCTCCATCAAAACCACCACTGCAAAATTGAGGCTCATGATGAGGCATCACCATCACCATCTGATTCATCTTCTTACATGATTGGTCATGAGTTTCCATCATCAAACCCAACCCAATATCATAACACTCTATTTCTGTTTCCACAAACCGATTTCTCCTACTCTTCTTCCCCATGATATGCAGTGACAAAGATTCTACCTTTCCCACTCACTTCTCCACCCAAAACCCCCCAAAAGGAAACAGCTTCAACAACACTCTTGCTCTATCTTAGTTGACACTTCAACTTCCTCACCCTGTTTTGTTTTGTGCCATTTGATAAAGTAGTCTGGGGTTCAACTCCAAAACCAATTGGCAATAGAGAGAGTAGCCCAAACCCTTATAAACCCACAGGCAAGGTCTCATATTCCCGATGTGGGATATATATCTCAACACGCCCCCGCACGTGTGGCGAATCTTTAAGCCTAACACGTGGACAACAACTTGGGTGGTCGTGGAGTTCGTGTGGCCTTTGGGCTTCACACGTGTACGTGGGTAACCCGCTCTGATACCATGATAAAGTAGTCTGGGGTTCAACTCCAAAACCAATTGGCAATAGAGAGAGTAGCCCAAACCCTTATAAACCCACAGGCAAGGTCCCATGGTATCAGAGCCTCCTATCCAATAGTCATTAGACAGTGAAATTGGTTTATCAGAAGACTGTGCTGTCATAGCTGTAAGAGTAGTTGGAGGTTTAGTTCCTTGATAAGCATAATTGCTTCTGTTAGAGCAATCTAAAGCAGCATGACCCTTGTTGCCACAAATTTGACAAACTAGAACTGCATTTCCACCACCAGTAGGGACAACATTTCTTGTAACACAATTAATTGCTGTATGACCTTTCTGACAACATAGTTGACATTCATGAGCTGCTCCTACAGTTTTCTTATATTCAACAAGATGTGGTCTATAGAATATAGACTCAGGATTAGTATAGCATCTTCTGGCTATGTGTCCATGCATATGACAATAAGTGCAAGTAGCATTTCTCCAACAATCAGTTGTAACATGACCTTTATTGTTGCATGTAGTGCACACTACTCCAGATCCAAAATGCCTATAAGCATCACCAATATATTTATTCTGCATGAAATTCGAATTTGAATTCTGACCATAGTTGTTGGACCATGTCTCTTTCCCTTTATCACCTTGATACTGACTTATATGAGAAGAACCACCTTGACTGAAATTTCTTCCCCTGACAACCATAGCAGACATTGTATTTGAAGGAACAAAATGAGCTTCAATATCTCTTTCTGCTGCAAGTAACTGAGTTCTGAAATCTCTCATAGATATAGAAGTATCTCTAGCACGAATAACAGTCTTGATCATTGAATACTCATCAGGCAAACCATTAAGAGCAACTATTATGATGTCTTCATCAGCAATTGAAACTCCCACAGAATTAAGCTGATCTCTAGAATGTTTAATATGATGCAGATACTGATCAATAGATTCACTTCCTTTCTTGATTGTTTGTAAGTCAGTTTTAAGCTGCATTATATTTGCTCTTGACACAGTAGAAAATTTTTCAAACAAAGCTAGCCATGCCTCTCTGCATGACTTACACCCCACAATCACTTCCTGAGTATCATCATCCAAAGTAGCCATTAGCAGTCCAACTAATGCTCTGTCATATTTCTTCCATTTTGTATATGCTGCAGTAACATTTGTTGTCACCTCTCCATCCTCAGCCAAAGTAAATCGAGGAGGACATGGATTACTTCCATCAAAGTAGCAAAACAATTCATCTCCTAACACTGATTGAAATTGAAAGCTCCATTTTATGAAATTCCTTTCATTAAGCCTTGCAGATATCATACTCAGAAGAGAGTTAACTTCAGTCTGAATCAAAGACATTCTGTTTATCTGATCAGAAGAATAGCACAACACCTCACAATGTTAACCTTCAGAGTAATTAGCTGATAAAAGTGCTAATGTTCCTCAGATTATATAGAATTCTCAACTCGATCTCTTTCTTCAACCTACAGTAGCACTCTTACAGTATACCATACTTCATTTCATACTATCTCAAACCTTAATACCTCACTGATTTACTACAAAATAACATCTCATACTACAATATCATATCAAATTACTTGCTGAATACTACTTCATACTTCAATACTTCATACTACACAAGACTTCATAAAATCTTCATCAACTTTAACACAGCTCTCAATCAAACAATTCAACATACTACAAATCTTCTTCAAATCATAAACCTTGTCTAACGAACTCATCATTCAGCAAATTAACAGCAGAATCTGAAGTCTAGGGTTTTAAAGAACTCAAATCACACGAGAAATAAAGATATGAACGGAAGCGAACATCAAAAAGCACAAGGTTTTTACCACAGAATCAAGAGCCAAAGCTCTGATACCAAGATAACATGGCATCCATGGCCGACTTGAAGATAAGAACAGATTGAAGAAAGATATGAATGCAGAGAGAATAACCTGTATTACTTAATATTCTTCAGCAGAAAATCAAAATGAGTCTCAAAGCTTACAATTGAATACAATGCAATCGTTTATATAGAGTTTACAAACAGAAAATATCTTCTAACAGAATGAGGAATCGAAAGAGTGAAACGTGGTTGTGCTGACAGCTGGATAACAGAATTGTTGACAGTGATGTTGACAGCTGAACCGAAAAATAACAGTTGGTAACAGTAGTGGTAAAATGGCTGGTAACAGCAGTGGTAAAATGGCACCATCCTTTAACACCATTTGCTGTTCTTTGTGGGTTTTGCTAGTGTGGCGGTTCCCTTTGCTTCCCAAGCTTCCAACATTTGTTCCTCTTACGAAAAAGGACAAAACACTAGTACAAAGCAGCTGGCACTGCACCACACATACAGACATAACGTTTTCTTCACGACAAAGTATTAACACCATTAACATTTCCTTTGTTCTTATCAACTCATGACAGTGTCGAGTCTTTGGTTTTCATAGCAAACACAGAGCCTCATTGGCTCTCACTTTGATCAGTACTCTGACTAGGCTTGACTGAATGACAGAAGCTCTTGAAAGGCGTTAACAGCGCGGGCTCCGCTAGGGTTTATGTGGAGGTTTGGGGACCAAAGGCTGTTGAGATGTTGATGCAGTAACCAATTCCTACATGAATTTTGGACCCCATGAATGAATGCATTGATTTAGCTTTGGTAATGACTAATGAGAATGTTAAAGACTTTGGATTTGGACTTTACAATCTTGGAAGGGAGAATGTTCTATGATTAATTAGTCGGGTAGATTTTGGTTAATCTGATCTGGGTGGATGTCAGTCATTCATGCCTGTCTCTCTGATGTGAACTACTGGAAACAACTTATTTAGCCATGTAATCATGTCAAACCAAATTTGGTATGTTTAGTTTAGGATTTAGGGTTTTGCGTTTTTGAGATACAAAAATGACACCAACACCAAGTTTTATGATGGAAGTAATCACTTAAACCGGCAATATGGCATAATTAATATTTCAGATGAATGCAAAGTACAAAATGTCTGAATTTTAATTTCAGAAGATACAGCTGTGAAATGAGTAGAAAGTAGATAGATGAACAAATTAGTGTGGTACCAATTTGTGTTTGGCAAAGAGGATAAGAGTTCCATGCTTTTACAAGACATGGTTTTACTTGAGCACTCTATCTGGACTCATACTGGGATTGTCATCATCATAAAGACATGAGATTTGGTTTAATTCTTGGTATGAATGTTGTGTCAGCCTTCACAAGATTTTACATGTATCTAGGCTATTCCCTTGTGATGAATTCATTGAGCATTTATGTTGAAAGATTTGAACCGATTTATGGTGCTTCCCTGGCTCTGTATCATCAAATCATAGGCACCACTGTGGAGTGAAATGTGAGCTCATCGCCATAGTTTTGATGCCTTCATTACTAAGAGTGCCCCCTTATTCTTAGATTGAAACGCATTGAATACTTGAGTGCAAGTTCGGTTCGAGCGCAACTAAATCCGAGGTGTGAGTCGACCCATCAAATAATCCAAAGGGCCTGGGCCGACTTACAAATTTAAATCCATGTCAAGTCCGGTTTGAGTGCAAGTTCGGTTCGAGCGCAACTATATATGTAATCGTTTCTTTGTTTTATATATATATATATATATATATATAAACTATATATGTAATCGTTCATTTTCTTTATGGTAGCTTATTCTTTGTGTCACTTTATAACGAAAACTATTTATTTTCTAGACAATTTTGAGTGTTAGTTTTACTAGTTATTCATTTCTTAAAACATGATTATCTTTAAAATATCGACACTCAATAGATGATATTGAAAACATGTTTGTAAACACTTTCTTGGTAAATATTATAGGATAATTATATTGTTCATATAAATATGCAGATGTTTATTTAGTCAATGTTTACTTAGTCAGTTTACTTAGTCAAGATGGTTCTATTATGGTGCCATGTACAACAGAACAAAAAGATATTCTTGTATTCTGGTTATCTGTAATCTCCTATAAATAGGAGCTCACTCATTCTGATGATATAGAACACAATTCTCCTAAAACACGTTATCAGCACGTGCTCTAACCTGAGTTGATAGTGAAACCCTCCTAATTTCTTCTCCTCTGCTGTGCGTTTGCTCCTCCCACGGACGCACCACCTCAATCACGCCGTGCGTCTCTCCTCCCACCGCACCACATCGAGACTCTACCTCCTTGAATCAAGAAGCTATATGGAAGATTATTATGAGAAGTGGAGAACCAGTTTTATTAAAAAGAAAAGGAGTGGATTACGTTACTCTTGATGTATGTGATTGATTGGACTGAAAGGCTACGGAGCGTTTTCCTTAATGAAAGGAGGATATGGAGCCCTTTCTATGTTCATTGAATTGTTCAGCACCCAAACTAATTAAGTCGGAATTTTGTCCTCTGTGACCACACTCCTTCGAGAAGGAAAGCTAAGTCTTGATCATATATATTCCTTTTGACATATTATTTGATCATATAATTAGCACATAATATTGTTGCTATGTTGTGTCTACTATAATACATGATCAAGATACTCATTATTGATTTTTCTTGTATTAAGGAGACCTTGTTACCGACTTAGAAGAGAAACAATCTTCTCTCGATTAAGGTGCTCTTCCAAAGCAATATATGAAAAGCATGATGAGGAAGACTCAAGCTCAGACTCCAGAGACCACATAATGTCTTCAAGTACGATTAAATGTTTGTGGTTTTTGGTTTATATGGAGATGCAAGCTTCAAATTCTGATAGCCCGCAATGATCGAAACGTGACAGCAAACAAAGCTAAGTTTTGTGATTATACTTTATATATGGTCATATAATAATATACATTATGTTTAATGTCCACTATTGTATACATATTAAGGATTTAAGGGAGGTCTCAGCTGCTCGTGAAAGCATATTTCACAATTGAACTTTGGTTCTCCATAGTCATATATTAATCTTATGTTTTATTTATAGTATGCTCATGGTTTTATGTTTATAGCATGCTCAAGTATTTATTTATAATATACACTGAACTGTATGATCATTGACATACACATGCACCTGCATAATAAGGATATTAATCGTATGATCACTGAACTGTATGATCACTGACCAATCTTTGTCATGTTTCAACTATATGCATGATGTGCTACAACCCTAAACGCATCCTGATGCATTTGTCCATATTACCATGATCACGTAATACATGCTTTGTAAATTGCTTGTGATTTCATATTGATATGCATAAAACTCATATATATATTACTTTGCTAATCACTTATTTATTTTGTGGTTGCTAGCATTGGAAAAATTATGACCCCAAAAGGCTCAGTCACACATGGAGTGGTATTGTGGCATATAAGAATGATGCAACATAAAAACTGTCCAGCAACCCAATGCAGTTTATTTGGCAAACTAACAAGTAATCTTTTTGTATTCAATCATTTCAAAGTTCCAATAACCTCGGGGAGGATAAAATCAGTTCATCCCTTCTCTCCCACCATTCTATGTTTGGGTCGGTGATATATGCAGGTTGTTATGAAAATCCCAGAGCTGTGAGAATTACCTTGCTCCTAGGGTCCGGAGAGATTAACCTCATCTGGTTACGGTTTAAGTCTATTAAAGTGGCTGCTTCAAGCGTCCGCGTTATGTTGGATCAACGTTAGCAATTTATATTGCAGTGGTTGCTTATAGCGCCCGTTATCAAAGTCTATTAAAGTGGTCGCTCATAGCACCCACGTTGTGTTGGATCAACGTTAGCAAATTTTTTCGGGTGAAAGTCCCGATGACAAACCAATAAAGCATTGTGACCGGACTCGAGTCTCATAACTGCTTGGTTTTATATGCATGAGAAAGGCAATTGCTGCTCATTTGTGTGTTTGACATCTCTTGTGCTCCCTATTTGAGGTATGAGACGCTATAGAAACAAAAGAGAGAAAAGAATGTCTTGTGCACCCAGTCGGCAGCCATGTGCACGTTGTTGCTGTTACTGTTTGAAATATGTGCAATATGGGTCATGGTTACGATAAAATCAGCTGAAGTCTAGAAAAACCAAGAGACTTAGGCACCCATTTGTCAAAACAATTTATGAAAACTCATTTTTAAGAGTGAATGCATACAATAAACGTACAAAGAGTGTACAGAAAATCAAAATTGAGATACCTCTGACATTTGATGTCATGGAGGAGTCATTGAATAACATATCATCATTGTATTATTGCACGACAGCTCGTGACTGTGTACTAGGATTGACACGATGTTGTAATCCTTGAACTCGGCAGGAAACTGATCTCCAAGCCTTGAGTTCGACAATGTGCCAAATTGCACTGCCACAGTGCCTAATGATAATGTGTCGCGTGAGATGATTATGCTCTAAGGTTTGATATGAGTCACTTTGATACTCTTCATCTAAAGTCCGCTTATATTTGCTCCTTGATAGACGATCTCCTTAACTGCTATATTGTGGATTGTCACTTTGAGACTGTATTCCCGCCATTAGGGGGAGATACGAACACTAGTGTTCAAGTGGAACTATGTGAATGTCATGGTTTGTCACCACTAAGTCTCAATATGATCTCAAATATTAAAAGAACTATAGTGACGAGATCAATGCTGCTTATATGTCTGTAAGGAATGATGTCCTACCATGAGGACATGACTTGACCAAATTGAGATGGTCTTGACGTCATCACCTTGAGTGGTGATATGGTGACGTCATAATGTGGCAACATGGTGTCCCAGACCTTGTGGCTCTCCAAAGATTAGGGGGAGGCCCTTAGGTTCGAAACTTACTTGCACTAGAGAGAAAGCAAGTTTGGCACTACCTGGTCCATTGATCAGTAATACTCAATCCGTCTCATGGAGTCTGAATTGTGATTATCGTTGGGGGACGCTTCAACTTCACATCCAATCCATATAGAGATATCTCTACAAGTATTACACTAGTGTACATGAGAACGTGGAATAATGAGTTTATCGAACCACAATTTGTTGATAAATCGACAAAGTTGATTGGCCTTATGGGAATATGCGACCCAGACAAAAAGATAGGTCCTTGGGCAGGTGCCACCGACACCGAAGTATAAACCCTATCAAATTAATCTTTGTTGGTTAGCGTAGTGAGAACAAGAGCTTAGACTCCCTTATGGCGCAAGGTTTCTCACACGCACTGGGATCGACTACGATGAGAAATACTCTCGTAATGGATGTCACTGCACTCCACTACCTTGTCAGTTTGTTAGTTTTCCAAGAACTGAACATGCAGCCTTATGAATATAATCATATTAACATCTCTATGGGATCTGAGATATACATGAAGGTCTTGAACAGACTTCATTAACCCAAATCAAGTGGAGCCTCTATGTAACTCCTTGATTTTGGATGGGATGTGATAAATAATGCCATTGCGTATTGATTCTAGATGATTACAGTACATGTTGAACGTCCGATGTTGGAATGAAAAAGATCTTAGGAAAGACACAGTCTCATATTGAAATCGATGAATTGTGTATTGATGATGTATTTCCATCAATCGGCTTAGGCCCTCTAAAGAGGAGTTACGTCTTCATATACTTCCATGATTAGTCAAGGATTTTACTCCAAGAGAGAGTGATCCGTTTTCCTCTAGAGAGAGATGATAAAGAAAGACTTGACCTCTCATTTATTAAAAAACTAAGTAGCTTTGCGGCCACGTAATGCCAATGAAATGGCAAAGGACATCACTTGAATACTTAAATGTATCTGACATATTCAATCCTTATGTTGACAGTGACATGAGAAAACAGAAACTATGTATGTCATCGCTAGCTATGCATGAATGAAGATGCATCAAAAAGCAGAATCAGAATTTGATTTTGTCAAATAGTCACTAACTTCGATAGAGCTTTATGGATAGCTCCGGCCAAAACAGAAGTTGTGTGACCTATAGTTGGAAAGCTATGAATGTCTACTTTCCAAAGCCATTTACAGATTTCTCATATCTGTTCCGTATAGGAAGTTAGGGTTGATTTAGTCCTCAAAGGTCATGCTGTGTGAGAATCTGAATCATTGCATGAACTTATGGTTTGACTCCCTAAGCGACCTTCTCCTTATGACTTATGTCTGAGTGATCTAGACTGAAGATAATGACACATTTGAGACATGTTAGAAGAACATTCATATCTCAAATTGTTAAAGTAGCTTCGTGGCCATTAAGAATCTGGAAGCGTCCTATGATTGATTTTAAAATCAGGAGGAGATACAAATTTGAAAGAAAGTCTAGCATATCATGTCATCATCAAATGTGAAGGGTGTGGTTGTTTATGTCAACCATGTTGTGCTTTTTTCCCCTTAGTCTAAGCTTTTTATCCCACTGGGTTTTTGCTTGGCAAGGTTTTTAACTAGGTAACATTGCATACACCGCTTGTCTCATGCAGAGACCATTGATCAACATGAGGTTGTTCATAAATGTGTTTGGTTAAGGTTATCATTACATATGACATACTTGTTTAACTCTTGTCATAAATTTATTATTGAGAAGCATGTGAGAAACATTGACATACACATGAATGTTTCTAAATGTTAAGGAAACATTGTACTCTTTTTCCTTGACCAATGTTGTTTTTATCCCAAAGGGTTTTTATTACTTGGAAAGGTTTTAATGAGACAACATAGATAAGTGTCATATTATCGTCCACGACGATCTGCACTCTTTTTACTTGTCTGAGATCATTTTTTCTCCTACAAATGTGGGACCCCGCACGTTTTAACCGTGGTTAATGGCGAGTTACTGAGGTTTAAGTCGCATTCGGTAACTTCGCGAGTTAACTACCACGTTCATTTTCGAGTTTTTCAAAGTTCTCCAAATACCTGATTTAATGACTCGATATCATAGTACGTGTCGACACGAGTCTCCCGGTATTTTCGGAGTATTTTTGGAGCTTCGGTTTATTTTCTATGGATTTTCGAAGTTTCCGGTAACTTTTAATTATCAATCCGGTAAATCAGTTTTACCATTTACCCTTTTACTTTTCACCTTCTTTAAATTTGGACCGTCTCGGCCGTTGGTTTCCCTATAAATAAGGAGAGAGTTTTGACTCGGTCAAAACTCTCCCCTCCCCTTTCTCTCTCTCCCTCTCGATGCTTCCAGGCCGAGATTGAGCTCGACGGCGCTCCGCCGTCCGGCCACCAATGGCCGGCGGACCACCTCCAGAATTCTCCTCTCTTCCTCCTCTACTCATCCATACCCTTAGCTCACCGAGACAACCACCGTGCTAGGAGATCTAGCGCCCCTGCACTCGGCGGTCAACGCCGGATTTCCGGCGATCCAGGCGGCGGTTCGGCGCGTAAGAGCTACTGTTCTTCTTCTCTTCTCTTCCTCTTCCTTCTCCTTGCTTCTGATCATTCGATTCGAGCCTTACCTGAAATCTCTCTTTCCACTGTGTTTCACTGTTTCCTGGGTTTCGAGGCTAGCAGCTCCGGCAACCTGTTCTTGGTGTTCTGGCGAGCCTTGGACACCTGTGTGATGCCTGAGGAGGAGCTTGGAGGCAGCTGGTGAGGTTCTGGAGAAACCTGCAGTGAGTTTGGGCAGGGAGGAGCTACTGTGCTAGAGACAGTGGTGCAGAGATGGAGGAGCTGGTGGAGCTGGCGTGGTGGAGCTGGTGACCGAGGCAGTGTGGAGGTAGGCAGCTAAGGAGGCTGCTGGTACTGGTTTTGGAGCAGACACAGAGGGTAAGGATTTTCCCTCTTGAAACTGTGTAATTCAACTACTGTGTTTGATTGTTGGAGATTGTGTTGTTGGATTTGTTGTTGATTGCTGATTTGATTGTCGTTTTCGTTGTGTTGTCGTAACTTGGTAAACAAGGAAAACGAGGAGGTTATGGCGAATTTCCGGCAAGTTACCAGAATTCGGTGACGATTCCGGCGATGCAGTGAAACCGGCAGAAAAGCCGAGAAGGTAGTCTTCGAATCCCTTCAAGTGTGTTGTTTCCGTTTAAAGGAATTAAGGTTAAAGTAATCGGAAATTACGTAAGGAAACGTATAAAAACGGAAACTAACCGTATTTGGAAACCTTCCATTTTGGGAAACCTTCTATGTTTGGAAACCTGCTAAATTGGGAAACTTTCTATTCTGTGAAAGTTTCCATTAAAGGAAAGTTTCCATTTTGGGAAAGCTACATTTTCAGAAAAACGGTTAAGTAAAGATTTGAAGTTCAAT